>JAJOZX010000447.1:850000-1195000 GCA_023014485.1 Bathynomus jamesi
AATTGAGCGTCCACTTTTCAAGGCACATAACATGTCCGTTTCATGATGGGATCCTAGCTGGATCCTATCTGCTTTGCAGCTAGCTAGTGAGGAAGCTATATTTTTGGGGTCTCTTTGCGAGTGACCAGTTGCCCACATCGGGCTAACATCATGAAAAAGATAAAAACTATAGTGTTTGTCATTTACCATTTCTTATTCGAACTATAGTGGATTTAATTTGCCCAGAAGAGTTCCTTGTTCCATGCACGGTCTGTGTGTATCATATATATATTATATATATATATACAGTTCTAATAACAATAATAATAATAAAGATTTTGAATAATTATCTTTCATATAATCTATTGGTGTTCGATTTCTGAAAATGATTCAGTTCAAATTGTATTAACACTTCATCTTCAAAACTGTATAATAAAAATTAAACACGCGGACGAAAATAGTTTCCAACGATACCTTCATAACATTTGACAATATTAAAAGTAACATTAAAAACAAACAAAAAAAACCAGTAACAATGATTTAAAAAGACCTGAAACTTTGCCGCAAATATCTATTAAATTTTTATTTGATTCGCAAACTCCACAAACCAATTAAAATCCAACATCAAACCAGAAATGACCCGCGGACTAACGATTGATTATAATCACTGTCACTAACCTTTCCATGAGAGCTCCCTCACTTCTTTTTCCATATTGTTCACTAACATATTTGTTAAATGAGTTATTTTTCCTTGTACACACTTCACATTAACGTTTTGTATTCAATATTTGGTCTTTTAATGAATTTGAGCGTTTCCAAGTAAATTATCAATAGCACTGCGCTCCAGACATGATGATAAACCATTGAACAGCGCTATTGGATAATAATTTATAGCGCTCGTACACACTAAATTCGATATCGTTATTTTCAAACGCCGATATTTCTATTAATATTGGTTATACCAAAGTGAGTATGGAAATGAAGATCCCAAAGAATTTCTTCATCTTTTGAATGCCGTACACGAAATTCATCTATCACTCTTTGTTTTTTGAGATGAAACGAAAATCGTTGTGTTAGCATTTCTGGGGGAACACCCTTTATTTATATATATATATATATATATATATATATATATATATATGCAGAGAGAGAGAGAGAGAGAGAGAGAGAGAGATATGCATGAAGTTAATCGCAAAATGTTTTAATCCAAAAATTACTGATCCATACTCTCGATCAGGAACCCTCAAATCTAAATGCATCTGAAATATCCTCGGATTAGGCTTCATATCCAAATACGGCAAAAATGGGTGTGCATCATATATATATATATATATTATATATATATATATATATATATATATTATATATATATATATAAATAAATTATCTTTGCCTTTGCCGTATGTATCTTTTATATAAAAAAAAATTTAAAGAAAATAATATGTAGTCAGGGCAAATTCACCTTCCCATGCAGGTAGCTCGAAGCCTTTAATTCAAATAATTTTATTATATGCAAGCGCAGCTTATACTGAACATGTATATGAATAATTCATTAGAGCTAGAAGCGCAAAATCCAACACCAGGAGAGATTCAAATCCAAGATTACGACTTCACACAGTTTACTGGAAGTAGGGTGCAGTGGGGGGGGGGGAGGAGTCGAAATAAGTTATTCGCGTGCGATGATATTTTTCCTCGTACTATGATATTCATATATTCTGAAGCGGACGTAGCCTTTGCTATATTGGGATGCAAATGTCGTAATACAAAAGTTTACTTCAGGGAAGGAGGTCATAACTTCTTACTGGTAGGTTTGTTTTTTTTTCTCTCTCTCTCTCTCTCTCTCTCTCTCTCTCTCTCTCTCTCTCTCTCTCTCTCTATGTTCACCTTTCCAGACTCATTCTTATACTAAAGAAAACATGTTCTTGCCTTTGACTTGTCCAAATTAAGTCCCAACAGAATTTCCCACGACTTCAAAGACGAATTTGTAACGTTTCGCAGATGCTAACAATGAGAAAGAAATAAATTTAAAATATAAATATTACATTTTAAGCGAGAGAACAAACACTAGAATAGGTTGTTTTTTTTTGGTTTTTTTAATGGTTTAGAAAGAGTGTATTCGAAGTCTATCGTTTATGAAACTTTTAATTCTAAGGTAGGTATAGTTAGAGTAGATAAAGTTAGGTTAGGTTAGATTACGCTACATTACGTTAGGATAAGTCTGATTAGGCTAATATATATATATATATATATATATATATCCTGTACTAACCCCCATGCACTCGAGGTAATGGAAAATTAATACAGAAAACCCCCTCTGGAAGCGAAAGTATTTTGTGTTTCCTTGGGTAATGAAATATAGATCAGGTTATACTGGCCAGGCTGCAGAATCTGCAAAATTCTCGCCTTCCGAATTGTGAAAGTCTCGCGCAATATGAAAAATTATTGCGCCTAATAATTCAAAGCTTCGCGCTAAAGCACTTCAGAAAGGAAATTTTCGTAACTAATTTCAGTCAAAACTTCAATTTTAGTTTAAATGTTCGTCCTACATATCGAATTTGAGTAATTTCGGTTGTTAAAACTCTTGAGTGTGAGTGCACTATGGAAAAATCCTCCCTCGCGCGATGCCGTTGGAAAATTCGACCAGATTCTGTAGGCTGGTTTTGTTGTAGTGTGAGGGATCAGCGCGCTCTTGCCTTTTATTCAAGAGGTGCTGGTTTCGAATTTCAGTGTGGGTATTTTTGCATCAAGCAAAATCGTGCGTGTTCATGCATAATATTTCATATACTGTATATATAATATATATATATATATATATATATATATATATATATATATATATATATATAATCCAGTCAACAAATTCGTGGAAATGTTTCATTAAAAACACAGTAATGGTGATTTCGCAAATTTATTGATTGAACCTCGTGTGTGTGTATGTGTATATATATATATATAAGAAAAGTTTGAAATCGCAGAGGCTTTGAGTTACTGGTTTTGTGTAGAGCAAGTCTAGAGTGATATGAATAGTTGAATACGCTTGTGATTGGAATAGGTACATTTGTTTCCTTGGGGAAGAAGCCTAAACTAACGGTGCATATGAAGTTAAAGTGCTTGGCATTAATTTACAGAGAAAAAATTAAAATTTTCAAAAGTCACGTCAAAAAGTACCAAATCCAAAATATATATATTTTTTTCATATTATTCAAACGAAAAAACAGTCTTCCTCAAAACGCGCTTCTTACCTTATATTACTTCTTCATCCACCCACGTATGTTATATTGTATTACAACATGGGGTACCTCGTACAAATATATAAAACATCCTTTGGAAGTTATTCATAAAAAATGGCTGCAAACCCTCCTAAATAATAATATCAGACAAACTCACACTTTCCCACTGTTTAAAAAGCTAAATGTATTAAAACTAAATGACTTCTACAGATTCAGTATTGCTGTCAATATGTACAAAGTTACCAGTAAAAGTCACCATACCTCACCCAATTCAAAGAGCAGCCACCCCGCATCAAACACGCCATCATTATAGCACTAGCGTTCCCAAAAATTTTATACACAAACCAAACTATTGTGAATACAATGAAAACTGCAGGAATTGCACTCTTTCAAAGGAGTAGATGTATGGATTAAAATTCTTGTAAATAACAGACAGGCTTCATCACCAAATGCATTTACCGGTGTTTTATGTAAAAACAGCGAAGCATTTCTTCAAACCTAAATTTCATGTATTTACACATGTGTCTTGAGACTTCAAACATATATATATATATATATATATATATACACGGATGTACCTCGTACTAAAATTAACCTTATCCGAATATTAATTTTATTTGGGTTATTCGGCGTCAATGTAAAAAATTGAAGCCTTTTTCAGTTTGACAGCACGTAGAATTAATAGTAAATGTGAACAAAAGAAGTATGTTTCAGCAACAAAAAATCTACCAGGTTCCCGTACTCATGCAAACATTACAACTACATTTACTTCTATATTGCAAGAATGGTCAATAGAGAGCGATCGTGCGCATGCAGTTGCGCACGACGATGGTTGTAATATTACTAAAGCTATTCGCATTCTCAAAATAACTTCTGTTGCTTGCGTGAATCATACTTTAGCGCTTGCAGTTAATAAAGCCCTTATTAGCCAGAAGCCTGTTTTAGATATATGTGCAATTGCATGTTCGCATTTTAATCATTCATCTCTAACCTGTGACAGACGTAAGGAAATCTAGAAACAACATAATTTACCCAGGAACAAACTCGTAAGAGACGTTATCACCCGACGGAATTCTATATTTTATACGCTACAACGCCTTCTTCAACCAAAAACTGCAGTTGTTGCAAAGATTCCCGAAACTATTAGTACTTCCTCGTAAATATCTCACCACACCACCCACAAGCGTACGCTGCGAACGTATGTTCAGTTCTGCTAAAAATGTAATTACCGACGCACGTAATCGTTTAGCTTTTAGCTCCTGAGGCTACTGAACGTCTAATTTGTCTACTTATTAGTATCATTATACCAAGTTGGACTTGTCTGTAATTATTCTTTGAAATAAAAAAAAATACATTTTAAGATTCATTTCCTAAAACACGTCATGAGTATTCACCCTAATTATCAGATATGCGATATTCGGTTAAAAAACATATAATAAAAACTATTCGGTCGAATACCAAATACAGAATATCCTCATTTTTTTATCGAATACCGAATATTTGGTATATCGGTAATATATACAGAGTATATATATATATATATATATATATATATATATATATATATATATATATGTGTGTGTGTATATATATATATATATATATTAAATTGTCGTATTCGAAGAGAATCTTTAAAGGCGAAATATGAAGGTAATGAACAAAATCTACTGTACAGGAACGTGCTTTATTTTCCTTTCGCAAACATCTGAAGACGTGTCACACTATTATATATATATATATATATATATATATATATATATATATATATATATGTTGTGTGTGTGTGTGTGTGTGTGAGAGAGAGATTGAGAGAGAGAGAGAGAGAGAGAGAGAAGAGAGAGAGGGAAAATATGCGAAAGTGAAGAATAGTACAAAAAATTTATTAGGCTGATTAGAGTAATTGACTTCCGACCTTTGCAACTGTCATAAGACCGATAAATTATCTCTTTATTTATTGTTATAATTAATTTTATATAAATATAATAGCAACATACTGTAGTGTGTGTGTGTGTGTGTGTGTGTGTGTGTGTGTTGAATAAAATTTTAGTTTCTCCTCGCTTACTGGTTGTTGCAAGATTTTGAAAATTCAATTTTGACTGACGAAAAACTCCGGTTTTTAATTTAATTATGAAAAAGGTCACAGTCAGGGTTTCGCGCACGAAAACAAACAACTCATCTTTTATAGCTGTAGAAATGTCGCCCAAAAATAGCTTATTTCAAAGGAAATTTAAAATGCGACAAAATGTAAAAAAAATTATGCAGCCTTTTTCCCACCGTACTGCAACCAAGCATGAATTCTCGGGTTGAGACATTGGCCAAAGTTAGTCAAAATCAACACCTTTATTTATAAGAAAAATATTGCAATATTGCAATTTCCGCGTTCTGATGATGTATCGATCTGTAAATAGTCCGGGTCTCACGTAAAGCTGTAAGTTCCTCCACGAGCACTGTTAATTATTTAAGAACACTTTGGATGGTTTTTTATTCTAACGCGGTGAATTTTTCAGATATAAAGAAAAACGAACTCTTTTTATGAAGTTTTTACTTATATATTAATTTCAGGAGCATAAAATTACGTTGTTTATAGTATTCGTACGTTTAGATTCGTTCCAAAGCATTTTTAAGCCAACTTCTTTTTAAAGCATTTTTCCGTTACTTTTAAGAGGGCAAAAAGAGACTTTTTACATCTATTCAAAAGACTTAAAAATAGATTCAATCAAACATTACTTTTAATTTTTAAAGAAAACAGATAAGCGGTAACCCCGAAAACCCCTCTTTCAACACACGGAATGGGTTGAATGTGAACCCGAGAGAGAGAGAGAGAGAATCACTGGACGTGGCAGGTCAAACTCTTAAATAAAGCGGCGGCGAAGAGAGTCAAACCCAGGCCTTCGTCACCTGACTCCAATCAGCAACCAACCTAACCAAAGGAAATCGATACAAGTCAATAGATTTCCAAGAAATTGGAAGGACGTAAGAAAATAATGCATATTTAATAAATTCATATCAGAGGATGTATAATTATTTCATAACATGTCAAAATCATTTCACAATTTTGCGTGAAATACATTATTTTTCTAATTATGAGCTACATTATCATCACAATTATTCTGTTCCTATCATCAGTCACACATCAAATCTGTTATCTTCATGAAACGGACTTCTTGTCAGTTGCTCTTAATATATTATCCCACAGGGATATCTACACCATTTAGTCATCAAATTAAATGATATATAAACTATATATTTAACCTAAATTATTATTATTATCATTATTATTATTATTATTTACCAAGTTATTGTTAAATTATTGCAAACTATTATTATTAACAATGTATACAAATGAATTATTACTCCAATAATGAACCCAAATTACTGCCTATAAATGTCATGACTCATTACCCGAAGTATATAAATTCTGTAAGTAATTATTGACATGAAAGCTAACTTTCATTGCCTCATATTTGGCAATTCCTATGATGAAATATTTTTAAACAAATTTTCTCTCTCTCTCTCTCTCTCTCTCTCTTCGACATGTAAAATCATGGAGTACATTCAATGACAAAGACATATCATTGCCATCGCTGTATCTATCAAGATACATTACATATACACACACAATACAATATCAATCCAAACGACATGCTTGCGTATTTCAGCCATGTAAATAAACATCATATATATATATATATATATATATATATTATATATATATATATATATATATATACACACATCATATTTCATATTTCATACCATTGACTAAATCCCAAGGTATTCCATTCAACAAAAATCCCGTCTGTAAATTCATCTAGAAATAGCGGCGAAAATCTTTTGAAAATCGGAATGCGTGTTTGCATTCCAGAAAGAAAGAAAAAAAAACAAGATGAAAAATAAGTAAAAGCATTTTCTTTTTTTTTTTTGGACAGAAATTGAATGAATAATCGAGATACAAATTGATATCTTTTTGCTATTAGGAATTTATCAGTTTATATATATATATATATATATATATATATATATATATATATATATATATATATATATATATTTGTATTAGAATTTTCATTCGACTTTGGGGTATTATTTTGATAAGTTTTAGGGTAGTTGTTTCCTATGGAGGTTGGGGGTGGGGGGGATTGTTTGTGCTGATAAAAGCTTTACTGTACGCTATCTTTTTGCTTTTTTTTGTTAACTCTTTTTATGTTTCTTCATTTATTTTCTTCTTCTTCTTCTTCTTGGTTGCAGTTTTAGACTTTTTTCCTTTCGTTTTAAAAATTCTCATTTCCTCTCTCTCATTTTTATCAGCATCGGATCTCCTCATCTTCCTTACTCGTTGTACAAAGGGTTGATTTGAATTGCAGGGAAATGAGACTACCTAAAGAATGCATGATATATATATATATAGTGTAGGAAGGAGGGGCCAAAGGGTAATGTATGCAAAAATGCCCACTCACATCCACCCTAATAGAAGGAGAAGGAGAGAGTCTAAATCAAGATCCAGAGGTATGATATGTTTGGACATTCTGTGTTTGAAAGGTATGTGTCATAGACAGGGGGAAAGATGGACTGAGGAAGAGTGTTCCAGAGTTGACCGGTTGAGTAGATGAAAGATTGAGAATACCGATTAACCCTCGCGTTAGAGAATTAGAGAGGAAAAGGATGTGAATGTTTCGAAAGTCTGGAACTGCGTGCTTTCCTTAAAGGAGGAGACATGCAGTTAGAAAATTCAGAAGGGCAGTGTCCATTATAATAGCGATAGTAAAGAGAGAGTGAGGTAACATTGCGGAGAAGAGAGAGGGGTTGAAGACAGTCAGTAAGAGGCGGGGAACTGATGAGACGAAAAGCCTTTGATTCCACGCGGTCAAGTAGAGCTGTGTGGGTTGAGCCACCCGACATACGAGAAGGGTACTCCATACAGGGGTGGACAAGACCCCTGTAAAGAGACAACAACTGAATGGGGGTAGAGTGAAGAAACTGGGGAGCCGGTACAGCACACCTAACCTCTCAGAAGCTGTTTTAGAAAGAGAGTATATGTTATCTTTTCATGAAAGCTCACGAGAAAAGGAAACCGGAAACCAGTAGCGCTCGAATCTCTCATTGAGAGGTACCTGAGACGACTGCTATGTTGCTATGACTTAACGAGCAATTCCAGATCCTAAGAATCGGTAAATTCTTACCAGTATTTGACCACGTTCCACTGTATTCTCTCGCCTTTGTAAAACATATACTATGACCACATTTTGTAAAAAAGAGAAATTTGAAACCTCGCGACATCTTTTAAAAAAAAATTTCTCTAACAAAGTGTAGTCATTGCACTATTAACATAATTATTTTTTTATTAATAATTATTAAATTAAAATTAATTAATAAATGACCATATACTCAATTTTACAAAATTGTCGAATACGACTTTCAACTGCTCAAATTATTCTACAAAGCACACGCTTGTGGCACTATTAGCAAAATAGTGTCAAAATTGGTTTGAACATTACTGCGGAATTCGTGACAAAATAGCGTCTCTTATTTTGGTTCTATTTCTTTCATCCCAAAATGGAATTTTTTATTCATGAATGTGTAAAGCAATATACTCTTTAACCACTGCCTCAATCAAGTACTCTTGTCAACCATCTCAAGCAACATTTCCATGGCAACCATTACGTCACAAAAATGGGTTATGTTTACATTCAATTTCTGTTTTAATAAAATGTTTGCGCAGTGAACTTTTTATGAATGTGCGCAAGCGTTTGCGCAGGATAACGCAATAAATTTACACGCCTAACATGACGCGCAGATAAATCAAAAAGAGACAGACAAACGAAGACAGATGAAGAAACTCATTAATCAAATCCTATTACACATACCTTACATATTTACGTGTACCTTAGTTTCAAACTACGTTCTTGGCGAATAAGGTTGTTGGCACTAAATATCCAGTCAAACTATCCCAAATAGGGTTCCTCAAATATTGAATTAAGCTCAGCTCAAACATTGGCACAGCCAGTAAGTAAACTCATTGGATTTAGAAAAGTTAAAGGTCTTCCGGCTCTTTACCTTTTTACCTCTTTACCTGAGTTTTTAATATAATTAAATTCTAAAACCCAGAATTTTTTTACGAATGATTAAACTCTCGCGAGTTTTATCATCGTAAATATTGAAGAAATATAAATGTAAATGGAGACTTAAATTGTAAATTGGAATTGTAAATAAATTGTAATCTAAAATAATATAATTAAATTGTAATCTAAATTGTAAGTACTGAGTAAATCTCAATCTACTCAAGTTTCGTATCTAATTCATTCTTTTGTATTTTTTGAAGGATAATCAAAAGTTTTGCTTTGAATTAATGCAGGGTAATTTCCTTGTATATATTGTATTTATGCGCCTCGGTGGTGTAGTGGTTAGCGTCGCTGACTACGGATCCATCGGCCACGGGATCGAGACCCGGTGACGGCAGCCGGCGCGCAGTAAAACCCCAGCTGTTCATTCTTCCACACAATAAAGAAAGTGGCTGGTAGATAAATGGGTAGCCTGGGTGGCCTAGTGATTTAAGACGGATTCCACGTGGTTCGGATTACACGTTAAACTGTAGGTCTAAGGTGGAGTGAAAAGCCTGACCTTCGTCAGAATGAACAGTTCGGGCGGAAGCTAACCAAAGGTTATATATATTGTTTGATATTTACTGGGCAATAACTGCCTTATAACAATGTAACCCAAAAACTTTTCCGATATATATTTGAATATTGAGAAGGTGTTGCAAAAGTTGAGGTTTTTATTTGAGGGATTTTTTTATCACGTTTTTAAACAGCTAAATATATCTTTCCTAAAGAAAACGTAAATTTAACATGGTTTGTCCAAAAAAGAGAATTTGAAAATTCGTTTTTTTCTTTTTGTTTTTTTTAGTTGCAACGTCGTATTCACATTTTTAGCATTGCGTCATATCATCGTAGTGTCGAGAGTTTTCATGGTGTTTGAGCGAGTCAAATCTCGTATCGCAAGCGCTACATTCGGTATGACGTCTTGTTTGTTTGTTAATGCGATTCAAACGTCAGCTCAATACTTCTAAAAACGATGTGGATAGTCTGTATAGTCCCATTAACATGAAATGGATAAGCGAAACTTTGCAAATTTCTGTGAACATTCCTCAACGGTGGTGTGCTAAAAATCCTGAAATCCTAAAAAAAAATACACCACAATTTTTGCAACATCCATTACATCTAACACCTGACATACTCCGATAATACAAAACACACGCGTATATATATATATATATATATATATATATATAATATAAATTATTTCACGAAAGTAACACGTGAAAATATTTATGATGAATAAAACCATGAAGGAAAGGAAACACAAAATGGTGCTCAAGCGCTTTCGTCTAATGACATCCTCAGGAACACTGAAGTACATAAAAAGGTTACAGCCTATATATAGGTTACAGAAAGAAAAAAAAGAAAAATAATATATATATATATATATATATATATATATATGCAATAAACGGAGAAGTAAAATTAAAAATTAAAGGATTAAATTATCAGAGAGGCATACAGATTTGTAAGGAAAAAATATCGATTTTTAGCACAAGATCAAATGAATTATAAAAATACAAATTTATACTGGAAATCTGCCCGGGTTTTAACACTTTCCCTTTTATGGTTAAGTTTCGATGTCTATAAAAATAAAATGAAAATTAAAAGTTAATAAAGTAGCATACAAGTTTACCAAAGATTTAGCGTTCTACCCTTATTATCTAAATCTGTTTTGAAGGAATTCAAAACAACAGGATCAAGTTGAAAAAGACCTTTGCTTATGTTGAAGTTATTTGAAAGTTGGATAATGGCAGACTCAAGAATATTTCTATTAACAATGTTGCTAGAGTGGAATAAAACTGAAGCATTATTCCAATCAATACAGTGGGATAACTCTGACAAATGGACAAAAAGGGCACTGGACAACTGTCCTGTTCTAACGGAATATTGATGCTGTTTTATACGTGTGTGCAAATCCTTTCCCGTCTGACCTATGTAAAAGGAATCACATTGTTTACAACCAATTTTATAGATAATGCCTGAATTATTGGTAGGGCTATTTTTTGCTGATATTTTTCACAATATTGTTATATGAAAATACTACATTAATATCCAAAAGTTTAAGTACATTAGCAATGCCTAAAAAGCCCGGGAAAAATGGAAGTACTAAAATATTTTTTGACAAAGTACGTGTTATTATTGACACGATAGAAAGTTCGTTTTGCTTTGTTGAGACAAGATTCCATAAACGCAGATGGATAACACAGATCACTTCCAATACCGTTGATTTTTTCCAATTCGGCATCGATGTATTCCGGACTGGCGATCCTAAGGGCGCTGAGAAACATTGATGAAAAAATGGCCTTCTTAGTGGGGGTGTCATGTCCCGAGTAAAAGTGTACGTAGGACAAATTGTTTGTTGTTTTCCGATAGATACTAAACTTAAAACCTGGGCTTTCCCTATGTACCCGCACATCCAAAAATGGGATTGAATTGTCTTGTTCCACTTCTAAAGTAAACTTAATGGAGGGGACTTGATCATTTAACTGAAGGAGGAAGTTATCCAGGTCACGATTCATGGGCCAGATACACAAAATATCGTCGACGTACCGCCATGGGCAACCCCTTATTGCCCCTCTCTCCAATATTTATATGGAGTTTTTCGAAATTACTTACATTCCGAGAATCCTGGGGGTTGGCATCCCTTGGTTGCGGTACGTCGACGATATTTTGTGTATCTGGCCCATGAATCGTGACCTGGATAACTTCCTCCTTCAGTTAAATGATCAAGTCCCCTCCATTAAGTTTACTTTAGAAGTGGAACAAGACAATTCAATCCCATTTTTGGATGTGCGGGTACATAGGGAAAGCCCAGGTTTTAAGTTAGTATCTATCGGAAAACAACAAACAATTTGTCCTACGTACACTTTTACTCGGGACATGACACCCCACTAAGAAGGCCATTTTTTCATCAATGTTTCTCCGCGCCCTTAGGATCGCTAGTCCGGAATACATCGATGCCGAATTGTAAAAAATCAATGGTATTGGAAGTGATCTGTGTTATCCATCTGCGTTTATGGAATCTTGTCTCAACAAGGCAAAACGAACTTTCTATCGTGTCAATAATAACACTCGTACTTTGTCAAAAAATATTTTAGTACTTCCATTTTTCCCGGGCTTTTTAGGCATTGCTAATGTACTTAAACTTTTGGATATTAATGTTGTATTTTCATATAACAATATTGTGAAAAATATCATAGTGAAAAATAGCCCTACCAATAATTCAGGCATTATCTATAAAATTGGTTGTAAACAATGTGATTCCTTTTACATAGGTCAGACGGGAAAGGATTTGCACACACGTATAAAACAGCATCAATATTCCGTTAGAACAGGACAGTTGTCCAGTACCCTTTTTGTCCATTTGTCAGAGTTATCCCACTGTATTGATTGGAATAATGCTTCAGTTTTATTCCACTCTAGCAACATTGTTAATAGAAATATTCTTGAGTCTGTCATTATCCAACTTTCAAATAACTTCAACATAAGCAAAGGTCTTTTTCAACTTGATCCTGTTGTTTGAATTCCTTCAAAACAGATTTAGATAATAAGGGTAGAACGCTAAATTTGGTAAACTTGTATGCTACTTTATTAACTTTTAATTTTCATTTTATTTTTATAGACTTCGAAACTTAACTATAAAAGGCAAAGTGTTAAAACCCGGGCAGATTTCCAGTATAAATTTGTATTTTTATAATTCATTTGATCTTGTGCTAAAAATCGATATTTTTTCCTTACAAATCTGTATGCCTCTCTGATAATCCTTTAATTTTAATTTTACTTCTCCGTTTATATATATATATATATATATATATATATATAATTTTTTTTTTTTTCTGTAACCTATATATAGGCCGTAACCTTTTTATGTACTTCAGTGTTCCTGAGGATGTCATTAGACGAAAGCGCTTGAGCACCATTTTGTGTTTCCTTTCGTTCGTGGTTTTATTCATCATATATATATATATATATATATATATATATATATATATATATATATATATATAGGGTAGCGCAAAAGTCACGTATCATAGGAATTTTCAGTGTTGACGATATATATATTATTTTTTTCCTTTTAGGTAGGGGATGGTTGCGAAATTAACAAGAGACGAGAGGGTGAGCTTGGTTTTAATGCATGGAATACCAGGTACTACAAATCGATGAATCGGTACAGAATTTAAATTCTGTACCGATTCATCGATTTGTTGTACAAATTCATCGATTTTGTACAAATTCATCGATTTGTTGTACCTGGTATTCTATACATTAAAACCAAGCTCACCCTCTCGTCTCTTGTTAATTTCGCAACCATCCCCTACCTAAAAGAAAAAAAAATAATATAGTCAACACTGAAAATTCCTATGATGCGCGACTTTTGCGCCACCCTATATACAGGGTGTCCCATAAGTCCGGCATCATAGGAAAAATAATAAAAAAAGGCAAAACAAAAGCTTTTATTTACAGAACGTGCTCAATATGTCCACCATTGTTTTCAGTACACAAATTCAGACGTGATACCCAGTCAGCAAGCACACGGTGAATGATGTCAGGAGTAATGGTGTTACATGCCCCAATAATGCGCTGCCGCAAATGTTCAACACTCCTAATTTTCTCTGCGTATACCAGCGCTTTCAAGTGGCCCCAGAGATAAAAATCTAGTGGCGTGAGATCCAGGCTTCTAGCTGGCCATTCCACAGGCCCTCGACGTCCTATCCAATGACCAGGGAATTGTTGGTACAGGTATTCCCTTACTTGGGTGCTGTAATGTGCAGGAGCGCCGTCTTGCTGGAACCATGTTGGGAAATTTCCTTCTTTGTTCAAGACACTGGGAAATGCTTCTTCCTTGAGCATACGTAGGTAGGTGCCTCCAGTGACATGTTCATCAAAAAGAGGGGGCCTATGATGCGATCCTTCCAAATGCCACACCATACCATCACCCGAGATGCACCTTGTTCCTTTGAAGAGGTATACCAGTGAGGGTTGTTTTGAGACCAGTAGCGGGTGTTCTGTCGATTTACCTCACCATTTCCATAAAAAAACAGCCTCGTCACTGAACAGAATGGTGGACGGGAAATTGGCATCCCGAGCATAAGAAAAATATGAATTATGGTTTGTAGAAATAGAAAAATATGAATTTCTCCTATGATGCCGGACTTATGGGACACCCTGTATATATATACGTATATAACCAAATTGTAACGTATATATATATATACTGTGTATGTGTGTGTGTGTGTGTGTATATATATATATAGTGTAAATTCCAGGATTTTATACTACTTTGGGGTGTCAAATGAAAACTAAATGAGTTTGGCCCAAATAGTCTTTCTCTAATGTAAGAAAGAAAGTAGAGAATTCAGAAAACCTTTTTCGGTTGCGTGTAATGAATTTATTGGTGATATTTTTGGAAGTTTATTCTTGTTTTAGGGTCGAAGTTGTAGTGAAACTCACGCAATATTATTGTATTGTAAATAAGACATTCTATTAAATACGAAACTACGATCGTAATTTGTATAAAGGCATTAATTTGTAGAAATTGTTTCTATTTATACGATATATGACAAAAATAATTGTTTACCTTCAAATTTACGTTCAACAGAAGAAAATGGGTCACTAATTAAAACTTAGAAAATTTCGTCATGAAATGGATATTTATTTACTTATTTTTCTTGTGATACAAATTGTAGATTACAATTAAAAATAGTAAAATAAATTCTATTCAAATTAAATATCAAGAGTTTAGTTGTGTACGATAATATTTTGTAGATAGAATTTTATTTGCTCGTAAATTTAGCAATATAAATTGCTTACCTTAATTTAGGAAAAATATAGGATCACCTGAAGATCAGGGCCCCCAGCCTTCTTTAGTTAGTCTTATAAGGCTAACTAACGAAAATATCACGACCTGACCTAACCAATCGTTAGGTCAACTGTACTCCCTTCATGAATGGTTAGGTTAGGTCGTGATATTTTTGTTAGTTAGCCTTATAAAGCTAACTAAAGAAGGCTGGGGGCTCTGATCTTCAGGTGATCCAAAATATATAGTACAGACGTAACAAGAGTACTGTACGTGTTTAATATACTAACGTAATGTAATACTATAATTATTGTTTTGTACAATTGTTGGCAGTTGTGTTTTAAAAGTTTTAAGATGACCTAAAAAACAAGATGGCAGCCGTTTCACAGAACTGAATAAATCGAGAAAGGTCAACATTGTTAGTTTGGGAATGAGAGCTTATTCTAGCTATAAGTCCTGACGGGGCCCTAAACTGTGCGTTGCCGAGTTCAAAGTAAATACAACTGCTTTACAGTAAATACAATACAAATTCATATATACAAACTGAAATCACATTCAGCCGCAAGTCCGGTTAAATGGATCGCCTTATTGATTAAAAATTATAAGAATGAAATAGCTACACCCCTGTAATGGATTTGGAGGAGATCCCTGGACACAGGAGAAATACCGAGCATCCTGAAAATAGCCTAAAAATTGTCCCTATATATAAAGAAGGGGATATGTCCCAAGCAAAGAACTATAGATTAGTGTCACTGACATCCCATCTCACCAAAATATTTGAAAGAATAGTTAAAGAGAAAAATCTATGACTTTCTGGAAACGCAAGAAAGATTCACTGAGAACCAGCCCGAATTCCAATCATGAAGATCGTGCCAATCACAACTAATAGAGCACAGTAGTATGGGATCATTTATGTAGAATGCAATGTTGCAAAGGGGTAGGGGCAATGTTACCAAATGTTGCAGGAGAAAAGTGGTCATAGCCAGGAAAGGGGTGTAGGGGGGCAAAACCTCAAAAATGACCCGAATATAACCTAGCCGACCTAGCAAACTACCCCATCTCAGAACTAAGCCAACGAACCATGTTGGATCTAATTGACAACTTTTTCAGAAGTTTCATTTCATATACAGTATTTAGGCATCCCGACATATTATTATTTACCTTTTTCCAATGTCTCCTTTCATTAGTGCAGGAGTTAATCAAACTCTCTAATGCTTGTCTCTGCCTAATCAATCATTTTATTATTTTAATGTGTTACATAGACATAAGCGAATGAAAATCAAATAAATCACATCTGTAAAGTTTGTTTATTAACATTATTTTTAGTAAACTTACAAATAATCATACATTTAATTATATTTTTCATAGTTTTATATAATACATTTATCATAAAATTAGGAAAAAAATATGTTTTTAAACTGAAAGTTATGAAGTGCTTATCCACATTTCTGTTTCCTTAACCATAAACGACAAAAGCATCTAACTATTTCACTCCCAATCCATGGAAAAACAAACGTTTACAAGGCTAACATTCCTCAAGATGGAGATTTATCACAGTTGAAAAAAGGAAAACCCACATTCATTATAATTTGAATTCCTAGGAAACGAAAATGTTTTTTCAAAGTTTTTTATTAGTTCTCTCACTTTCTCAAAATACTTTATACATTGAAACATATTTTTGGGTGCATTTTGTTCGTAGACGGTTTTATACAAACTTTTCAAAGAAAATCTTACAAATGCTTTTCGCAGCTTTTCTGAACATATTCTTTCGAGCTTCGTTTATACTCGCATTTATTTTAATCCCTTTATTTATTAAAGAAGAAGAAAAATGACAAGGAAACAATGTGTGTGTGTGTGTGTGTGTGTGTGTGTGTGTGTGTGTGTGGTGTGTGTGTGTACAAAGAGAGAGAGAGAGAGAGAGAGAGAGAAATTGGAACTTATAGAAAGGAGGGTACTCTGTTGACAGATATATGAGATCAAAGGTAAAATTGATCTAATTACAAGCGAGGTAGATAAATAAAAAAAGAAAAGGAGGCTAATGAAGATCTAATTTAGAAATGTCAGAATCCGAGTTGGTAAAAAAGAAGAAAGAGGATTTTATTTGGACAGTCAAGATACTTTCTTCAATCGTAACATTTTCTCTC
Organism: Bathynomus jamesi; assembly: GCA_023014485.1. NCBI lineage: Eukaryota > Metazoa > Arthropoda > Malacostraca > Isopoda > Cirolanidae > Bathynomus > Bathynomus jamesi. Next base: position 867,249 of record JAJOZX010000447.1, read on the forward strand.
TCTCTCTCTCTCTCCTCCTCACACACACACACACACACACACACACACACACACACAAACATATATATATATATTTGTGTATGTGTGTGGGGGGGGGGTTAAACATAACGTCATCATTCATGGAAATTATTTAGTAAATAAGAGTCGTCATATTAACTTTCACACAATGGCCATATTGTTGAAAACCGATGCAACTACACGAGTTTAGTGTAGATGTGTTCTAATTAAGCGGATTTTTGTAATATGTCAGTGTATCGTCAGTCAATGACTCACTACGAATGATATTAACTAACTTTGAAAACCAAAAAATTCACTTACAAATAGCAAAAATAAAATACTGAATCAAAATTTCGACAATTATTTTATAAAAATTAAGGTTTTAAAACCATACAATACGTTTTGCCAGAACATACGATAGTGTTACTATTTGTATTATACTTGGATTTCTAGTCATACTTAGGTAATAGGTATGTAAACGTAAATCTCACGTATGAAGGACGTATACAATCCTGCTGACAAAATATGAAATAATTCCAGTGTTGGGCACTAAAGCGTTAATCCGATAACAGTTAATTAACGAAGTTAACTTTTTTAACGGACTATTAACGGAAGTTAATTTCCATTTATCGTTATCGGACCAGTTAACTTCCGATAACTCGATATTTAGTCTGTTAAAGTCCGTTAACACGTTAACTGCGAGGAGTCATTCACGGAAGATCACACCGCTCCGCGAATGAATTCAAACCGCCATAACTTCAGTCTGCCAATTCCTCCTCTGCCGCAGTGGAACGGCTCTTCCCTCTCGGCAAGGACATCCTGAGGCCCAAGAGGTCAAGACTGGCAGTTGGGCCTAACTTTGAGAAGTTGGTCTTTCTGAAGGGCAACCAGCACATTGTGTCAGTCTTTAATAAATTGCCTAAAATTTAATTTTACCTTTCAGTTCCCGCCATAATAATTCTCTGGTAAATTAAAATTTAGTTAATGGTTAGTGGTTACAAGGGTTTCAAAACATGTAATCAGTACATTTTTTATTAAAAATAAAAAAAAAGTTATTAAGCAAAAAGTTGCAAAACTTGATAAAAATACAGTTAAATACATATTTATTGTTGGATTTTGCATAAATAAACATTTCTATGGGTTTTTAAAGCTTTTTTCCTTGATTTTTTTAAATGTTTAGTAAAGAAATAGTTATCGTTAACGGATTATCGTTAACTTCCGTTAACTCTGTAGTAAAATTATCGGATTATCGTTATCGGAGTTAAAAATTGGGGTTAACGGATTATTGTTATCGAAGTTAACTTTTTGGTTAACGGTGCCCACCACTGATAATTTCTTTATTTAATAAGATAGACTTGAGCCTCAGTAGATTCCCATTCAAATATTCTCTCTAATGTCGAGAATAGTTTGAACTTCATTAAAGAATAAACGGGTAGTGTAAATTTTAGACTTATCTTAATTTTTACTATAATAAAACCATGCTTTTAGATTATTCTAACAATGCCATGGTTGAATCATCTGTTCGATACCTGAACTGTGTTCAGGTAAGATCAAAAGGGAAAGAATATTTAATTAACCTGAGATAAAATTTGTGTAAAGGGAGAGAAAATAAACGTTTACTTTAAATATAATTACATACTTAAGTAACTTGAAAGTTAGCTAAAAAAAAACAATTTTTCTGTCCCCAAAATATGGTTGATCCAATTATAATTTTTTTACCTCGACTCCCGTCCTATTAGAATTTGATTGTCCCTAAAAATGAATTTTTCTAGTTATAACTGGGTAAAAATGGCAAATTTTATTAATTCTATGCAGGCAAGTTGTGATACGATGGTCATGTGTTACTCCTCTTGTCCTTTCTGAATTTTTCGAAGTTGTGGTTTTACAGTTAGCTACATTGCAAACAGGAAGGTTCCCGGTGACATGAAAATTCTAAACTGTTTGGTTTTCTATTAATGCCAAAATTAAACCAAATAGACAAGACTGCATAGACACTAAGCAGGCTCTTACTGGCTCCCTTTCTGACTCAGTATACCAAAGAGGGGACCTATGCGGTCAGTGTTAGGAACCCTTTACTACTTGGAACGTTACAATTACAAAAAACACACTTAGATACTTCGACTTGAGATCTTCTGTTTCTGTTTACATTGTACGCATCTAAGTTAACTATTACTTAGCTATATTTACTGATCTCTTTTGACTCTTACTATATCCTTTGTTAAATAAACATAAATAAATAATACAGTCGAGATACACTGAAAATTAAAGAATTCACTCTATTAATTATAAATTTTTACAGGCGTCGATATGCTGCAAATAAAATTAAAATTATAAGCTAACCGATGACTCCCATTCCAAGCATTTTAATATGCGGAGACTTTAACTTTCCTTTCATCACACGGAGAAGAATAATGGTATGTTTTACGGTAAAACTTTTTATGCACATCAAAGGAAGATAAAATTTAAGCACAGATGTTATTATTACTTATTTTGAAGTACAAACACATCCTTACTGAAGAAGTTACAGAACTGTCACAAAAAGTGAATATATTCGATCTAATTATGACAACTAAATCTAATATTAATAACCCAGGTATGGACTGTCCCAAGCCAGTCTGAGAGATGGGGAGGGGTGCAGTGACGTAATGCATTCGGCTTACCCAGTTCTCATACAGGGTGTTCATAAAGTCACGCGAGTGAATATGCATGTACACTTCACCATATTCACTTGCGTGATTTTATGAACACCCTGTATTAAAGGTGACTTCTTTTTCCCGGTTGGTGGCGTTTACTACCCGTCTCAGCGCCCTCAGTTGAACGAAAGATGTAAAACAGATCAACCAACCAACCAACCACAATAATAATTCTAGAGTTTAGCAAAATACAAATTTCTAAAGATAAATTAATAAATTAGATTAGGCGAAAAAGAACACGAAATTTACCCAAAAGAAAAAACAAACCAAAATTCAAAAATAAATTTTAATTTAAAATAAATATAACTCGAAAATCATGAGTAAACGTATGAGAGAAAGATATGAGAGATATGAGAGAAATGAAAGATATGAGAGATATGAGAGAAATGAAAGATATGAGAGAAAGATATGAGAGATATGAGAGAAATGAAAGATATGAGAGAAAGATATGAGAGATATGAGAGAAATGAAAGATATGAGAGAAATGAAAGATGTTCATTTGAATCCAAAACGTGAAGAGATATTTCGATAATGGAACGCGAACGAGCTAAAGTCAATATTATTAAAATGTATATCAAACATTAAATAAAGTAAAGTAAGGTCGACTTGATAGAAATATCAAAGTAGTGTTCTAATAAAGAAAACAAATGGTGTAAAATGTAATATGAGATGTAATGTAAGAAGTAAAATAAGATGTAATGTAAAATGTAAGAATGAACGAAAAGAACGAAATTGAAAAGGGAACCAAATGATAAAGAGACCAAAATGAAGCTAATAGCATTCAGATGAAGAATATAAAACATAAAAATATAAGAATAATATATACTAATTTTACATTTCCTCAAAATGTTAGATTAAAACAATGAAAACGTGGCACTCTTTAAAAATAACGGAGATTACGCAAATGACCTACAAAAAAACAAGTAAATTACCTGACGATCACGTATTTAAATTCAATATTTAGTCCACCTAAACCTAAAAATAAGGTGGAAAACCCAAATAATCTCTTCAAAAAAACTGATGCACGACGAGATGTAAAGACACACCTAAGCGAGAGCTTCATATAATAAGAAAAAAAATTCAGTCTAAAACGTAATAATTTGTAAAATAAATTTATAAACCATTAAAATAAAAGGAAAATGAAGTATAGTAAATGTCTTCTCAGTTAAATTTAGTGGTAAAGCCAAGAAGGAAAATAATGTCTTCCTGATTCCCATTTGCATTTAGATGAAGGAACGAACAATGTTGTTTCATTTATAATTAAGTCGTAGATCATTTAGTTTCCCTTCATTATCGGAATTCACGATTCTGCGAAATGTTTGCTTTCCATCTTCTCATATTGCCTCCGAAAATCTATATAAAGAGATAAACTACAGACGCAAATTAATCTGTGGCTTTGTCTAGTATATACGACTAGAGTATCGGAGAAGGGCGCTAAGTTCTAACTTGAATTTATTATACTGCAAATATATATATATATATACATATATATATACAGGTGTTTCAGGAGGAAAGGTCAATACTTCGGGAGGTGATAGTATCGGTCATTGTGAGAAAAAAAGTTCATATGAACATGTGTCTAATTCTGAATGGTCACGGAGATAGAGCTGTTTGAATCTGATGCGCGCGCAGCTCTTCCTCCCCTCGCGGTGGTCCCATTCAATGGCCACCAAGGTCTCCAGACCTCTCTCCGTTAGATTATTGTTTGTGGGGGTGGATAAAAAATCAAGTTTACAAAAGAAAGGTGGATACACGAGACGAATTGCTCGCGCGCATTTTGGATGCTGCTGCCCGCATAAAGGAACGTCAAGATCAACTCAGACGAACAACACGCGATCTTTGCACGCGAGTTGCAAAGTGCATTGAGGTTGACGGTGGGATTTTTGAAAACGTATTGTAAACTGTAACAAATTTGTAATTTCTGTATCTGATACCATTCAAAATGCCAATGTTTAAACATTAAATGTTAGAAACCGTAATTGGTTTCTCTTTCTTGATTACCATTAATAATGCTTTTCTATTTGTAGATTCAAACAGCTCTATCTCCGTAGCCATTCAGAATTAGACACATGTTCATATGAACTTTTTTTCTCACAATGACCGATACTATCACCTCCCAAAGTATTGACCTTTCCTCCTAAAACACCCTGTATATAGTTTTAGCAGTATAATGAATTGAAATAAAAACTTAGCGCTGTCTCCGATAGTTGTATATACACTGAGCCACATTAATTTACAATCTGTAGAAAGCGACCACAGGTGTGAGCAGAGAAAAACTGAATTCTCCAACGCGACTTTGCACCCGCTCACCGATCGCTGTTCGTGGCGCAATATTTGGCAGAGTTGGCAGCTGTTCTACCACATCCAGCGTACTCTCCAGACCTCGTTCCTCGTGATGTTTACTTTTTAACCACGATTGAAAAGTTACCTAAAGGGGCATCATTTTCCAAGCAGTGATAATGTTAAAGTAGTTACGGCAGAAACACTGAAGGAGATGCTTCGGGGAACTTTACGTACGTTGGCAGAAGTGTGTAATTAGCCAGGGACAGTTTTTGAAGATGTAACCTAAAGTGTTATATCACAAGCCAGATTTGTGTAATAGACGTTCGCAGTCACCTGTAGAACAGTGTAGTGAAGTAGTAAAAGTCAATGGGTACCCGTACCATCCGCTGTGAGTACGACTCTACCGAACGTTAACAAATGGCAGGACTGAACTCAGGCCTCTAGTAGGAGGGGCCCATTGTTCGACTGCAATAGGCTTGTCTTAACCGAAGTGGAAAGAAGGCGTGAAACGAACAAGGGAACTTTAACACAACTTCTGGAAACTGGACCACTCGGACACCGAGTTTGAAAAAGAAGAAAAGATAATGATGATGAAGGTTAAAGGGTTAGTTTCCACCATCGAACCCCTTCGCTCATAAATCACACAATAATTATTAATATAACGAATGACAACGAATAGAGGAACAATCTACGATAAGTAGATAAGTGGTACAAATTATTGCATAATCATTATTAATTAATCAAATATGACATAATCAAGTTAAGTATTAAAACTAAAATTAAGAAATGGTTTCAAATGGAGATATAATATAAGACGTAAAAGTTATCTTTGTTTATTAATTAAAGGTAGTGTAAAGCATATTTATTCTGAAGGCTAAAGCATATTTATTCTGAAGGCTTCTGAAGGAAGTGAGAAGTGGATAAGGTGAAAATAATTTTTTTTAATGGAAATCTGTGTACTCAGTCCGAAAAAAGCGAGGGCGTAGCATAAGGCTATCTTTTATCTCGTTAATACATATACAGTATTATGTACATATATGAACAGACAGTAATGTTGAAATTGGCTTTCTTATCGAAAAACCTTCAAAACTTCGATTTCTTAATCGTATTGAAGATATAATTTGAACAAATTCAGTAATATGACGAAAAACTTGTAGATCTTTTTGGAGTCAGAAATTTGAATACATGAGCCGTTATAGATTCGTGATAAGGTATCGAGCTACACGAACAAAATTGAATTTCATAATGTCGATATTCGACTTTATGCACGTATATCGATTTCAGATTTCAAGCTACATTTCAGATTAACCTAACCTAACCTAGCGTAGCCTAAATGGGCATAATGTAACCTAACCTAACCTGACTTAATTTAAACTAACTTTCCAGTATCGACATTATGCGTGTCGACATTATACAGATCGACTTTGTTCCGCTACTCGAAGATGTCGTTGCTAAAAATTGAAAAACATGGCCTCAAGAGTGAGTTAGAAACGACTACAGTCGTATCCAAAACTGACCTCAAAATAATTGTGAAAAATACTTCTCCAGTTAATTTAAAGAGACTTCTTACAGTCTACAGAAAAAGTGTCGTGAAAGCAGTCTTAATAATAAAGACTGTCTTTAGCTCGAAAACAAATCTGAGCACTCTGATGTAGATGATAATACGAGTACATCTTAGATTTCTGAAGAGACTGAGAACTCGTGGGCGAATTGACCCTTTAACGACCAATAGCACTTCACCCATATAATGGCTAGCGCCAAAGAATTTTCCTCAGGCTTAGAAAAGACGCCCTCAGCGTTAGAGGATCAGAATGACACAAGAGGAAATATACGCCAAAAAGAGTGAGTCTTATTAAAAAACAAGCTTTTAATTTCATTGGACACATTCAGAGTTGTACGATGGTGAGGCAACTTCACGGCCCCGTCCCAACACCTCTTCGCGTAAGGTCAGTGAAGTTAAGAACGTTGGGTTTGTTCAGTAGCTGGGTGAGTAACCGCCCTCTACAGTCAGATGATATAACGACCAGGAGATGCTCAGATCCCACGTGAAGCTGTAGGTTCCCTCTGTCACATGACCTTCTCCGTCACGATAGAAATTGAACACCACCATGGAAGACTATATATATATATATATATATATATATATATATATATATATATATATATATATATATATATACAGGGTGGCCCAAAAGTAGGTATACAGTTTTATATATATATATATATATATATATATATATATATATATATATATATATATATATATATTAATAAAAATTGTAATACTGAAATTACAAAATACTTTCAACTTAACGAATTGCACCAATTTCATCCTTGAATACACAGACCAATTCAATAAATTTAATTTTGATTATTTTAATTAAATGAACTTCATTGTTTATTTTAATAATAATAATAATAATAATAATAATAATAATAATAATAATAATAATTTAAATATGAACTGACTAATAAATTAACTCAAGTGTTCAAATAATATTTTAATATCACTTAAATACCACCTAAATTATTAAAATAATTCATCTTATAAAAAAATGTGCCCGGAGAGTATCTACCCAGTGGCACTTACACCTATTACTTACTTAATTAATTAATTAATGTATAATAACATATAACAAAAAAGTAATTAATGTATATTAACATATAATAAAATTAACTTGAGGCCACTCAGGCCACGATGTAGTTTCTACGTTTAGCCCGAGTAAATTAACACTGGTTATATGGTGAAATAGTTCGTAAAAGTCGTGTATTTGATGCTTTTTACCATCCAATTTATTTATTAATTAATTAACGTTTAATTTGGTTAAAACTTACAGAAAATTAGCTAATGCTTACAGTGTATATATATATATATATATATATATACAGGGTGTCCCGTAAGTCTGGACCCATAGGGAAAAATAATAAAATTACAAAATAGTCCAAAAATTTATTACATAATCTGTTCAAAGTGTCCGCCGTTGTGTCGCACACATAGTTGAAGACGTAATCTCCACTGCGACAGCACTTTCTGAATCACAGTCGCAGAAATTTCTTGACACGCCTCCACAATGCGTGCTTTAAGGTGGAAAATGTTCTGAAGTTTGACCTCGTACACTTTGGCTTTCAAGTGGCCCCACAAATAAAACTCCAGCGGAGTAAGATCATAATAAAAAAATAATAAAAATAATAATAAAAATAAAAAAAAATATATAAATAAATTTTTGGACTATTTTGTAATTTTATTATTTTTCCCTATGGGTCCAGACTTACGGGACACCCTGTATATCAAATACTCGCAAAGAAAATTAAATATGACTTCAAGCGCTCTCGTATTAACCTCGTTAGGGAAATCTACAAAGGCGCTTGAAATTATTTTTCAATTACCTTGAGGGTATTTGTATTAATTAAATTCAACAATTTTATTGTGAATTTATTTCCATATATGTCGAGCCGTGGTTCGGGTCCCACTTAAAACTGTAGGTCCCCTCCGTCATATGACTTTAGATGTTGCGTAAGGCGTCAAATAACCCCATCATTACATATGTCAAGACAGATAAACTTCAGACTCATTGTATTTAGATCTAAGACTGAATTCGTGTCTGTTAAGGATTCTTTCGGTAACTGGAGACTACAGTGAAGCATTTTCTCTCTTTCGTAATTTATGCTCTTTATGAGCGAGCATGAAATACAGGGTGTACAGAAAGTCCTTTCCCTATTATAAACTTTAATTACATGAAATCCAGAGAAGTAATGCTGTGTTTTGCATGTTGTTGCATAATACATCAAGTCTTTTTCTCTTTTTCTCTTCCATCATTTTACAACAAGACGGTGCACCGGTGCACTGGGGTTTGTTAGTGCGTAAATTCTTGAACACCACTTTTCCAGGAAGATGGATTGGGCACGACGGGCCGGTGCCATGGCCTCCACAATCCCCCGATATCACCCCCACCCCCTGGACTTCTTCCTGTAGGGATATGTAAAGGATTATGCGTACCATACTCCTGTTGCTGATATTGACACGCTTTGTGCAAGGATTTGCGATGCCATCAAGAGTGTCACGAGAGATATGCCAGCGAAAGTATGGCGTGAACTCGAATTTCGCTTGGATGTGCTACGTGTAACTAACGGCGGTCACGTTGAGATTTAGTGAAAAACATAATAAACTTGAGGTGTTATGCAACAACACGCAAAACAAAGCATTACAATCTTCTTTGGATTTCATGTAGTTAAAGTTTATAATCGGAAAGGACTTTGTGTACACCCTGTATAACAAACAGCATAACGGCATACACTAGTACATCATTTCTATGCGACCGCATAAGTCGCATATTAAATTTTAGCTCCAGTGCTGGGAAGCCATTGAACCAATTTAAAATAGCTGTTCATCTAAAATAGTTAAATATAAACCAAATATGTTAAAATATACGATACAGAACTTATCTTTGAAGAGTAAAGAATTTAACACAATTACCAAATTTAACATCATCGTTCATCACAAGATCTCTCTAATATGACTTTAAGTTTAAGTTGTACTATAAATTTACTTACCCTCCGTAATGATATTATCAACGTGTCTCCTTAGCTTCCTTTATCTTGTACAGCTGAATGGTCTTACCGCATCGGTGGATCTAGAACATTTATTCTGGTATTGTGTTCATTCTTTTAAGTTCAAATAAAAAAATACTGTTTCAGTAACTTCACCCTATCACCTTATCAATCATGGGAAAGACAAACAATCATTATTCAAGAAAACAAAGCAAAATATCAAAGAAACTGAGTGTAAATTGGTGTAACTGAGGGTGAATTTAGCTTTAATCAATGTTCTATGAAATTATCTCCAATTTTCCAAAAGTTCAAATTTAGTTAGTGTCTGTCTACTTTGCCGAAATCTGTATATATATATATATATATATTATATATATATATATATATATATATATATATATATATATATATATATACCGGGTGTCCCAAAAAACTATATACTCTTTATAGCATCATATATTTTATAATTTAAAAAAAACCAAACAATATATTGTTATAGCAATTGCCAATGAAAGGTAAATTAGTAATCTAAGTGATCAAAATGTTATAGCGAGTTGTTTGCATATAAAATTTAATTAACTACGCCAAGTGCTCAAAATGTTCTCCGGCGGCATGAATGCACTTTTGAATGCGTCGACTAAGCCTGGCCTTGTTTTATCAAAGGCCTTGTAATCGACACAACTGCAGGTACTGGTCACTTGATAATCCACACGTTTATGTGGATAAACATGTTAATTTACCAGGATTAACAGCATGGTGTGGTTTATCATCCAGGGGTTTGGTTGGACCATTTTTCTTTAATGGGACAGTTACCGGTGCCGCATATCTCGACATGCTGCGGACAGAAATTATACCTGCAGTTCGGAAGTTGTTTGGAAACGACGACTTTTACTTTCAACAAGATGGAGCCCCCCCCCCCTCATTATCATTGTGATGTCAGAAGGTACCTCGATGAAACGTTGCCTAACCGTTGGATAGGACGAAGAGGAAGCGTGAGTATCCTCCACGTTCACCGGACTTGACTCCATTTGATTTTTACTTGTGGGGCTACCTGAAGGATGCAGTTTATGGTACAAGACCTGCAACACTCGAACACCTTAAGGATGCAATTAGGGAAAAGTGCGGGACCATCACAGCATCCACATTAGTCCATGTCTGCGAATCAGTTAGTCGACGCATTCAAAAGTGCATTCATGCCGCCGGAGAACATTTTGAGCACTTGGCGTAGTTAACTAAATTTTATATGCAAACAACTCGCTATAACATTTTGATCACTTAGGTTACTAATTTACCTTTCATTGGCAATTGCTATAACAATATATTGTTTGGTTTTTTTTTAATTGTTAAAATATATGATGCTATAAAGAGTATATAGTTTTTTTTGGGACACCCTATATATATTATATATATATATACGTTTGTTCCTTCTCCATTAAATGTAAAACGCTTTTGTTTAAAAAAAAAAAGTATCTTCTGTTCTCACAGTACATTGTTCCAACCACCACACCAGGTTTGGTATTTCCTCGTAAATTCAACTTCCTGTCTTGAAATGTCTTTTCAACAAGACAATCCTTACTTGTTTAATACCTAATCCATAACAAACAAACAAAATGTCTATGGAACAGTTCCCAAGTTGTTAACGAATGTTTAGTTTTGAGAAAGAAAAAATCAGACTAGATAAAGAACAGAATTTTTACGAAACAAGACTGTAAGCAAGTTTCTTAATCTAATTAAAAGACTAAACTGTATTCAACGAAATTGGTAAATACGAGAATTTTAGATCGTATTCGCGAGTGCAAAATGAGGGAAGTTTGTGATTTAATGAAGGAAAAAAATTGTACATAAACGTATTTGAAGAAAGTCCATCGAGTAATTATAGCAAGTCTACACATTCAAATCTTTGTGATTAGGAATCGCCCCTATATATATATATATATATATATATATATATATATTGAAGAAGGTACGAAAGAAAATAATTCTGTTTAAAATTACTTATAATGTATTAGGTAACCAGGTGCGACAGTTTGCGCCAATGCACATGAAATTAATTAGGAATTCTCAAAAATTTGAACAACTCGGGGAAAATCTATACGACCATTATGGAAAGGGGTTCGAAAAAACTTATATATATATATATATATATATGAATAGAAACGACATAAGTGTTAAGGAACGTCTCTGCACACGAGGAGGAGAGATAACGATTAATGAAAAATGAGGCGAACCGCCCGGGAATCGAACCCAGGGCCTTCCAATTGCCGGTTGGACGCTCTACCATTATGCTACGGTCCTCACTCAATCACAAATCGAAATTCTCATGTCCTTGTAAAGATTGTCGAAAAGAATATGTTGGAGACCCATTTGACTTGAAATAGGATGTGGGAACACTCATTTAAATGCAGATACGTAAAATGGATTAAAACAGTTAATTGAAAAAACGTAAAAGTTCCTTAAAAAAAAAAAAAAAAATGTTGAATCGGTTTATATTCGTCAGAAAGATAATTTCAATTCAAATAAAAGTTCGTATAAAACAGATGCCATTATAAGCAATATTGTATAGATTTTACGAACAATTTACACCACCTGATAAATTTTTTTTTTTTTTTAATAAGAGCCCAGTAAAGCCTAAAGTTTAAGGACCAAATTAAATAAAGTAAATAGTCCAGCTTCACAATTATTTATGTCATTGTGAATTGTAAGATCACTATATTTATTTTATTATTAACTATTATTATAAAGGTTAAAGGTTACACAACAATTTTATTCATCATATTTATACAACAATTTTATTCATCATATTTGTGCAACAATTTTATTCATCATATTTGTACAACAATTTTATTCATCATTTTTGTGCAACAATTTTATTCATCATATTTGCACAACAATTTTATTCATCATATTTGTACAATAATTTTATTCATCATATTTGTGCAACAATTTTATTCATCATATTTGTACAACAATTTTATTCATAATTTTTGTGCAACAATTTTATTCATCATATTTGCACAACAATTTTATTCATCATATTTGTACAATAATTTTATTCATCATATTTGTGCAACAATTTTATTCATCATATTTGTACAACAATTTTATTCATCATATTTGTGCAACAATTTTATTCATCATATTTGTGCAACAATTTTATTCATCATATTTGTACAACAATTTTATTCATCATATTTGTATAACAATTTTATTCATCATATTTGTGCAACAATTTTATTCATCATATTTGTACAACAATTTTATTAATCATATTTGTACAACAATTTTATTCACCATATTTGTACAGGTCTGCGTAAACATTTTCTCAAAACAGGCGAGTTATTTTAACAGAAAGAAATGGTGTTAAATAAACCTTGACCCATTAAAGTAATTAAAATTGCTATTGAGTCTCGATAGTTTTGAAAAATAAGGATTTTTTTAATCTCTTTATGATCAGAATTATCTACTTAGTAGATATTGGATTGTACAAATATATCTATATTTTATTAGTGAACGTTTTCTTTTATACGTAATGATAAAACTAATCGATACAGCAATGACTAATGACACGTTTTGTTCTTTACTTTACAATATACCACTGCTATTCTGGTATGAATATTTTTTTTTTTACATTTTAAAATGTAAACACAGTATGAAAGTTATTTTACATTTCGAGACACTTTTCTTTCTCTTCTTTTTCTTTCACCAAATTTCCGTTTCTTCAGCCACCCCTAGAGTGGATCTTAGGATCTTTGTTTGTCTCTAGTTTGGTAGTTCTATAGTTATGCGAGTGTGTTTACTTTGCCTTCTATATTTGACCCGACTCTACTGAGTATTCGCTATAGCCTTTATCTTTACAGCGAACTAGACTGTGTGTGTGTGTGTGTGTGTGTGTGTGTGTGTGTGTGTGTGTGTATTTAAAATACTTTGCTATTGGGTATCACTCAGTGTCTCCAATATTAATATTTAATCCTGTTCTCTATTTAATATTTTGCGAATGTTTCATCACTGAATTTTAGATTCTGCATAATTATTAATTTAGCTTCTTCAATAGGAAAATGTAAATACTTAACAAAGGGGGAGCGAAAACCCTTCAAAAATTTATCTTAATTAATTTTCCTTTTCAGTTATAATAGCGTAGAGTTTAATTTTGAATAAGCGAAGTCTTATCTAAGATTAATCTGGCGCTTTATTCACTCACCAAAATTAAAGCTACTCCTCTCCCGTTGAAAGACATATCGGGACTAGTTTAGTTTCAGAGCGGTGCCAAAAGTTCGATAGAAAGAACGAGTTAATCTCTCCCTTTCTCCCTATTGGAGTTACGTTGCTTTAGAAACTTGAAAGTTAATTTTCCTTCTTTAAAATTGTTCTTAATAACAATTATTCAATGGAAAATTGGGGGATAATATGGGCAAGGAATCGCGTAATTAAGTTTTATGTTGTTAAAACGAGGGTTGCACAAAGCAGTAATATGCCAATTTAATTATATACCTCGCAATATAGAATAAGTTACAGTATCAGTAAAGGAATAGCTGTAGGTCCCTGGTCCCTCGTACGTCATATGATCTTTGATGTTATGAAGGAGGTTAAACAACCCAGAAAACACACACACACACACACACAACACACACACACACACACACACAAAATAAATGCATTATTTTCCAAATTTTCTTTTTGCTCAAAACTTTTGAACTTGCACTGTGTTTTTGTATATATATATATATATATATATATATACACACATAATGACTCTTCGTAGGCATTAAAACGGAATAAGATTGAAAAGTGAGAAGGCAATAACGTGCCTATTTTCATTTTTATTAGCTAAGCGACTGAATATCAGCAACATACATTATTGCAACAGAGCAATTAAAGGAATTTCCCAAACATTTTACGACAATATGCAAGAATTCTACTTTGCGATTTCAATACAAGGCATTTATGATGTACGTCATAAATGAATGAATAAAAATGTGATAATTTGTGTTCATACACAGTTGACAGTGCGCGAACTACAGTAAATAACTGACAGATATGTTGCCAGGCAACGAATTCCAAAATTAAACTTGATAATTTTGGCGTTATTCTTTCTTTAAAGTAACGCGTTTTCTTTTCGATGTGTGACGTTCCTCCTAACCCCAAAACCATTTTTTTCTATAGCGTTTAAAATTTGATGAAAGAAAACTAATTATACAGGGTGCCCGTAAAATTATCTGAAATAAAAGAAACCATACCTATAGTAGTATTAATTAATGCATAAACCGGTGTGCCATAAAAAAAGGGTACATTTTAAAAAGGCTATAAAATCAACATTTGTCATTTAATTTTAATAAAACTTCTACACAATAAAACATATGTATTTATCTATATACAAACAAGTTTTCAGATTAAAATATCAAATAATTTAAATTCTATCAATATTTAACGAAAGAGTATGATTTTTCTACTTAACACGCAAAAATTATTAAACCTTTTTAATATTTTTTTATAAAAATAATTTTAAACGTAAAATTTACCTGAAATTATTAAAAAAATTGTTCGAAATGCTTTCCTTCCATTTCAATAACTTTTTTATTCTTGGCCGGAATTCATCTATGGCTCGATTTACTTGTTTAAGTGGAAGCTCTTCCCATTTTTGAATGATGATCTCGCGTAAATGAGCGACATCTTTTATCCTAGTCCTGTAGACTCGCTCTGCTAAGTTCTCCTATATTCCAAGAATAAAAAAGTTATTGAAATGGAAGGAAAGCATTTCGAACAATTTTTTTAATAATTTCTGGTAAATTTTACGTTAAAAATTATTTTTATAAAAAAAAAAATATTAAAAAGGTTTAATAATTTTTACATGTTAAGTAGAAAAATCATACTCTTTCGTTAAATGTTGATAGAATTTGAATTATTTGATATTTTAGTCGGAAAACTTGTTTGCATATAGATAAATACATGTTTTATTGTGTAGAAGTTTTATTAAAATTAAATGACAAATGTTGATTTTATAGCCTTTTTAATATGTACCCTTTTTTTATGGCACACCTGTTATTTATAAAAGGTTTGCAACGTGTATATGTTATACACCCGCAAAGTTCTTTTAGCGAGTTAAACAATCTCGATATGTGCAGTATTTGTAGCTGGACATGTATACATTCAGTCTGTATACTCTACCTCTCGCCAAGTATTTGTCAGCATGCCTAGAATGACGGTGTTAATTGCAGCAAAGGGTTAGTATCGTAAAACTGTCAAATTACCAAGTTTCTGGGGAAACACTGCCCTTCACAGAAGTCGTGTCTTTAAAATAAGACATGGAAGAAGGCATTAATGAAGGTCTGTCATGCTAAACGGAGACATATATATATATATATATATATATATATATTTCAAAGTACGTCATTTGAAAGTTCTGTCTTTTAATTAAAGCATGCCACAACGTAGTATATACAGGGTGTTTCAGGAAGAAAGGTAAATACTTCGGGAGGTGATAGTATCAGTCATTGTGAAAAAAAAGGTTCATATGAACATGTGTCTAATTCTGAATGGTTACGGAGATAGAGCTGTTTGAATCTACAAATACAAAAGCATTGTTAATGGTAATCAAGAAAGAGAAACCAATTACTGTTTCTAACATTTAATATTTAAACATTGGCATTTTGAATGGTATCGGATACAGCAATGACAAATTTGTTACAGTTTACAATACGTTTTCGAAAATCCCACCGTCAACCTCAATACACTTTGCAACTCGTGTGCGAAGATCGCGTGCTTTTCGTCTGAGTTGATCTTGACGTTCCTTTATGCGGGCAGCAGCATCCAAAATGCGCGCGAGCAATTCGTCTCGTGTATCCACCTTTCTTTTGTAAACTTGACTTTTCATCCACCCCCACAAACAATAATTTAACGGAGAGAGGTCTGGAGACCTTGGTGGCCATTGAATGGGACCACCGCGGCCGATCCATCGACCAGGGAAAGTTTGATTTAGGTATTGCATCACCAGACGGGTAGAATGTGGAGGAGCTCCGTCATGCTGACAGTATCATACATACCAGCGCGGGTAGCCAAAGGAACATCCTCCAATAGTCCTGGCAATTCATTTTGCAGAAATTCTAGGTAACTTTGTCCTGTAAGACGATTCTCTAAAGTAACAAGGCCAATCAGCTGATCATCGATGATACTGCACCACACATTGGCAGAGAAGCGATGTTGAAAATTTGTTTCCACAGTGGCATTTGGATTTTCGTCTGACCACCGATGAGAGTTACGAGTGTTGTTAATACCGTCACGGGTGAAAGTAGCTTCATCGGTGAACAGTATTAATCGAAGCAATCGGCGATTAGCATTTACCCAATGACAAAATTGCAGTCGCATGGCAGCGTCTCCTGGTTGAAGGTGTTGTACACGCTGTACATGATATGGATGCAAGCCTTCCTCACGTAATGTTCGCCATACTCTTGTGTGTGGTACACCGAGACGTGTAGAAATTCTTCGTGAGCTAGTAGTAGGACTACGCTCTACCAACTGAAGAATGTTCTCCACTTCATCCACATCTTGTTGACCTTCACGTTCAGATGAAACATGAGCGCTGGGAAGTGTACCAATCTCACGCAATGTGTTGAAAACCTTGGTAAACACTCTTCGATCCGGAATTCTGCGGTTCGGAAACCGTCGAGGGTATTCTGCAAAAGCAGCTGTTGCACTTCCATCGCAAAAACCGTAGACATACACCATATCTGCATATTCGGCATGTGTGAAGGTGTGTGGCATTCTTAACACTGCTTCAAACACCAAACAATGTCACTCACAACAGTCAGCTGTCGATTGGCTTATGTTACATGCTTACATTACAGCTTACATGGTTCAAGATTATAGGGGAGGGAAGGGGGAGGAAGAGCTGCGCGCGCATCAGATTCAAACAGCTCTATCTCCGTAACCATTCAGAATTAGACACATGTTCATATGAACTTTTTTTCTCACAATGACCGATACTATCACCTCCCGAAGTATTGACCTTTCCTCCTGAAACACCCTGTGTATATATACACAGTATATACTACGTTGTGGCATGTTTTAATTAAAAGACAGAACTTTCAAAGGACGTACTTTGAAATTCCACTTCCCTGAAATATCTGGTAAGATTTTAATGTTCTTCGCTAGTATTTTAAAACGTACTTGACAATGAAAGAAAAACCATATGTATGTAAAATGACTTCTTTATTACAATGTGGACAATCAAAGGACATCTTCTGAGTGTGGCCTAGAATGAAAAAGTAATGGTAGAATCACGATCACTGGGTCGCATTTTCCCTGATTTAGAATGATATTTAGCCCTTTAGAGCACAATGTTAACTTTACTGATTTTGTTTTGGCTAACGCCAGACGATTTTATCCAGTCTCGAAAAAGACTTCTGTACAGTAAAGGGTTAACTATTCTCTACATATTGGTAAGAAATAAAATAATTTTAATCCACAGTTCTTAGAAACATCATAATGAATTCAGGTAGATTAATAGAATTAGAAGTTGATGGTTAGAAGTTGTTAGAAATTGTTAGACGTTTCATTAATGATGTTGTTAGAGATTGATTTTTAGAAGTTGATTGTTGAAGTCGTTAGACGTTGATTATTGAAGTTGTTAGAAGTTGTTAAAAGTTGACTGTTAGAAGTTGTTAGAAGTTGATTGTTGAAGTCGTTAGACGTTGATTACTGAAGTTGTTAGAAGTTGATTGTTAGAAGTTGTTAGAAGTTGACTGTTAGAAGTTGACTGTTAGAAGTTGATTGTTGATTTCAACACCCGCCGTACTCGGGAAGATCATTAAAAATCGGAGCACAATTTCACAACATATTGATCGTCATCCAGAAAGATTTGTAAATGGTAATATTTTCAAAGTTAAATTTATAAAAGAAGGTGAATTTTGTTCATTGCAGAAATATTGATTTCTATAATCTTTCATTTCTGATAAATAATTCTCTCTCTCTCTCTCTCTCTCTCTCTCTCTCTCTCTCTCTCTCTCTCTATGTATATATATATAAAAATTATTTCACGAAAGTAACACGTGAATAATATTTATGATGAAAATAACCACGAAGGAAAAAGAAAACCCGAAATGGTGCTCAAGCATTAGCCAGGGGCATTTTGCGCTTGATCCTGTTGTTATGAATTCGTTGAGAACGGATTTAGACAAGAAGGGGAAGGTGCTAAAACTCTAGTACCTTTTTCATATAAATTTGTATGCTCCTCCTACAATTTTTTGTTCACCAATTATATTATCATTTTTTTTTTTTCTTTGTGACCTATACTGTATATAGTCTCGACCTTGTTATTAATTTCACTGTTCCTGAGGATATCATTAGACGAAAGCGCTTGACCACCATTTCATGTTTTTCTTTTTCCTTCGTGGTTATTTTCATCATATACAGGGTGGCGCAAAAGTCGCGCATCATAGGAATTTTCACTGATATATTTTTTTTTCTTTTAGGTAGGGGATGACTGCGAAATTAACAATAAACGAGAGGGTGAGCTTAGTTTTACTGTATGGAATACCAGGTACAACAAATCGATGAATCGGTACAGAATTTAAATTCTGTACCGATTCATCGATTTGTTGTACTTTGGTATTCCATGCATTAAAACCAAGTTCACCCTCTCGTCTATTGTTAATTTCGTAGCCACTCCCTACTTCAAGAAAAAAATATATTTATATTATAATCAACACTGAAAATTCCTATGATGCGCGACTTTTGCGCCACCCGTATGTTGAAATATGTATACCACGTATGTATATGGGAACCCTGAGGCAGAATGAATAGAATTAAGTTGAACCCGAAATGGGACTGGAATATTACTCGTATGTTTGTCTATACAGACTCTAAAGTCTAAAAGTTCTCAGATTAGAAGATATTTAGAAACTCACCGTTGCTTCTTATATTTACCATATATATATATATATATATATATATATATATATATGCGGTTGACAAAAGTAAATAGACACCATGATGATTTTCCTCAAGAACAAATGGTAAAGCTCATCAATGAAATGCCAGAACGTGTGTCACCTTCATATAATCCAAAGGAGAAAGCAGCCCGATTATAAATAATATTGATTCAATAATAAATCTGTTAATCTTTATTGACTTTTATGATCAAATCAAACACTATGGAAAAAAAACCGAAAGTGTCTATTTACCTTTGTCAGCCCCTCTGTATAGTCGAAAATGTCTCGGAAGTCTTAAATAGCAAAATATTATCTCTCCAAACGCAAGATCACTTTGACAAGAGACAATCGAATACGCGCGTATTAGCGTATTAGGAAAATAAATCATACGTTGGTTGTGAGAATAAATCTTAATACGACAAAGACCTTTGGAACAGTCTCGAACAGGCAATCAAAGCGTCACACGTAAAAATCTTTTTAATAAATATAAAATGGTAAAAATGATTTAATTTTATGAGATTTAATTCTCTCGTCTATCCTTCTCCAATCCAACCTTTCGTTTTATCCGCTTTATATGGAAAAGTAATATTTACATACCTCATTTTGAAACTTTATAATAAGCGCGTGCTATGTAACATTAAATACAGTCCTTTCTTCAATATCCGCAAGCCATATTAAGATAAAATACTAGAATTACGTCAGTTTTTTACAGTTTTCTTTTATTTTTATGTAATATACTCCAAAATCCTCCCAAAATTGATCTCTTATTAATAACATTTCAACAATCGTATCTTCACGTAAATCGTAACCTTTGCTTGCGAGTGGAAAGTCTATTATTATATCTGTGCTCAGGAGGGAATTCAAACGCCAATTTGTAATACATTGAATGCGATTTATGTATTCATTTTTCTTGCAAGTCAATGAAAAAAATTGTCTCGATATAATTTTTTTTTACTTTACAGTTGCACACATCATATATATATATATATATATATATATATATATATATATATATATATATATATATATATATATATATATATATATATATATGAAAATTATGTGTGTGTATATATATATATATATATATATATATATATATATATATACACGTGAAATGAATGAATGCTGCAAACCCACAAGGAAAAAGAAAAATGATTCCAAGTCCTTTCGTGTATTCAGAAGTACACCTCGTCAGGGAAACGACGACCTGAGGACGACCTGACCTGACGAGGTGTACTTCTGAATATACGAAAGACCTTGGAATCATTTTTCTTTTCCTTGTGGGTTTGCATTATATATATATATATATATATATATATATATATATATATATATATATATATATATATATACACACACACAGGGTGTAACAAAAGTCCATTCTCATAGGGAAATAAGATATAACAGACTTAAAGGAGGAAATAATTTGGAGCAGGTGTAGTTTACGTCCCCCTGTGGTGCCTAGTGTAGTTTACGTTCCCCTACATTATCCTAGTGTAGTTTGCGTCCCCCAACTTTGTACGCGTATACCTAATCAAATAAAACGTTAAAACTAATGAAAATATTACGACTTAATATCGTCAATATCGACCAATCGTCAATATATATATATATATATATATATGTGGGAATGAACTCAGAATGGTTCCCTGATTTTTTTATGATACACACAGACCGTGCATGGAACAAGGAACTCTTCTGGGATAATTAAATCCACTATAGTCCGAATAAGTATTGGTAAATGGCAAATACCATAGTTTTTCTTTTTCATGATGCAAGCCCGACGTGGGCAACGGGTCTCTCGCAAAGAGGTCCCATAAATATAGCTTCCCTTACCAGCTATCTGCAAAGCAGACAGGATCCATGTCACAAAGCTGGATCCTGTCTGCTTTGCAGATAGCTGGTGAGGGAAGCTATATTTATGGGACCTCTTTGCGAGAGACCCGTTGCCCACGTCGGGCTTGCATCATGAAAAAGAAAAACTATGGTATTTGTCATTTACCATTACTTATTCGGACTATAGTGGATTTAATTATCCCAGAAGAGTTCCTTGTTCCATGCACGGTCTGTGTGTATCATATACTGTATATATCATTCAGACCATTCTGAGTTCAATCCCATATATATATATATATATATATATATATATATATACAGTGGTGTAGTGCTAATAAAGAAGTGAGGGAACGCATTTTGAAAGTGTTACTCAGATGCGGGGGGGGGGGACAATGGCGAGCGCGGCAAGCCCATACGGCTGGGGGTCCGGGGGCACTGTAAACTCCCCGGGAAATCTTTTGAAATCTGACCAATTTCAGGAATATTTTGAGGTCATATGCACTGGATATTAGGATATATTCCAAGGTTGAAGATGCAGTATTTCCAGTGTCATTAGATATATGACATCCAGTACGATCAATAAAAATAGCTAACAGCTGGAATGATTAACTAAAAAAAAGTTAACAAACTGGTACGCCGTGGTGACTGTTTCATCAGATCTTTATAGGCTAGCATTGCCTCAGTCGAAGCTAAAAGAAATGAAACAGTTAATGATTCTTTCTCATATTTTCTCTAGGGGTGGGAATTAAAATTTCATGACGTTAGAGATTTGTAAGTTTGGATTTATTTGAAATAGTGAGGGAACGCCGTTCCGTCTACCAAAAAAACTAAGTGAACGCCGTTCCCACGTTCCCACAGCACTACACCACTGTGTGTGTGTATATATATATATATATATGGTGTATATATATATACAGTATATATATATATATATATATATATATAAATTTACGATTGTTAGGTTAAGTCGTAATATTTTCGTTAGTTTTAATGTTTTATTTGATTTGATGAATTCATTTAAAAAATGTCGGTGCTCTTCCAATATGTGCTCTACCGCGAAACTGTGATCTACCATATTCCAATACGTGCTCTACCGTGAAACTAGCCTTATAAGGCTAACTAACGAAAATATCATGACTTAACCTAACCAATCGTTAGGTCAACTATACGCCCTTGACGATTGGTTAGGTTAAGTCGTGATATTTTCGTTAGTTAGCCTTATAAGGCTAACTAACGTACCTGCTGCTAATCTGAATAATCTAAGGTAGATCACGTATTGGAATGTAAATTTTAAGGTAGAGCACATATTGGAAGAGCACCAAAATGTCTCCTAAACATCCTAGTGTAGTTTACATTCCCCAACTTTGACCTAGTGTAGTTTGTGTCCCGTTTTGCGTCAGGGGGACGTAAACTACACTTGCTCCAATAGTTTTAACTATATATTACAAACAATACAATCAACTTACCAATTAATCCAGTACATGCTCAAATTGCATTCCATGTAGCCTAACAGTGTTGCCACGTAATACATACAAACGCATACAAACGACATATATATATAAAATTCTAAAGTAATAAAAGGGTTTGCAATCCCTTCAAATTTATACGTGCATCGTGCGCCGGTATTGAGGTCGAAACCTGGGCTTATTTTAATTGTGTAAACGACTTCCCAAATCTCAAAGGCGTCTGTAAACAAAGATTTATTTATCTTTTTCCTTCCTTAAAAATTTACAATTTCACGTAATAACATTGAGCAAATAAAAAAAGGAGTTCCCTGAAAAAAGACTGTCTTAGTAAGATTAGTTCGGAAGTAAAAATCGTAATTTATTTAGAAATAAATATATTTTAACAGGATTAGCTATTTTCAAGAATATGTACAGAGATAACGCGAGCAAGTTTCCATTTCGCTAATGGAATCTTGTATAACTAGACCCCCCCCAAAAGAATTCATTTATAATTAAAAATAAATAAAAATATGTCGTAATAGTTAGTTATTATCATTTTAGAGATTCCTAAAAGACATTCGTCTTTATAACGACGTTAAAAATAACGTATTAAGATGGAAAAAATAACAAAATAAAGGTTAACAAAAGTGAGAATTGGCATCTCACTCGGAGAGATACTTCGTTTTTTTTATTTGTTGGTAAACAAAACTTTCTACTTTTGAGGAAACCATTTTACATTTCGTTCACGAAACTCTGTCATTTCCGTACAAAAATGATTTTTTTAAACTTTTGTATACAGATATACAAATATACAGATGTGTATATATTCTCAAATAAAGGAACCTTGTTTAGCTATTTAGTTTTTATGTATCATTCAATTTAACTTATGTGATGGATGTCACCTTTTTAATAAACTTCTGAGTCATATAACTTTACTTTTTTTATGGAGGTGTTAGTTGAAAATAACGTATCTTGAATAGGAGCTATTTGGTCTCCCTAACTTTATTCAACTTTAGCTAGCCACTTTTGAGGATGCAGGTTTAACTTTATTTTAATTCATTCACGTACAGAGTTATTCATAAAAATGTTACCCCATATACGGGAAAAAAAAATGTGTGTATATATGTATATATAAAACTGGTAACACTTTTGTGAATGACTCTGAATATCTTAAGCGACCTTTTATACAAAACCTAAAGTATCGTTTCGTTGAGAGAGTTACAAGGAGTTACAAGGAAAAGAAGTACCTCAAAAGGCCTTGCGGCCCATACCGAGGAGGTACCAATGGCAACGGGTGCCAGGGAAAATTTTCTACACACTCAAATAGTGTTCAAGATTTGGTCTAACCTTTTCTTGAACTGATCCACAGAGGAACTGTTCACAACTTCTGAGGGTAACCTGTTCCATGTGTCACAGATCTTATACGTAAAGTAATTCCCACACACACTAGTCCTAAACCGTTTCAAATCCAACTTCCAACCATTGTTGCGAGTTGGATTATCATTTAAACTAAACATACTTCTAAAATCGACATCGTTGAACCTTTGAGAGAGAGAGAGAGAGAGAGAGAGAGATAGAGAGAGAGAGAGAGATATGTGACAACAGTAAATCAAAAGTTGATCAAGGTTACAAACGCAAAAAAAAATTATAAGAGTGCCCCACTGTGCGTATGTTTTAGTTGTATATTTTTAACTACTGTTGGCTGTTCCGTTTTACGTCCTTCGGCCACCAGAAGGCAGCAGGCACTGCTCGCTGCACTCTTAATCCCCATTTCTCAGACTGGCTTGGGACAGTCTTGGTTGTTTTCTACTTTTTTATGTTTGATTCTTCTTCTTTCGCAGGCGACTTTAGTCTACACTGCTTCGTAGCTCCATATTTAATGCTTTAACAGGAAACTACGTATTGAATTATTGTACCATCCGTTCCAGTGGTAAGGATACACTGGGCCGTAAAGTAGGTGTGCCCCAGTGTATCCTAGCTACTGGAATCAATGGTACATAAATAATTTTCCTACTTGAGAACGGGTGAATAATTTGGCTACTGTACTCTTCCCACATCATTTCACTGTTTCCCACACTTTCTTTTTTTTTCATTTCCCCTCACTTTTCCCCTCACCGTACACTTCCCACATTATTTCACTGTTTCCCACACTTTCTTCTTTATTTCCCTCACCTTTCCCCTCACCGTACACTTCTCACATTATTTCACTGTTTCCCACACTTTCTTTTTTTTTCCATTTCCCCTCACCTTACTCTCTCTGCCCTCGCGTAAAACCAAATATATATAAAATTCAAATTCCCCCCCCCCCCACTGAATCAATCTGATTTTACTCATATTTTTAAAACAACATTCATTCATACGAGAAAAGCGTGCGGGGAATGTTGAATTACGGGGGTGATATGTAACTGTAGCTCAAACACGCCCCATAAAAATCTCTCCAACGCATTTTGAGTTTGTAAAAAAGACTTAATTTAATGTATTTCACCCGACCATTTCAGATACAGCGCTGTTGCCAGATGGTATCAGTACAGGATGTATTTTTGTTTTAAAACTTTTTACATTTAGCTTTTAAAAAATATTTCAATAACCTCAACTTTAATTAAAATTTTATGTTTTAAAAAGTAAATAAAACTCAAAAATGAAATTTAAATTTTATGACATCAAAACAGGGATTCGGCCTTTAAATAATAATAAATAAAAAAATCTGCCGAGTTTCAAAAGTTAAAAACCCAAACTCTTCCAAAGAAGTTTGTGTGTGTGTGTATGTGTATATATATAAAGAAAAAGAGACCAAACAAACATCAATTTAATTTCACAAACGTTTCGGAAGCACTCCTTCCATCTTCAGTACTACCAAAATGCTTTTGAAAATAACTTTATGTTCGATGTCGCTTTCGTCTTTCTTTTTAAACTACGTATGCATTTCCTTTGGAAAAAGCCTGTTTCATGTATATATATATATATTGTGGTGCAACTCCTTTTTCGGTTGCACTTATTGCGCGCGCGGATTCGTTTGTTCAGGATGATTCTGCCTATTCACTCGGCTAGCCTTTCAATTTTATACGCGCAACTTTCTCGGCTTACTTGAAGCCCACTTTAAATTTCAAACTTTCAATGTTCAAACTTTCAATGTTAATTTACCCTCAGCTTACAAGAGAGGCCTATTGCAAGGTAGCATAGAAACAACATACTCCCTCGTATAAAGTTTATTAGGTTTCACTCAAGATGGGACATAAATTTAAAGAAATTTACAGATGTACAGTTACAGATTTTGTTCCCAAAAAACAAGTTTTCAATTTAAAAAAAATGTTTGCAATTGTTCAAGTTAAGTCTCAAAAAAGGATTTATACAAAGGGGTTTTTATTTGTGTGTAACTCTAGAAATAGCACTAAATTCAACTTTCTTAACGTATGGTTACTTAGAGAATATTTTGGAAATTTACTCTCAAAGGTTCTGCGCGAGTTCCGTAGATTTTTCCAGGAAAAAAGCCCTTCAATTAAATCAAGTAAATTTTCACAAAGGCTTCAAATGGTCATGCGCTAACTTCACCGGTTTCCCCGAGGGACAAGATCACCACAAGCTATTTACTTTTCCCCTGAGGAAACATAATATTCAGCAAACTTACAAATTAAAATTTGACAAAGAAATTTCACAAAGTTATTTTCTGTCGACTAACATTAAGCTCTTACAACCAAGTTCGTGGAAAACAAAGGAGATTCAGATTTTCGGACAACGCGAGACAGTTAAATCAACTTAGAAATTTTCAATCATTCATGCAACAAGGTTCAAAGATTTTTAAAGGCACTTCAGTTTTACAGGACAGAACTACAACTGGCTTTATAACTCTTAAGTTACACCTTAAGATTACAAGAACTCTTTGCTTTAGTGTCTAAAGGGACTATCAACCCATTTTCTTTGCATGACATCATTCGTACAAAAATTACTGATCTTCTGTTGGCTCTAATCTCAATTTCGTTATATTTTATGCTCCGCCTTTCTTAAAGAAAATTTTAAATTAAAATTTAGAAATTTTCTCTAGAGGGTTTCCCTTAGGCGAGACCAAAGAATAAACAAACCCAAACTTTTACAAACTTCAATAATGAAAAACAACCTTGTTAAGCTATATTTTCCCTTCTGTAGATTAATTACTCGACCATAAATCTATCCGGGGATGTCAAACATCAGTTTCTTTCTGATAATGTACTCAGCCCTTCAGCACGATCTGGGCATCGCATCACTTTACTTTGGTATGTCTTCATTTTAAAATTTTTTAATTTTCACGCGAAATTAAATCGATTTCAAAATCACTTCACTCTTTCTTTCTATCATTTTTATTCACATTCTGATATAAGATTTACGCATACAAATTCACCGTCACAACATATATATATATATATATATATATATATATATATATATATATATATATATGCAAGGGGGAATACACCATAATTTACCTATGGAAAATAATCGAAAAACTGGTGCCTAACCTCAAACTAAATCCAATTAAAATCTAAGCAACACTGGAAAATAGGAAAGGTAGAATGTGTAGTATTCCCAAACTAAAGGTCCGAGAAGGAACACCCTCAACACTGAAGAAAAATAGCTTGGTTGTCAGGGGGCCAAGACTTTTTAACCAGTTTCCAAAAGACCTCAGGAACATCACAGGGGTGAACGTTGAAATCTTCAAAAAACTAGATGCCTGGCTTAGGACAGTACCAGATGAGTCGGGTTAGCCTGGCTATGTACGGTGGAGTTCGCAAGAAAAAACTCGTTTCTCTATCAGGCCAGGCCTAGAGGTGGAGCCATCAGCTTGACCTTCGTGTGAAGAGAGACCGACGCACGGAACTTTTCCCAGGTTTACCATATATATATATTATATATATATATATATATATATAGTGTGTGTGTGTGTGTGTGTGTGTGTGTGTGTGTTGCGATGCTATTCCATGTCCGTGCACACGTTGTTTGGTCACGCGATCTGACTTTGGTTGAAGAGAATTTGGTCCCTGAAGACGGACGGCATCACAACTACAAATCTCATTTAGAACCACGCTTTTAAGTTTACCGTCAATGTCACTTTAACTGAATTAAGCTCCCTTCTGAACACAATATAACATTTTCCTTTTCTTCCTACATGGTACAAATTTCACACACACACACAAACACACACACACACACACACACACACCACACGCCACCAGATTTTTAATTGATTACGGTACCGTTGGAGCTTAGCGTAATGATATGAAAACCGGAGACGGCTCGGCGAAAAGTTTTATAACCAATTCCAAAAGCGAGGTAAATAATATGAAATAAAAAAAATCAGTTATTTTATTAGAGCCGCTTATTAAATGCAATTTATTTGTTATTTTATTCTGTTTTACCTAAAACTTAGTTTATATAACAAATAAACTTAGACTAAAAATCTTCATTCTGATTATTATTTTTTAATATTAAATAAATAAATTTTAATTCGAGTCTGCTACAAAGGGATTATGCTATCACTGACAAGCTTACACAGTATATTTACGGAAATACTAATTTCATTTGTAAGTACAGTAAAACCTCTCAGTAACGACACTCCACTATAACGAAACCTCTCTTTATCGAAAACACATTTCGTTATAAGGAGGTGTTTTCGCTAACTCAGCCTGAACTACACGTGTTCGTCTCTACTGCCATTTCCCCGATCAAGAAAGTAAGCAGTATGCTGATTGGCTGATGCCTAATTGGCTAGAATGTTTCTCCTTCACGGAGAAATACTTTTAAGTAATGCATTTAATATAATATATATACTGTTGTAGTGTTGTATATGAAGTATCTATAAATAACTAATGAGGGTCTAAATAGGTCATTGAAACAATATTGGCAAAGGAAAACCTCTTTATAACGAACAACTTCTCTACAACGACAGCCATTTTTGCTTATATATTTCGTTATAGAGAGGTTTTACTGTATAATAAATTCGCAGATACCGGAAAAAATCGTTTTGATATGAAGCATGCCAGACACCATACCCGCCTTCTATCAACAAAAGCACACGAAAGATATCCCTTATCTTATTTTTTGATACTGAGAAGGAAAGAAGCCAATCTACACACATCCTTCCTCTGCCCATTTTGACACTAAAAGGATTGGGGCTCAGTTTTGCCTCAAAATTTTATTGTTCCTTTGACACGTTTGAGTTGAGTGTCCATTGTCTTTTCATAAATTTTACTGGTTTTTTTAAACCGTATTATACGAAGTCTCCAGAAATGACAGAACTAAAATGTAGCAAAAGCAATTAGAAGAACGAAAAATATGAAGATTTTACAGTATGTAAAAAGTTTTTCCATTTTTACTGAATCGTGCTACAAGCCAATCGCATCATTTTTCCACACTGCAGTTCATTCAAGGTATCTACGAGAGAGAGAGAGAGAGAGAGAGAGAGAGAGAGAGAGAGAGAGAGAGAATAACCAACGCGAGCACCAACATTCTATTAATTATAGCATCTTATCAGACGTTTTAAAACTAACGTTTTATTCTCACTGGCTCAGAGCGGGATCCATGCGTGCAATCCATGCATCTGCGGAGGGCCTCCCTGTATTGGGGAGACGCACAAGGGCCTTCCTCTCTTGGGGGACTCAAAAGGGCCCTCAATACATAGAAACGATAAAAGTTTAGCTAAGAAGACGCAAACTTCAAACAAATCAGGCTGGTAGATAGAGTCAATGCCATCAGTGCCACGCTGACTGAAAGAGGTTATTAAGGTCAAAGTTAGTCCAACTAAGTATAAGTGAACTGTACAATTATAATGTAAAATTATATTGTAAAACTGTATTGTAGAATAAATTATTTGCAATATATATTCTATTATTTTGTACACCCTGTTTGAGTATTCCAATATTTTGTTGGGGTAACTTTTCATTAATCTAGTATTTTTTCCAATGCATGACAGGTGAATTCAAAATCAATACAGTAAACCCTCGTCCAACGCGGGGGTTAGGTTCCTCGAGAACGGCGCGTTAGGTAAATCCGCGTTCGACAAACTTAATACCTTATGGGATAAATGGAGATACGTGAACGCGGCCGCGTAAAGGCTCCCATTAATACTTAGATACGTAGATTTTTTTATTCACACATAAATGAATTTCCCTACCTATATTGCATGTGAAATAAGAACATATTAAAAATCATAAACATAATAATATTTACATATGATAAATAAAAATATATTAAATGAAAATAGCACGTATCTTTTCTTCACTCTTTCGGATGGTGCGTATGGTAGACTCATTCACGTGATACTCGCGGCCAAGTGATGTTATGCTCATACCACCACGCAACTTATCTAGAATATTTATTTTTTCAGCTAATGTCATAACCTTACGACTTTTCTTCTCTTCACTATCACTTGCAGATGCTTTACGTTTTGGAGCCATACTGCTGTCTAAGGATAATAGCAAAACAACGGCAAAATACGACAAAAACAAGCCAACACAACTTCAATGAACTTAACGCGGTAGTGGGACTGAGACAAAGGGTGATGCGAGGGGTGACGCGAGAGGAAGGGAGATGCAGAGTGTTGGAGAGTGTAGGAGAAAACACTAGAGCGCGCATTGGCACGCGTACAGTATTACTGTATTAGAGCGTGTTTGGCGGACCGTATATAATCAAATTTTCCACTTTCGGCAAATAATTGTTCGCATTTATTTTTCCGTGTATAATTCGCGTTGGACAAACATGCGTTTGAAGAGGGTTTACTGTACTAAAATTGTATAGAGGGAGGATATATCTTTCTAATGACGTCACGTTTACGTTTATTTAAGACTAAATGTGTCTGTTTACTTCGGCATCAGCTAACCACTACACCACCAAGGTGCATATATATAGGACTTTGTGATTTATGTCTTCCTCGCTAATGAATGGTACTGATAAAGATTTAATCAAAAAGACTGAGGCACTGTGTCCGCTTTCCCGAAGTTAAGACAAAACAATGACTATCACTTTTGTGGCACTATATGACACCCCAGATTTCTTTACATATTTTTCTAATACTGTATACACTATATATATATATATATATTATATCATGGATTTCACACTTGAACACACTTATCGCCACTTATCTCGTCCAACGCTGGGTGTTCTATAAATGAAATATCATGCATGATCACGCACCATGAAAAATGATGCATATTCTTGCATGATATTCCATATGTATATATATATATATATATATATATATTATATAGAGAGAGAGAGAGAGAGAGAGAGAGAGAGAGAGAGAGAGAGAGAGAGTGTACATTAGAAAAATATATAAAGAAATCTGGGGTGTCATATAGTGCCAAAAAAGTGATACGTCATTGTTTTGTCTTAACTTCGGGAAAGCGGACACACTGCCTCAGTCTTTTTAATTAAATCTTTATCAATACCATTCATTAGCGAGGAAGACATAAATCACAAAGTTCTCAAAACAGATATTTTAACGAAGTCTCAGAGGGGACAAAGTCTAAAATTATAAGGAAGGCGTTATTAAGGGAAGTAGGTCATACAACTATCACAAGATATATATATATATATATATATATATATATATATATATATATATATATATATATATATATGATACACACAGACCGTGCATGGAACATGGAACTCTTCTGGGATAATTAAATCCACTATAGTCCGAATAAGTAATGGTAAATGACAAATACCATAGTTTTTCTTTTTCATGATGCTAGCCCGACGTGGGCAACGGGTCACTCGCAAAGAGGTCCTATAAATATAGCTTCCCTCACCATCAGTGTATCATAAAAAACTCAGGGAACCATTCTGAGTTCATTCCCATATATATATATATATATATAGATAGATTGATAGATAGATAGATAGAGAGAGAGAGGGAGGGGTCATATGTGAGTTTTTGACGTAGGAAGGAGGGGTCAAGGAAGAGCGCCCACAAAAATGCCCCCCTATACTGTATAAGAAAGAGAGAGCCAAAATCAAGGTCTCTAATCCTCACGATGTCATTCTTTTTTTTTTATAATTTTGAAAAGATTGTGTGTAGTGTGTAAAATGCATGTATGTGTAGTGAAAGACAGAGGGAGAAGTGTGTTTGAGAGCATGCTGGACTGCTCACAGGCAAATGAAAATGTTGAGCGTATCACAATTTATAACTGTACAGAGGTAATTTTTTGTCAGGTGATCATTTGGTACTCGGGAGGATATAATTTTATATAAAATTCAAAAAATATTTTTTAAGAGTCTATGAAAAGAATATGTTAGTGCTGGTTATGAGGTTACACCAGGTTAGTTCGTGTTAAATTAGATTAAGTTAGGTTAATAGTTGTTGTTTTTTGGGACCTACCCTTAGCAATATCATGATAAAACTGGAACTAGAAAGGTGCTATTTGGGGTTTAAACCTTTTTTTTTTTAATAAATTGTGTTAATAATACTTTTTTATTATTTCATCCACCCGATTTCCCTTGTTGATAAATTCTAGAATTATTTGAATAGCCAACACCGGAACATTGAATTTACTCCAGAGGTGAAAAACTGTGGTTATTTTTCTTTCTTAGATATAGATATAATTCGGTTGTACAACGAATTTGAAGCTAATTGTAAATCAATTTTTACGGGACTTTATTTAATTTTTTATTCCTTTGTCCCACTTAACTTGAAAGTACATTTGAGTAATACATTATTTGATTAAAATTCATGAGGAAACCATAGGTATAAAATGGCTACCCAAGTTACATTGTTGAACGACTTCTGATTAACCCCTTAAGTAAAAGTTTTAGTAAAATATACTCTTAAACCAACTGTGACGAAATGAACGCTGTATATTTTATTTGTCATATATATACGTCACAAAAGGTCTGAGTTGGAGACATTTTTAACGAACCATAAAAGATGGAAGTACCCCCATTTGAATATAAGCCACAGTTTTACCACATTTGAATATAAGCCCCATTTTTACCACGTTTGAATATAAGCCCCATTTTTACCACGTTTGAATATAAGTTCCATTTTTAACACATTTGAATATAAGTTCTATTTTCGCTAAAAATTCTATACCATTGGTAGTATTTTCAAATTTGAATACAGGATCACTATTACTGTATATTCGAATGTGATATATTCTTACCCACATGCGTGGACTGTGATACCACATACGTTGCGTTGGAGGGAATGCTCTTCATAATTCTAATCGCATATCCGAGCAGAGAGGCACTTTTTCAGTGACCCCTTTTCAAACCAACGAACTCAGTTTCAGAAATCACTCCTATTCATCTAACTGATGGCAATATGTTGTAATGACGTTGAATTAAGCATCCTCGAGGGTTTGTGTAGATGACATTTGAAACCTAATTTGAATTATTATAATTCATAGTTAATTTTATTTTTTATTTCATATCATCATGTTTTAAAAACGATTAATAACTATCGTTAACAGTATTTTTAGTTTCCAAAATTTTAATTTTAGTCCGGAAAACTGGAAAAGAGACCAGAAAATAGTCGACTTTAATGACGACAAAGATGCTTGATTCTGTGTTCGTTATTTTGGCTATATATTATTTAATTCGGCCTCAGTATCAGAGATATCATATAAAACAATATATATATATATATAATATATATAGAGAGAGAGAGAGAGAGAGAGAGAGAGAGAGGGAGAGAGAGAGAGAGAGAGAGAGAGAGAATATCATGCAAGAACATGCATAATTTTTCATGATGGTGCGTGATCATGAATGGTATTTCATTTACAGAACACCCAGCGTTGCACGAGATACTCGTAGTTTGAATGGAATGCTAAACATTACCTCGAATGCGGGAGGGTTAACATGTGAAATGCCTCTGGACACGAAAACGTTATACGTTTCGTCGGTTGTTTAAATGTATGACAGGTTAACTCTCATCCCGTCGTAGTGTAGTGGCTGGCGCCCTCACCTTCTACTGAAGAGGTAGTGGTTCGGTCCCTGGTGTGAACGATTGTTTCATATATATATATATATATATATATTAAAGATTAATTTGTACATCTCTTTCAAAAGCTCAGAATAAAATGAGGAACTGCTCAAAAGCTAAACTTGAAGAGAAGCTTTTTGGCTTCATGGATGGTTTTGTGGTAAGATGTCGGACTCAGGGCGTTGCTTTGCGACGAGAGTAATGAACCCTCTTTAAGACTGCACGCTTTATTTCAGCCTTCGTATATATATATGTGTGTGTGTGTGTGTGTGGGTGTGTGTGTGGTGTGTGTGCATATATATCTATAATAATAATAAAAGGACGTGCGTGTGTGTGTGTGTGTGTGTGTGTGTGTGTCTGTTTGTTCCAGCCATAACTCCAAAATGGAAGCAGTTACAAACATGAAACTTCACACACATATTGATTAGGTCCCCAGGTTGTGGACCTGGGTGTTCATAAATTAAATAATTAAAATTACTGGGCCCGAAGGCCCCAGCACCGCGATTGAACTACAGAAAAGAACGCAGCAGTGAAAATTTTGAGCTTCACATTGTCTCAAGATTTATGAATCTTAAGATTTTCATGACTAATTTATTTGGTTAATAAACTATAGAAAAGAACACAGTCATGAAAATCTTGAGCTTCACATATAATTAAAACTAGTGGAGCGACCCGGCGTTGCCGGGGTGGATGTTCAACGCTATATATATATATAATATATATATATATATATATTAGGGTGATGCAAAATAACTTATCATTTCAAAAACTTGAAGACACCCTCTAATTTTATTTAATTTAGTGTAAAAACTGAACATGCAAAATTTCAGCACAATTGAAGACATTTTAGAGGTTGCTACCATCCATTGAACATTTTGTATATTGTTATTTTTCAGTTTGTATTTATTGTACATTTATTTATTTTGCAGATTTCAGCAAAAATGGTAGTCAGCAACATATAGCAGTCATAACAGACTCTGAACCTCTTTCCGTAAACCTTCTCATCCCTTCATTGCTATAGACGCCGTGGCCGAACATTCTAGAATCATTTCTTTGCTGTGACGTCACTGTGGCGGCCGCGTCAGTGTAAGTGCGGCGTCACTGACTCAGTATCTTTGCTGCCTTCGCTGAGAGTGGTTGTATAGCAGTTGCTGAGTTGCACTCATGGAGCGGCATACGCGTCACAAAACAGTTGTTTGGCTCATAGGACATCCTATAGAGTCCTTCAAAGAAACCCAGCTTCCATCTAAAAGGGAAACATTAGCATTGTTTATGAACTACAAGATCAATAAAAAGCAACAGGTGAAAACAGCGGCTTTGTTGACTGCTAGAGATGTTATGGATGTGTGGGAAAAGGCACGCATCCCAACAGTGTTGAAATGTCATGTCGTGGAGAGAGTAAAGAAACTTTTCAACGAGTGGGAGAAACTAAAGAAGAACAGAAATAATAAGAAGAAGCAATCACCTGCACTACTTCAAAAACAAGAGAGCTGGCAAAATGACTTGCAAGATCTGTTTGACATTGCACATGCAAGTGCTCTTGACATGATAAAGATAGATGAAGATCGTGAGTTTTTGATGCTGCAACGACAAAAAGGAAGAAAAGGCAAAATGTCTGGAGTGGATAAAGTTTTTTCACAAATGGAAGAGATTGCTAGAGAAAAGGAAACATTGCTTGAAAAGAAAAGAAAGAGGGAAACAGCCGTTTTCGAAGCAGCAGTGCTCTCAAGTTCAAGTCCTTCAAGTTTGAATGAAGATAGTTCAAAATCAGAAGAAGAATTTGTTGCTGACCCTCAGCAGCCATCAACTTCGAGACAAAGTAGATCAAAGTCTAAGAGTGCAAAGCTTATGGATTCTTCAATGCTTGTATCTCTTGATGCTGCAAAAGTAAGTGATAGAGCTGCTTCGGAAATCTTGATCCCAACAATCAATGCTCTTGGGCAAAACCCTGAAGAATACAGTGTTAGCTATTCATCGATACGGAGAGCAAGACAAAGGAACCGCAAGACAATGGCAGAAAATTTGAAGCAGGATTTCGAAACAAATTGCCCTCTCCAAATACATTGGGACGGCAAACTACTGGAAGATATTACTGGTCATGAAAATGTTGATCGACTGCCAGTTCTAATTTCCGGCCAAGGAGTTGATCAGCTTCTTGGTATTCCCAAACTTGCCAGAGGAACTGGTCAAAACATTGCAGATGCGTCCATCAGTTAGTATTGGAGTGGAATATATCTGACCAAGTGAAGGGCATGTGTTTTGACACCACTGCCTCCAACACAGGTTCTAAGAGTGGTGCTTGTATGTTACTAGAGCAAAGATTGGATAAAGATATGCTGTGGCTGGCTTGCCGACATCATATTTTCGAAATAGTGTTAGAAGCTGCAGTTTCTGTCTCCTTGCCATCTTCTAGTGGCCCTGACATACAACTGTTTAAGAGAT
This sequence comes from Bathynomus jamesi, assembly GCA_023014485.1. Lineage (NCBI taxonomy): Eukaryota > Metazoa > Arthropoda > Malacostraca > Isopoda > Cirolanidae > Bathynomus > Bathynomus jamesi. Next base: position 903,373 of record JAJOZX010000447.1, read on the forward strand.
TCAAAGCAAAGTGGGTGGAAATTGACAAGAACAATTACCAAACAGCAACAGATGACCCTAACATTGCAGAGAAAATCTCAGATGCTGAAGAACTCATTCAATTTGCTCAAGCTCAGCTTGATGAACAGCAGCCTCGTGATGACTACAAGGAATTGCTCGAGCTAACGCTCATTTTCATCGGTAGTGCCCCCAAGTCAGGAATCAGCTTTAAAGCACCCGGAGCTTATCACAGAGCACGATGGATGGGCAAGCTAATTTACTGCATTAAAATTTGGATGTTTAAATCTCAGTTTAAACTAACTGAGAGAGAGGAAAAAGGACTGAGAGATGTTTGCTGCTTTTCAGCTGCGATATACATCAGATCGTGGTACCTGGCACCATACCCTCATGAGCCCCCCATTCAGATTTGCATTTTGTGCAAAGTCTGCAGCTTCTACAAGCAAAAGGATGACAAAATTGCAAGTGCTGCACTCAATAAGTTTTGAGACATTTGTGGTACCTCTCTGAGGAGCTTGTGGCGCTTGCATTTTTTGATTCAGCTGTTTCGCATGAGACAAAAAAACAAAATGAAGCATGCTCTGCAGAAACCAGTGACTCAAAACCGAGCAAACGAGCATCAATAAATCCGAATCAGCTGGGCAGAAACAACTGCAGGATTTCGTTACTGCGAACACAAAAAGATTCTTTGAAATCCTAGAGGTGCCTTGCACTTTTCTTGAAAAAGATGCTGAGAATGGAATGATGATGAAAGTTATGCGAATGCAAGAGATATCGCATATGGACTCAAAGTGGTAAACGACATTGCGGAAAGAGGTGTACGACTGATGGAGGAATACAACAAACTGATAACCAATGATGAAGAGCAGAAACAATACCTTCTTCAAATTGTTAAAAGTTACAGGTCGTCACTCTCAAACAAAAACAAGAAAACATTACTCTTGCTTCACAAAAAACGAAAATAAACATACTAAGTGGTTATGATATGCCTACTGGGGAAACTTCCACATAAAAAAAAAGTTAACGCGCTATACGCTGTACCTCAGAGGGTGGTGCGGAAATCAGCGTGCCTATTATTTACTATTTTATGAGCTCACTAGTACTATAGTCTAGAATGTCATCGTTTTTTTCAAACTAGGTTAACTAGGTACATATCAAACCGGCTCCGGCGAAAAATCAACAAAACAATATTTGAGCACAAACTGATATACATTTATTTTTAAAGCTTGGTAGCAACCTCTAATTTTCTCTTTTTCAACCCCAAATTTCGCATACAATGCTTTCTTAGGAATATGAATAAAATAGGAGGGTGTCTCCCTGAAAATTGAAAAAAAAAAAATTTGACCCCTTTTTTGCATCACCCTAATATACAGTATATATAGTGGAGCTAGTTTTAGCCGTTTAAGGTGATAATGATTTAATTGTATGCAACGATTGATTAAGGCAATGACTGACTGCTTTATAATGATAGGCTGGGTTAATAATTTATGATGTAATACAGTATCACCGATTGGAATGAATGGTTATTTGATTAGGTCCACCATACTATTGGAAGTGACCGAAATGGCAGCGAGGGTCACCAGCTTGATTTACGCTCAAGCAAATTAATATTAAGGTTATGAAAGACACCTACTTTTGTAGTTTATTATGAAAATAAATCCGTTATTTTATTCACTGTGATATAACAAAGAATGACAGTAATTAATTGGTAGTTTTACGTTATGCTTATGGCATAGGCTTAGCTAATAAGATGAAATGTTAATAGCTTAATTGACACGTAATAAATAAGGTAATACTCATCGATGGTATGTAAATGGCATGCGACATGTAACATTGAATGGGACTAGTAACTGATATAAAGAATGCACGTGCGTTTGGTACATTGAATGGAATACTTGACAATGATTAAGTAGGCTAAATGATTGCATGGATGCACATAGAATAATTGATGTGGCCTAATAATAATGAATTGAAATGCTTGACAAATACACAAATATCATTTTATATAGAAGATCATTATGTGATGTTAAATGATTACGTCAAAAGAACATTTGGTTAACACGTAAATGTGAACTGAACATAATGACGGATGATACGCGGAATAAGGTATTGAAATGACACTTGAATTGGATGACAGGCCTACTGCGTTCTTTCACGAGAGTCAGTTGGAACGCGTAAATACACAATTTGGGAGTATAGCCTACCGTTCGGCGGTAGGCTAATGTTGGTTTCAAGAGTACTTACGAATATGATGTACTTAGCTTAGGGCGATGTAAAACTTGAAGGCGGGCTGAAGACGAACCTATTAGGCAGATTCGAGCTGTCGTTGTCCGTTAAGCCTCTTGAGATGATGGATGTAGGCTTCGTGGAGACCTGAGGTGATGTTACTTCTCGAGGTGCAGGCTGGCCTTGTGATATTGCAGGCGTAGGCCTGTGGTGCGGAAGATATCTCGAGGAAACGTGGAGAAACTTGAAGGCCGACCCGGCAAACCGCAGGCCCGAAGTGATTCCGGTTGGGCCTCGAAAGCTTGCTTCTGCAGGTGGTCTGTAGATCTTACGTGAAGACAAATTGTAGGCCCTGAAGAAAGTAGCGGCCGTGGCCCCTCGGCCAGGGGGCCGGAAAGCGGTTGGTGGACGTTCGATGGTGAGCGTACGGGTGAGTGAGAGTGAGTATAAAGTGGAAGCTCCTTTTATACCGTAGGCCTGTGACGTAGACTTCATTCTTTAAGACGCTTTGTCCACGCGTCTTTGGGTTGATAAAAACTTACTTTCGCGCCTTGGGAAGGAACAGACTTTCCATTGTTTGTTAGCCCACGTGTGTTCCAAACTGTTTTATGGTAGCGTGGAAAGAAAGTATGTCTGTCGATTTGTTGGTCTATTTCTTGTCGATACGCTACAAGTAGTTCCCTCTCAGAGACGAAGGAACGATACTGAGAAGAAATACCATTCTGTTGGGAGACCTGATGAGGCCACTCCGAGATTTGACGCTGGGCCTGGTATGTCGTGGAATTCCTGACGCAGGAAGGAATGAAGGGTCGTCAGATGCTCGGAAGAGGAAACGCTGGTGTATGGGGTGGGGTTCCGCAGGGGGGTGGGGTTGGGGTACGGCAGGAATGGGGGACAGTGAGGAGCGAACGGAGGAAACGAGAGGGGCAGGGGAACTGTGTTGGAGTCGAATGCTGTGCCCGTAACTCGTCGCGTGGTTGTCTCGTTGAGGTCGCTCCTGCCGCAGGGGTTGGACTTCGGCAGGAATGTGGAGCAATGAAGAGTGGACGAAGGAAACGAGAGGGGCGGGGAACTGTGTTGGAGTTCGAATGCTGTGCCCGTAACTCGTCGTGTGAATGTTGTCGTCGAGGTCGCTCCTGCCGAAGGGAGAAAAAGAAACGTCGTTCGAGTCCACGAGCAGCAGGAAGTAATCCACGGAATGATGCAAAGAGACAGTTGATGAAGGCAGGGGATCGCCACCCCTGTGCCTGAAGTGTTTGTTTTTTGCGTGGATGCATGTGTGCGCTCTGCTCGTTGATTGAAGAATGCTTTCTTTTTAGGCCTTCCCGTAGGGAATGGGGAAGGGAAAACCCGTCGTGCTTACGGAAAAAAAATTTTTTTGCTGGTGCAATGAGGCGCGTCACCAGATTTATCGCCAAATGATTTACCGTACAACGGCCGAGACGGGACCGTTGAATATTTTGGACGAGGTGGTGACGAAAGAATGCGCCGTTTGAAACGAATTTGGGACTGACTGCAGCGCTGGGGGGGTGGGGGGGTGAGTGTTGTCCTGAGGCGTTAGATGGTGAATTTCGTGAGTCCCTCCACGATCCGTTTGACGACGGAGCAGGACCCAATGCCAGTGGTGGCTTCTCCAAGGGGTCGCCGCGCCCCTGCCGTCAGGAGGCAGTGAGACTCGACTCAGGGGGACGCACTCGGGAATTTGAAAGTTGCGGTGATTGTGCGACGGCACATGACCGCGAGACAGTAAGGCATTAAAGTACCGCGCGGAACGAATATCACTGTTTGCAGTAGGCCTAGTTAATTTCACTGAATTTATGAAACCGTACGTACATAGAAATTTGATATGGCTGCAGAAAATGAAATGGTCAGTAATAGCTAAGCACAAGGATCGCTGTGAATAAATAACGTAAAATAAGTTCGAGTCACTCCAGGTTACACCAATTTATAGTGGAGCTAGTTTTAGCCGTTTAAGGTGATAATGATTTAATTGTATGCAACGATTGATTAAGGCAATGACTGACTGCTTTATAATGATAGGCTGGGTTAATAATTTATGATGTAATACAGTATCACCGATTGGAATGAATGGTTATTTGATTAGGTCCACCATACTATTGGAAGTGACCGAAATGGCAGCGAGGGTCACCAGCTTGATTACGCTCAAGCAAATTAATATTAAGGTTATGAAAGACACCTTACTTTTGTAGTTTATTATGAAAATAAATCCGTTATTTTATTCACTGTGATATAACAAAGAATTGACAGTAATTAATTGGTAGTTTTACGTTATGCTTATGGCATAGGCTTAGCTAATAAGATGAAATGTTAATAGCTTAATTGACACGTAATAAATAAGGTAATACTCATCGATGGTATGTAAATGGCATGCGACATGTAACATTGAATGGGACTAGTAACTGATATAAAGAATGCACGTGCGTTTGGTACATTGAATGGAATACTTGACAATGATTAAGTAGGCTAAATGATTGCATGGATGCACATAGAATAATTGATGTGGCCTAATAATAATGAATTGAAATGCTTGACAAATACACAAATATCATTTTATATAGAAGATCATTATGTGATGTTAAATGATTACGTCAAAAGAACATTTGGTTAACACGTAAATGTGAACTGAACATAATGACGGATGATACGCGGAATAAGGTATTGAAATGACACTTGAATTGGATGACAGGCCTACTGCGTTCTTTCACGAGAGTCAGTTGGAACGCGTAAATACACAATTTGGGAGTATAGCCTACCGTTCGGCGGTAGGCTAATGTTGGTTTCAAGAGTACTTACGAATATGATGTACTTAGCTTAGGGCGATGTAAAAACTTGAAGGCGGGCTGAAGACGAACCTATTAGGCAGATTCGAGCTGTCGTTGTCCGTTAAGCCTCTTGAGATGATGGATGTAGGCTTCGTGGAGACCTGAGGTGATGTTACTTCTCGAGGTGCAGGCTGGCCTTGTGATATTGCAGGCGTAGGCCTGTGGTGCGGAAGATATCTCGAGGAAACGTGGAGAAACTTGAAGGCCGACCGGCAAACCGCAGGCCCGAAGTGATTCCGGTTGGGCCTCGAAAGCTTGCTTCTGCAGGTGGTCTGTAGATCTTACGTGAAGACAAATTGTAGGCCCTGAAGAAAGTAGCGGCCGTGGCCCCTCGGCCAGGGGGCCGGAAAGCGGTTGGTGGACGTTCGATGGTGAGCGTACGGGTGAGTGAGAGTGAGTATAAAGTGGAAGCTCCTTTTATACCGTAGGCCTGTGACGTAGACTTCATTCTTAAGACGCTTTGTCCACGCGTCTTTGGGTTGATAAAAACTTACTTTCGCGCCTTGGGAAGGAACAGACTTTCCATTGTTTGTTAGCCCACGTGTGTTCCAAACTGTTTTATGGTAGCGTGGAAAGAAAGTATGTCTGTCGATTTGTTGGTCTATTTCTTGTCGATACGCTACAAGTAGTTCCCTCTCAGAGACGAAGGAACGATACTGAGAAGAAATACCATTCTGTTGGGAGACCTGATGAGGCCACTCCGAGATTTGACGCTGGGCCTGGTATGTCGTGGAATTCCTGACGCAGGAAGGAATGAAGGGTCGTCAGATGCTCGGAAGAGGAAACGCTGGTGTATGGGGTGGGGGTTCCGCAGGGGGGTGGGGTTGGGGTACGGCAGGAATGGGGGACAGTGAGGAGCGAACGGAGGAAACGAGAGGGGCAGGGGAACTGTGTTGGAGGTCGAATGCTGTGCCCGTAACTCGTCGCGTGGTTGTTCTCGTTGAGGTCGCTCCTGCCGCAGGGGTTGGACTTCGGCAGGAATGTGGAGCAATGAAGAGTGGACGAAGGAAACGAGAGGGGCCGGGGAACTGTGTTGGAGTTCGAATGCTGTGCCCGTAACTCGTCGTGTGAATGTTGTCGTCGAGGTCGCTCCTGCCGAAGGGAGAAAAAGAAACGTCGTTCGAGTCCACGAGCAGCAGGAAGTAATCCACGGAATGATGCAAAGAGACAGTTGATGAAGGCAGGGGATCGCCACCCCTGTGCCTGAAGTGTTTGTTTTGCGTGGATGCATGTGTGCGCTCTGCTCGTTGATTGAAGAATGCTTTCTTTTTAGGCCTTCCCGTAGGGAATGGGGAAGGGAAAACCCGTCGTGCTTACGGAAAAAAAAATTTTTTTTGCTGGTGCAATGAGGCGCGTCACCAGATTTATCGCCAAATGATTTACCGTACAACGGCCGAGACGGGACCGTTGAATATTTTGGACGAGGTGGTGACGAAAGAATGCGCCGTTTGAAACGAATTTGGGACTGACTGCAGCGCTGGGGGGGTGGGGGGGTGAGTGTTGTCCTGAGGCGTTAGATGGTGAATTTCGTGAGTCCCTCCACGATCCGTTTGACGACGGAGCAGGACCCAATGCCAGTGGTGGCTTCTCCAAGGGGTCGCCGCGCCCCTGCCGTCAGGAGGCAGTGAGACTCGACTCAGGGGGACGCACTCGGGAATTTGAAAGTTGCGGTGATTGTGCGACGGCACATGACCGCGAGACAGTAAGGCATTAAAGTACCGCGCGGAACGAATATCACTGTTTGCCAGTAGGCCTAGTTAATTTCACTGAATTTATGAAACCGTACGTACATAGAAATTTGATATGGCTGCAGAAAATGAAATGGTCAGTAATAGCTAAGCACAAGGATCGCTGTGAATAAATAACGTAAAATAAGTTCGAGTCACTCCAGGGTTACACCAATTTATAGTGGAGCTAGTTTTAGCCGTTTAAGGTGATAATGATTTAATTGTATGCAACGATTGATTAAGGCAATGACTGACTGCTTTATAATGATAGGCTGGGTTAATAATTTATGATGTAATACAGTATCACCGATTGGAATGAATGGTTATTTGATTAGGTCCACCATACTATTGGAAGTGACCGAAATGGCAGCGAGGGTCACCAGCTTGATTTACGCTCAAGCAAATTAATATTAAGGTTATGAAAGACACCTTACTTTTGTAGTTTATTATGAAAATAAATCCGTTATTTTATTCACTGTGATATAACAAAGAATTGACAGTAATTAATTGGTAGTTTTACGTTATGCTTATGGCATAGGCTTAGCTAATAAGATGAAATGTTAATAGCTTAATTGACACGTAATAAATAAGGTAATACTCATCGATGGTATGTAAATGGCATGCGACATGTAACATTGAATGGGACTAGTAACTGATATAAAGAATGCACGTGCGTTTGGTACATTGAATGGAATACTTGACAATGATTAAGTAGGCTAAATGATTGCATGGATGCACATAGAATAATTGATGTGGCCTAATAATAATGAATTGAAATGCTTGACAAATACACAAATATCATTTTATATAGAAGATCATTATGTGATGTTAAATGATTACGTCAAAAGAACATTTGGTTAACACGTAAATGTGAACTGAACATAATGACGGATGATACGCGGAATAAGGTATTGAAATGACACTTGAATTGGATGACAGGCCTACTGCGTTCTTTCACGAGAGTCAGTTGGAACGCGTAAATACACAATTTGGGAGTATAGCCTACCGTTCGGCGGTAGGCTAATGTTGGTTTCAAGAGTACTTACGAATATGATGTACTTAGCTTAGGGCGATGTAAAAACTTGAAGGCGGGCTGAAGACGAACCTATTAGGCAGATTCGAGCTGTCGTTGTCCGTTAAGCCTCTTGAGATGATGGATGTAGGCTTCGTGGAGACCTGAGGTGATGTTACTTCTCGAGGTGCAGGCTGGCCTTGTGATATTGCAGGCGTAGGCCTGTGGTGCGGAAGATATCTCGAGGAAACGTGGAGAAACTTGAAGGCCGACCCGGCAAACCGCAGGCCCGAAGTGATTCCGGTTGGGCCTCGAAAGCTTGCTTCTGCAGGTGGTCTGTAGATCTTACGTGAAGACAAATTGTAGGCCCTGAAGAAAGTAGCGGCCGTGGCCCCTCGGCCAGGGGGCCGGAAAGCGGTTGGTGGACGTTCGATGGTGAGCGTACGGGTGAGTGAGAGTGAGTATAAAGTGGAAGCTCCTTTTATACCGTAGGCCTGTGACGTAGACTTCATTCTTAAGACGCTTTGTCCACGCGTCTTTGGGTTGATAAAAACTTACTTTCGCGCCTTGGGAAGGAACAGACTTTCCATTGTTTGTTAGCCCACGTGTGTTCCAAACTGTTTTATGGTAGCGTGGAAAGAAAGTATGTCTGTCGATTTGTTGGTCTATTTCTTGTCGATACGCTACATATTATATATATATATATATATATATACACAGTATATGTCCGGTTAGGTTTCACTGAATGCCCGGTTAGGTTAATTGAATGCCCGGTTAGGTCAATTGAATGCCCGGGTAGGTTAATTGAATGCCCGGGTAGTTTAATTGAATGCCCAGTTAGGTTAATTGACTGCCCAATTAGGTCAAATGAATACCCGGGCAGATTAATTGAATGCCCGGTTAGGTTAATTGTACTCTCTTGGCGATTGGTTAGGTTAAGTCGTGAAATTTTCCTTAGCTTAGCGTTCAACATCCACCCCGGCAACGCCGGGTCGCTCCGCTAGTATATATATATATATATATATATAAACATAAAAATGCAATTTGATATCTGAGTATTTGCTCACAAAGTTATGCACAGCTGCCTTCCTTACTGGGTACTTACAGTTTCCCCCAAACCATCAACGTCAACCTGACACGCATCTCAGAAATAATAACGACCTGTAAACAAGCATGAAACGATCTCACGCGAGTAGAATGACAATGCCACAAGTAGCTTCATCCGTAAGAAATAACTTCCCAACTCTAATCAAACGAGCATCATCCCAGTCCAATTTCAAATCTCGCTTAAAAAGCCTTCTTAGTAATTTTAACACAGCATTACGCAGAAACATTACCGAATTTTAAGACTGGAGGTGTGTAATCGTTGCTACTTTACGTTACATTATGTTCACTTATTGGGTAATCAATTCAATATACTGTATATATATATATATATATATATGATGAATAAAACCACGAAGGAAAGGAAACACAGATGGTGCTCAAGCGCTTTCGTCTAATGACATCCTCAGGAACACTGAAGTACATAAAGAGTTGCGACCTATATATAGGTTACAGAAAAAAAAAAAAAAAAATCTATATATATATATACAATAAACGGAAAAACAAAATTAAAGGATTGTGGAAGGGGGCACACAAATTTATAAGGAAAAACTATCGATTTTTAGCACAAGATTAAAAGAATTGTTTCCAACCAATGTTATAGATAAAAAAAATATATATATATACAAATTTATACTGGAAATCTGCCCGGGTTTTAGCACTGCACTTTTTGTACCAAAAAAAAAAAAAATTGAACAATTATCGATTTTCAGCACAATATTAAAAGAATTGTTTCCAACCAATGTTATAGATAAAAAAACAAAATATATATACAAATTTATACTGGAAATCTGCCCAGGTTTTAGCACTCTGCTCTTTTTGTATAAAAAAAAATTGAACAATTATCGATTTTTAGCACAAGATTAAAAGAATTGTTTCCAACCAATGTTATAGATAAAAAAATAATAAAATATATATACAAATTTATACTGGAAATCTGCCCGGGTTTTAGCACTCTGCCCTATTTTTTTGTATATAAAAATTGAAAAATAAAAGTTATTATGGTGGCATACAAATTTACCAAAGATTTAGCGTTCTACCTTTCTTATCTAAATCTGTTCTGAAGGAATTCAAAACAACAGGATCGAGTTGAAAAAGACCTTTGCTTATGTTGAAGTTATTTGTTAGTTGGATAATGGCAGACTCAAGAATATTTCTATTAACAATGTTGCTAGAGTGAAATAAAACTGAAGCATTATTCCAATCAATACAGTGGGATAACTCTGACAAATGGACAAAAAGGGCACTGGACAACTGTCCTGTTCTAAGGGAATATTGATGCTGTTTTATACGTGTGTGCAAATCCTTTCCCGTCTGACCTATGTAAAAGGAATCACATTGTTTACAACCAATTTTATAGATAATGCCTGAATTATTGGTAGAGCTATTTTTTACTATGATATTGTTCAATTTTTTTTTTTTTTTTGTACAAAAAGAGCAGAGTGCTAAAACCCGGGCAGATTTCCAGTATAAATTTGTATATATATATTTTTTTTTTATCTATAACATTGGTTGGAAACAATTCTTTTAATCTTGTGCTAAAAATCGATAGGTTTTCCTTATAAATTTGTGTGCCCCCTTCCACAATCCTTTAATTTTGTTTTTCCGTTTATTGTATATATATATAATATATATTATATATTTTTTTTTTTCTGTAACCTATATATAGGTCGTAACTCTTTATGTACTTCAATGTTCCTGAGGATGTCATTAGACGAAAGCGCTTGAGCACCATCTGTGTTTCCTTTCCTTCGTGGTTTTATTCATCATAAATATTTTTCACGTGTTACTTTCGTGAAATAATTTTCATATATATATATATATATATATATACGAAACAGCAACAGACCGGCTGGTCCCTACAAGGCTGTCCGTTTAAGGAGGAAGGTTGAAAGATTTGTAAGAAAATTTAAAGACAAGTGATAGTTTTAAAGCAAAGCAAAGAAAAGAGGTTGAAAGAAAAGGAGGAAATTTAAAAATAAAGTGGGAAATATTTTAAAGTAAAGAGGAGAGAATTCAAGTGAAAATTCTACAATACTTTTATGGGCTTACAAATACTTCTAAATGGAGATTTAAAGCAAGATAATGATTCTAGTCGCTTTTTAGACGACTCGTCCCCCGTTTGTATTTCTTTAATAGTCTAGAAAATTTTTCTCATGAAAAATTAAAATTAATTTCCCAGTCTAACAGGTAGGCAAAAGGGTGGAAAGAATTATGGATGCGTGACCTGAAAATAGTAAACAAGAGTTCGAAAATACCTTAAAAAAAATAAAAAAAATAAAAAAGGAATTTCTACACACGCATATTTTGTTGTTGTTTAAGTATTGAGTGGTCTATCTCGGGATTAGGGATGACAAACAACAACCACGCGGTGGATGTATGAAAAAAATCCTACATTTAATCTAAAATTAATTAGGTATTAAATATAGTAATAATAATATAATAATAATAATAATAATAATAATAATAATAATATTAATAATAATAATAATAATAATATTAATAATAATAATAGAACAGAAATAGTCATAATGAAACGGACAAATTGTGCATACTCGCAACGACAAATGTGTACTCGCAACGACAAATGCTAAATTTCACACGAAATACTTTAGTAATTAAAATAGTAATGTAAAATAATTTAAATCACTAATGAGCAAAATATTAATAAAATGACAAATTAGACAATCAACCATTTCAACCAATCAGATACACACAAAAGAAGATAGAATTGAAATGGCTTTTAAGGAGCTGCGAAATATGCGTCCGACCTGAGCGAAAGCCAAATTGCACAAATATATATACGTATTTGTTCAGTAAGAAGGTATTACAGTTTGATGGTATAAGATTACGCATCTCTATAACGACGCAATGAAAATTTTGGTCTTGAATTTTCAGTCAGACGTATTTTGTCAATGAACTTTTGCTTCGCACGATAAAATATTGTATAACCAAAGTCAAATCGTATTTATTACTCTGACTTTGGTCTTCAGAGTCAGTTAACAGTTCCGATTTCAAAAATTTTAGGCATATTTGAACAAATCGTTTAAAATATAATATTAGAAATTATCTGTTCTCCAATAGAACTGTATTCATACGCGAATATATTCAATAATAATGACTAAGTTTCTATTGAATATTTTGAGTTGATGATGACGCATTCAAGCATTATGTACTGTATTTAAATTATGATTTGAATTATAATAATTTTAATAAATAATTTTTATTGTTTCGATCAAATATTTGATAGGTTATACAGGGTGTTCAAAAAATCGTACTACACTTGGAAAATTTATTTATTATTAAATTTTATTTATTATTATTTATTTATTAGTATATATTATTATTATTTATTTATTATTATTATTATTATTATTATTATCTATTATTATATTTATTTATTATTAAATTTTATTTATTATTAATTTTTTCAACTGTAGTGCGACTTTTTGAACACCCTGTATAATAATCAAAATTTTCTATCAATTTAAAAAAAAACATTCCTGTGCGTATTTACTCACTGTATTCAATCTCAAAGACAAACACACGTATGCTTATTGGAAAGTAAATACACAGTATATGTTGTGTAAGTTATACAGATATGTAATTTTTACTTAAAAACCAGTTCATTTGAAAACCTCATTTTATTTTTTAGAATAAATTTGGTAGATCTTCAGACAGTCTTAGATTTAGTTTTAGTTTTCTTACAAACTTCAATACAGTTTTGTGTTCTTTTTAATCTTGAATAGGATATTTACTCTATATAGATTGACTCTATGTTTATCTTTTAGGAATGTACGAATTTAGGAATTTGGGAATGTATCCATTTACCATATTTAATTTTATTTCTTGTGAACTTTTTTTTTGTGTACATTACATACCTTTCCTTTCAAAGGTTCCGCGCGACGATTCCTCACTTCCTCATATTGTAAAAGAAGAAACCACGTTTGCTATTTTCAGTACGCCTCTATATATATATATATATATATTAGATATATATATATATATATATTATATTATATATATATCTCTTTTGCATTCTATTTCCGGTCATAACAAACAAGAGTTACATGAATTTTTCACCGCAACCGGAATTAGAAGGATGGCAAATTGGCAATACAGTGTTGATTCTGAAGAATCACCAAATTGCTAATTGGTAGGAGCGAATCATTTCCCTCCAAAGCGAATATCGAATTTCCTTTCAACGCAAGTGCGTTTCCTCTCTATTATTTATTCAATGAAGTCATCGGAAGTTCTTTGACGGAGAATGGTTCCACCCCAAACGGAGATCTCTAGCTCCGTTTGTATGGTTTCTTCGCTTCGCTCGATGAAAGTCAATGGAATGGGTTATCTGATCCCCAGTATTAAAGAGTAAGCGGTGAGAAGTGATGAGAAGTGGTGAGAAGTGTATAACAGATTATGATAGAAAATTTTCGTCCAAAAATTTTCAGATTTGACAAAATGTTTTGTCATTCTTCGTTCGATTATCCAGAGTACGCATTCGTTAAACTTTTAACGCATGAATGCCATTTTACTGTTTTATTCTCGTTAACGTCAGAGGATTTTACTCCAAGTTTAACAAACTTTATAGAAGGCTCTTCTCCATTACTGAATGAAGAGAGGTTCATTAGTTCTTCAACGTATCAGGATCCTTTACTATTTTACTAAATCTGGTGCCAGACGATTTTTTTTTAACTTAAGGCAGACCCATCTTCATTTAGGTTTAATGGACGGACCAGATTAACACTTTAACGCTTAAGGACCATTTCACCATTATATTCTTGCCAACGCCAAGCAATTTTGTTCGGCTTTAAAGAAAACCCACAAGCACTGAAGGGTTATGGATGAATCCAAACGTATAGATAAGAGCTCTCTGCCCCCAAAAGTTAATGGAACTATCTATTAAATCTTTAACCCTTACAATTACAGTAGATAAAGCTAAACAATACTTTTAGAAGAAGGGATAAGGAACACTTGATGATTCTCTTGATAAATCTTTGATAACTGTGAAACTGAAATACTATTTCGTACTCCCGTACTTCCGGTTCACTTAGGAAAAGGATAGATTATAACAAGCATAGATTATAACATAACATAGATTATAACATAACATAGATTATAACAAGCAGCTAAATTATAAACTAAACACAAGTAAAAAAAAGTCCTCAAGAATCCGGACTGTCGTCATTTGAAATAACAACTACTTTAGAGTATACACTGTAAAGTTGTTAAATATATACAGACCATCGTTTCTAAAAATATATTTGTCCCAATTAACCGAATATGGAACCATTTTTAATCTATTTTATTTTGTAATGTCGATATAATTGGTTCAACATCGGTCCAGAAAAGAAAGTTGTTCAAACAGTAAGTTATGAAGTAAAGTATGTCCGTACGGAACACCGTTTCTAAAATTTTAATTGTTCTATTTGCTGCATGAACCAATTATGGATTGATTTCTTTGTAAAACGAATGGACCATCATTGAAGTCGCTCGAACAATTTTCCTTTATGGACCAATTTTGAACGAGTTATATCGACATATAAATTTTTAAAAATCAGAATCGTTCCATATTCGATTGAAACAAAACAATTATTTTTGTTTAGAAAGTGGTCGATCTGTAGGAACAACTTTAGAGTGTAGACATAAAAAATAACTGGTATGTCTACACCACATCCCGCTTAAAAAAATTAAAATAATCAGACAGTAACGTGAAAAGAAAGAAGAAACTCCACCATTTGTACAGATGGTGGATATTTCGACGAAATATCTTCAAATGTTCAAAAGTTATTCCACTTTCAAATTGGTGCAACTTTAACTGCGTTTTTTTGGAGTTTTTGGCTTTTGTCGCTTAGCCACTTCTGCCTAGGAGAACCTCATATATTTATATATATATATATATATATATATATATATTATATATATATATATATATATATATATATATATATATATATATATATATAATAATATATAATATATATATATATATATATATAGAGGCACCTTTGGTCTTTGCATAGCTTTTGATTTGATAATAAGTAAATAAATAAATCAAACTTTATTGAATCAGTATATTTAGAATGGTGTTGCTTTCTCCTTTGCATTACATAAAACTGACACGTTTTGGCATTCCATTGATGAGTTGTGCCATTTTTTCTCAAGGACAATCATTGTGGTGTCTATTTACTTTACTTTTGTCAACCCTCTGTGTGTGTGTGTGTGTGTGTGTGTGTGTGTGTGTGTGTGTGTGTGTATAAAACGGAAACCAGATTAAAAAAAATGTGATTTTGAACGTTTGTAACTAACAAGAAAAGTCGAATGAAAGGTATTACAATAAAAATTTCCTTTGTCTTTACACACACACCACACACACACACACATACACAGTATAGAGAAAGGAAATTTTTACTACATTCGACTTTCACTTGTTCGTTACAAACGTTCCTAATCACATTTTTTAATCTCGTTTCCGTCACATTTCAGACCCACATTTTCAGGAAGAACATTTCAAAGAACCCTTTTATTGAAAATGTCATTCTCAGCCTTTAAGAGAATGCCCTCCAAAAGTCCTCCAAATGTTCACAAATACTGTAGAATTGGAGGAATGAAACGAGTTCCTTGGATTGACAGTTGAAATTTTGAAGTTGGACATGAATGTTTATTTAAAACAAAAAGCGTTAAATTTTTTTTGTTTTATGTTCTGAAACTGAACAAATAATATGAAATATATTTAATTAATAATTATTTAATTAATTAATTAAGTATTTAGTTAAATGACTTCTTTGAAAGTTTCTTAATTTATAAGGTTTTTATTTGAAGTCGTTTCATACTCTTTTGAAATTATATTAGTTTAATAGTTTTCATATTAAGTATTTTTACGTAACGGCTTATTATTATTATTATTATTAGCGAAAGATAGGCCCTACGGGCCCATTTGGCTAGACCTGCGGTGCTGGGGCCTTCGACCCCAGTAATTGGTAGGACCTAAGACCCCATCTAATTCCAGACAACTGTTTATACAAACAGGAAAAAGGAAATGGAAAAAAAATCCTGTTTCAAATAATTGTATTTCCTTATTCTAACATAAACATCGACTCTAAATTCTAACAAACATCTAACATCAACACCTCATTCTAATAATCACCACCAGTTTAAATAGTCTGTGGACGCTTCTAAAAAATTCCATCTACGTTTGTGAAATTGAGAAAAGTCATTCAATCAATAAAACTAGAAAAGAACGCAGCCATGAAAATCTTAAGCTTCACAAATCTTGATACAATGGGTTCGGATGTGAAGCTTAAGAGTTTCATGGCTGCGTTCTTTTCTATAGTTTTATTGACCGAAAAATTGACCTCACCCCAATTACTGATTGTTCAATTATTCGGTCAATAAAACTATAGAAAAGAACGCAGCCATGAAAATCTTAAGCTTCACATCCGAACCCATTGTATCAAGATTTGTGAAGCTTAAGATTTTCATGGCTGCGTTCTTTTCTAGTTTTATTGACTGAATGACTTTTCTCAATTTCACAAACGTGGATGGAATTTTTTAGAAGCGTCCACAGACTATTTAAACTGGTGGTGATTATTAGAATGAGGTGTTGATGTTAGATGTATGTTAGAGTTGATGTTTACGTTAGAATAGAATGAGGTGTTGATGTCAAATGTGTGTTAGAGTTGATGTTTATGTTAGAATGAGGAAATAGAATTATTTGAAACAGGAATTGTGTCAAGATTTGTGAAGCTGCATTTAAAATCTAAGTTCCTCGTGAACTTAAAGTAAATACTAAGTTTTCGTTGCCTCAATAATTTCTTTTCAAAATCTTCGCTATGAAATTATTTAATGCTACTTTTTCCACAGATAGATAGAGTCAGCTCCATTACAGTTAAAATTATTATTATCATTATTATTATTATACATCTGACATAATATTGAAACGAAGTGTATAATCTTAATTCACTCACAATAGCATTGTTAAAATGTCATATATTTGCGAGAGGTTAGTAAGTTATGTAAATCCTAACCAACAGCGAGTAATTAAGAAACAGCTCCCATCGACGGCAATCCGTCTAAACCACAGAACACCGTCCTATCACAGCTCTGACAAGCCAATTAACCCAATTAACCTCCTCCGTAAGGACATCAATTATGCAGTGTTCGTTTCCCGCGTAATTATAATAATGGAAACTGCAAAATGGACTAGCCACTAATTTACGGAGGAAGCTCCCGCCATCATGAAAATAATTACAAATTTGATTATGTTGTTATTACATTAGCTACGAATATGGATGGATTCTCTCCCATTAATTATTAACTTGATATCTATCGAATAAAGGGTGATTGACATGAATTCAATTAGGAGACGGATCAATTATGTTTCTGGAGGATCAACAAACGTTATAAATTTATGAATAATTTTTATTTATAAAATTAAGGCACAAGTGTCAAATTTTAAATGTAATTAGTATAGGTTTAAAATCTATTGTAAGTTTAGATCAATAATAACAAATTTTATATATATACTGTATATATATATATATATAACCTTTGGTTAGCTTCCGCCCGAATTGTTCATTCTGACGAAGGTCAAGCTTTTCACTCCACCTTAGACCTACAGTTTAACGTGGAATCCGAACCACGCCCCATCAGTAGCCCAGCGTCTTAACCACTAAGCCACCTAGGGTACCCATTTATCTACCAACCACTTTCTTTATTGTGTGGAAGGATGAACAGCTGGGTTTTGTTGCGCGCCGGCAGCCGTCGGGTCTCGAACCCGAGGCCGATGGATGCGTAGTCAGCGACGCTAACCACTACACCACCGAGGCGCCCGGGCATTCAATTATATATATATATATTATTCGCGTTTTTTTCAATGACTCTTTAAAAAGTTAAATTAAAAATCTTAGGTCTACTTTAGGAATAATTTCGTCATCCTTTCACTCTTTGACTCCAAATTAGTTTGAAAATTAAGGAGCTCCAAAATTTCCACTCCAAAACTTTTAAACTGAAAATCATTCTCTCTCTCTCTCTCTCTCTCTCTCTCTCTCTCTCCAATTCAACACTTTAAAGATTTTTGTGGCTGGAACCAACAGTCTGAATTAGATTTCGGCCATTCTCTTTCTGTATATATATATACACACAGTGCTTACTCTTGACATCCCCACATAAAAAAGTAGAAATAAATAAGCTAGAAGAAATTCGAAGAAGTTTCGCAACCAACATGAGAGCAATAGCTGCAAAGAACGAAATTACTAAGAAAGACTGCGTGCATTAAATCTATACTCGCTGGAAAAAAGAAATACACCATAATGTAGGCAAGGAAAATAATAGAGAAACTGGTACTTAAATCGAACTGAAACGGATAACCATCCAAACAATATTGGAAAATAGGAAAGGTAAAATGTAGTGTTCCCAAACTAAGGGCCAGATAAGGGACATCCTCATTTTGCCAGTTACCAAAGTCTATCAGGAACGCAACTAGGATCGATGTGAACGTATTGAAAAGAATATATACCTGGCCGAGGACAGACCCTGATGAGCCAGGTGTACCTTGCTATGTGAGATGGAGAGCCCAGGAAAGCAATTCTCTAGAATACCAGGCCAGGGCTAGAGGGGAAGCCACCAGCCTGACCTTCGCGAGAAGAGAGAGCCACAGGTTGACAGGTGTATATATATATATAATATATATATATATATATATATATATATATATATATATATATATATATATATATATATATATATCGTAAAGAACGACGCTTGTATAGGAGAACATTCCGCGCAAGATGAGAAGAGAGAACGAACAAATGAAAAAATGAGGTAACCACCGGGAATCGAACCCGGGATCTTCCGATGCTGGTCAGATATGATAACCACTACACCATGGTCCTCAGTCGATCAGAAGTCGTAATTCCTCTACATACGCGCAGAAACCAATGCCCCGAGGGGCACCTCCCGCATGCCGTATCTATATATACATTTCAACTGCAAAGAACACGCAGTATAAATAACGTAAAGAACGACGCTTGTATAGGAAAACATTCCGACTTCTGATCGACTGAGGACCATGGTGTAGTGGTTATCATATCTGACCTGCAATCGGAAGATCCCGGGTTCGATTCCCGGGTGGTTACCTCATTTTTTCATTTGTTCGTTCTCTCTTCTCATCTTGCGCGGAATGTTCTCCTATACAAGCGTCGTTCTTTACGTTATTTATACTGCGTGTTCTTTGCAGTTGAAATGTATATATATATATATATATATATATATATATATATATATATATATAATATATATATATACACACACAGTATATATATGTATTCCTTATTGGAGGAATAATATAGGACATATTACACTGTAGAGTTAAATATAGAGTACTATGTTGTCTTAGATAACACTACCGACCACAGAGCTCAGCACGGATCATTTTCAGAACCCGACCACAATTTGATAATTTTACCCTTTTTACCATCCAAACCGCTCGCAAGAATTACTCTCGTATTCGCTACAATCCATGAAAGAAAGGGGATCACTCGCAATTATAGCTTACTTGACCAGTCACTTGAAATTTTAATCTTAACCGTCATATACCCACGGGTGGTTACCGGTCAGTATTATGTATACATATAGAAAACAATTTTTTTTTCCCTTTACTCGCGAAAATCTTGAAAACATCACCCACTATGTCGTCCAAACCGCCTGTGAAACGTTGAAAAATGAGGTCGTTGAAAAATGAGGTACACCTCATTATTCAACGTTGAATAATGAGATGCACCTCAATTTTCAATGTTTAAAAATGAAGTACATTGTTGAAAAATGAGACACTTCGTTGAAAATTGAGTTGAAGTAATAAGCCATAAGTTAAGGTAGCCCCTCAGAGCTTGGCCGTTCAATGCTCAGCTGGGATTCTGAACCCAATCCAAATAAATAAAACTAGCGGAGCGACCCGGCGTTGCCCGGGTGGAAGTTGAACTATATAAATACGCTATATATACCTTACCTTACCTTACCTTACAACCTTACAAAGATTCCGCGCGATGACTTCTCATTTCGCGAAGGTCAAGCTTGACGCCCCTCCTCTCGAGTTGGCCTGGTGAAGTAGTGAGTTGGATTCTTGCGCTCTCCACCTCACATAGCCAGGTACGTCCGGCTTATCGGGGATTGTTCTGAGCCAGGCGTCTAGTCTCCTTTTGAAGATATCCACTGCAACTCCCTTCGTGTTTCTTAGGTCTTTGGGCAACTGATTAAACAGTTTTGGTCTTCTCACTACAAAACTATTTTCTTTCGGGGTTAAGGATGTTCCCTGTCTCGCCTTCAATTTGGGAATACGACACAGTCTACCGCTCCTACTTTCCACCGTTGTTTGGGGAGTTATGGGATTCAGAGTAAGATTAGGGACTAGTTTCTCCATTATTTTCCAAGTGTAAATAATAGTGTATCTCTCTCTTCTCCTTTCCAGTGAATATAGGTCTAGTTCTCGTAACCTTTCCCAGTAATTTATTTCTTTGCACCCATTGATCTTGGCTGTGAAGCTTCTTTGGATCCCCTCCAGCTGTCTAATGTCTTCTTTTTTATATGGGGATGTTAGGACCGAGCAGTATTCCAATTTGAGTATTATCAGGGTTTTCAGTAGAGAAATCATTACATTCCTATCCCTTCGTTTAAAGGTTCTCAATATGACCCGTTATTTCTTTGCTCTGTTTACTGCTATCTTATTTTGTGTTTCAAATTTCGCATCATCTGTCATTACATCCCCTAAATCTTTTGCTCTGGAATTTCTCTGAATTTCCTGTCCATTTTGGGTATAATATTCCTTGGACTTTAGGTCTTCTCTTTTTCCGTACCGTAATAGCTGAAATTTCTCGGTGTTAAACTTCATATTGTTGTCTTCAGTCCACTTGTAGATTTTGTTTATGTCGGTTTGTAGAGATCCTATGTCTTCTGGGTTCTTATTTTTCTACTGATCTTTGTGTCATCCGCAAAGGATGTTACTGTGCTGTCTCTGGTAACGTCCTCATCTATGCCAGTTAGCATGATTATGAAGAGTAGTGGAGCTAATACTGTTCCTTGTGGTACCGAGCTGAGGACCTCTGATTCTGATGAAGATACTCCTTGTACTGTAACGACTTGCCTCCGCTCACTAAGGAAATTATATTTCCATTTCCCTACTTTTCCTGTTATTCCCATATATTTCAGTTTATGTATTATGATTCCGTGGTCACACTTGTCGAACGCTTTAGCAAAGTCTGTGTATAGTACATCATAGTTTTCATTACTTTCAAGTGAATCAATAATGTTGTTGTAGTGTTCCATTAGTTGTGATAGGCATGATCTGCCTGATCGAAACCCGTGTTGGTTATCATTGAATTTTTTCTGAGTTTCCAAAAAGTCATAGATTTTCTGTCTAACTATTCTTTCAAATATTTTAGTGAGATGAGATGTAAGCGACACTGGCCTATAGTTTTTGGCCTCGGATCAATCTCCTCCTTTATATATTGGGACTATGTTCGCGCTCTTCAGGATGCCCGGTATTTCTCCCGTGTCTAATGATCGTCTCCATATCCAGTATAGGGGCTCAGCGATTGCATTCTTGCAGTTTTTGATCAGTGTGGCATTCCATTTATCCGGTCCTGCCGCTGAGTGTGTTTTTAGTTTCCCTATGGCTTGTGTAATATCATCCGTCATAATATATATATATATATATGCCCGGCTAGGTTAATGGAATGCCCGGTTAGGTCAACTGAATGCCCTGTTAGGTTAATCGAATGCCCGGTTAGGTCAATTGAATGCCCGATTAGATTAATTGAATGCCCTGTTAGGTTAATTGTACACCCTTGACGATTGGTTAGGTTAAGTCGTGATATTTTCGTTAGTTTTAACGAAAATATCACGACTTAACCTAACCAATCGTCAAGGGCGTACAGTTGACCTAACCTGGCATTCAATTAACCTAACCGGGCATATATATATCGTTCAACTTCCACTCGGGCAACGCCGGGTCACTCCGCTAGTTTTATTTATTTGGATTGGGTTCAGAATCCCAGCTGAGCCTTGAACGGTCAAGCTCTGAGGGGCTACTTTAACTTACAGCCTACTTCAACTCAATTTTCAAGGAAGTGTCTCATTTTTCAACAATGTACTTCATTTTTCAACGTTGAAAAGTGAGGTGCACCTCATTATTCAACGTTGAAAAATGAGGTGCATTTCATTATTCAACGTTGAATAATGAGAGGTGTACCTCATTTTTCAACGACCTCATTTTTCAACGACTTCATTTTTCAACGTTACATCTGCACCGTCGAATATTCGCAGTCATAATTAAAAAATAAAATATAATTTAAAAAACCGTCTGAAGCTTCGGGAAAACAAATAATTAAAAGAAAAAGAAAATTCCAGAATAGAAAAAAGAATAAATACAAATTCGAAGGTAAAGAAATTTTAAATTTTAAATCGTAAAAAATGTAGTTCGTCTTTGAATAAAATTGACATTTAGTTTTATTTTGAAAACTTTTCACCGTGTTCTGTCCGTGATTTGAATAGTGTGAGTGAAAATTGAATGGACGTGTCTGTCAACCCTTTAATGGAAACCGGTCTTCATTTACTCGTAAATTGAATAAAATAGGCTTGAAGAACCGCGAATAATTCTAATATATTGTTCAACAATATGTATAGCTATAATCACAGTATTAACTAGGAAGGACTAGCACAGTTTCTGTAACTGTACCAAAGTCCGTTAAACCACACTTTTTTCCGGAATATTTTCATAATATGGCCGACGTTATTTTATGGAAATCAGAATTACCTAAAAATAACAGTTTTTAACCTCCCAAATGGAAACTAAATTTAGATTTAAAAAAAGAATAGAAAAATTTATTGTGATTTCTCCTGAATGTCAAAATTTGCCTATATTTCACAGTAAATCTTAAAATCAAAGTATAGGTTTATTCCCTACAGTCCGTGTAAAATTCGCTGGCGATTCACTTACTGGCAACCCATGCTCTAGTCTAGACTCTAGAGGATACAATATTTTCAACCCCCTTTCAATTTTTAATAGTTAAGAGCAATTAACGAAAGTCAGTTATATTCAAAATCCCATGCGACCATACCATGATAAGTTATATAGGGTAATTCACTCGCTGGTAGCCCCAGACAAGCCCTCTCAGAGTTCCAGAGAGGCCCGGGCAACTTCCAGCTTTTGAGGCCCATAGCTAAACCCAATTACTACTTTCACTGCAAAACATTATATTCAAACCTGAAAGTTTCTAAATTTGAGGCTCCCTTTAAGCTTGAGGACCAGGCCAAATGGCCCTTCTAGCTCCCCCTCTGATAGGCCCTGGCCCCAGAGCATCGTGTTAGCGATACTCTGGGGCTACCAGCGAGTGAATCACCCTGTATTTTAATACTTTATTGATATGTAATTAATATGTTTAAATTAAACTAATAACTTACTCTCAATCATCATCAGCTTTAATACTGTTCTAGGCCAGTGGTTCTTAAACTTTTTGAGTCATTACCCCATTTTCACATGGATACCTTCATAATGAACCCCACTCTACCTGTACCCCACCTGAAGCTAGTCCCATTGTTGCCATGTCGTTTATTTATGCACTTTCTGTACTTTAGAAGTACTTGCAGAGTACCAAATTACCCAACTGAAAAAGCCAAATTACCCCAATAGGGTAATTTACCCATAGTTTGGGAAACGCTGTTCTAGGCTATGACCGAAGAAGAATGTCTGTATTATTTGATCCCTTTAAGGTTGGTATTTTGTTAGCTATATAATTAAGTCAATTTCAATATAATTTTACAGTTCTTAATAATGTATATTAAAAATTAACAATAATGACTTACTCTTAATATATTTAACAGTAAGTTAATATGATCCTAAGATAGGACAAAAGAAGGTTTTCACAATGTTTGACCACTTTTAGGCTTATATTTTATATGAAATTACTTCTTTTGAATGGCATTATAAAAAAGTGGTTTTGAATTGTCGATCTTTTTTTCATTTTTCCCCCCCAAAAAGCCCCCAGAAGTGAAGGGTTGTCCCCCAATTACCTTGTCGTTATTACACCCGTAAATCTGGGAAATAATAATAATGACTTTACTCAAATTATATGATCAAGCGAAAGCCAGCTTAACCTTAAGTCTAGTTTGGTTAGGCCTATCAGTTTACGTGGAAGAATATGAATTAAGCCTATATCATACGAGAGTAGGCCTTGAGATCACCGGATGTTAACCACGGCCTCGTTTCGGGCCTGAACCTACATTTTCCTATAACGCTCTGATCATTACACTGGTCAACAAAGATTTTTCATCAGAGTAAAATTTGTAGTGGCTGGATAGCATTTTTCACGCTGATTCAAAAACTGCATTCAGATTTTTTCTAGCACGTATAGTTTTCAAAATGAAGGCATATATATAACTACACAGATTTAACCATTTTAAATAGGCAAAATACTAATATTTTCAACATTTGATTGTGTTTATTTTATTGTGTTTTTTAGTTTATTCATCTTATTTATTTCAATTATCTTAATTATACATCTTATGTATTTCAGGTGTGAGCTTTTACGTCTAGCAGCATTGTGATTCAGGCAACAACGCCGTGCTTTGTGTGTCAAAAGATCAGTCCAGTCCAAGAACTTGTTGTGTCAAGTTGGTGTACATTTTTTTGAATTTATAGTTTGCTCAGGTCAGTCAACATGCCTCGACAATGTAAGAATGACCCCGACAAGTTCTGTTTCGTATGCGGCCAGTTGACAACTAAAACACAGCGACGAAGTATTACAACCGACATTAAGAAAATATACAAGCTATACTTTGGTTGCCATCTAGGTGACCAAGATAAACCATGGGCGCCACATCAAATCTGTTCTGGCTGTTCAAATGGATTACGTGATTGGCTTAACAAAAAGAAAGCTTCAATGCCATTTGCCATACCCATGATATGGAGGGAGCCGAGAGATCATCATGAAGACTGTTATTTTTGTAGTGTGAACTTAATGGGTTTTCTGCCAAGAACAAACACCAGATTGTATATCCAAACTTGGATTCAGCACGTAGACCAGTAAAACATGATGAAACATTGCCCATTCCAATTCCCCCAAGTGATAGGCTAGATTCTATCATAGATGACATGGAAAGTGATGAAGGTGCAACTGACGTTTCCGGACCATCTACAGAACCAGAGTACACTTTTGAAGGTAGACATTTAGAGCCTAAAAAGTTAACCCAAGGACAGTTGAATGATCTTGTTAGAGACTTATCGCTGTCTAAAGAGAAATCAGAGCTTCTCGCCTCAAGACTAAAGGAGAACAATTTACTTGGGAACAATGTTCGTATTAGTTACTACCTTAAGCGGAATTTTGAATTAACAGCATTCTTTTCAGTAGACGATCCTCTCTGTTATTGCCATGACATCAATGGACTATTTACAGCCATATCTCAGACGTATGTGGCATCTGAGTGGCGCCTCTTTATTGATTCGTCGCAGAGAAGCCTGAAAGCAGTTCTTTTGCATAATGGTAATATAATGCCATCCATCCCCATTGCCCATTCCGTCCATCTAAAAGAGACATATGACAATATGGATATACTACTTAAGGCAATCAAATACGACAGTCATCAGTGGAATGTTTGTGGAGATCTAAAAGTTATAAGAATGCTTATGGGTATGCAGTCAGGATTCACAAAATTTTGTTGTTTCCTTTGCCTGTGGGACAGTCGCGCCACTATAGAACATTACACCAAAAGTGACTGGCCACTTAGGTATACATATGTCCCAGGGATAAGCAATGTCCAGTCTGTCCCTTTAGTGGATCCCCAAAAGATCTATCTGCCACCTCTTCACATTAAACTTGGTTTAATGAAGAATTTTGTTAAAGCAATGGGTAAAGTCAATTCTGAAGGGTTCCAATACCTTTCAAGGAAATTTCCGAAGGTTACTGCAGCAAATAAGGGAGGTTTTGAATGACACTGAATTTGAAAAAGTCCTAAGTCCGCTGGAATTGAAGGCTTGGCTGGCGTTCAAATGGATATGTGAAAACTTTCTTGGAAGCAACAAGTCACCTGCGTATAAGGATGGAGTCAAGAACCTCCTTGATGCCTTCAAAGAAATGGAGTGTTGAATGTCGTTAAAAATTCACTTCCTGCGTTCCCACTTAGATTTCTTTCCTGAAAACCTTGGTGCAGTGAGTGACGAGCAAGGAGAGCGCTTCCATCAAGATATTCAGATGATGGAGAAGCGCTACCAAGGATATTGGAATGAAAGCATGATGGCGGACCATTGTTGGATGCTGTATCGTGACAATCCAGGCCAAATTTACAAAAGGAAATCACACTCACAGCGCTTTTAATAAAATAATGTATATATTCTTTATTTATAAGTACATTGAATAAGGTATATGATGTATTTGTTGTTTAGCATTCCTAAGTGTGATCTATACATCCATAAATTTTCTTATAGCAATATCAAAAACTTAAAAATATCAAAACCAGTGTATCTATATAACTATACGTGCTAGAAAAAACATAAAATCAGATTCGGAATCAGCGCGAAACATGCATTAAGAAAAGTGTGATCATGTTTGTGATGAGAAAAAAGTTTCATTTTGTTGGCCAGTGTTATTAAACTTCTTAAAAAGAGTTAACCACAATCACTGGGAACGATACTAATACGCTCCTTGATGACGACGTCGCTAGTCCCACACATTTGTTTGTTTAAAAAAAAATTGTCACTGACCAACTTGTGGTCATTACTTGAGCCACATGCAAGTCACAATCCGGTATGGGAGCAAGTGTAGTTTACGTCCCCCTGTGGTGCGTAGTGTAGTTTGCGTTCCCCAACTTTGTACGCGTATACCTAATCAAATAAAACGTTAGTTTCAACGTTTTATTTGATGGATTCATTTAAAAAATGTCTCCTAAAGATCCTAGTGTAGTTTACGTTCCCCAACTGTGATCTAGTGTAATTTGTGTCCCCTTTTGCGTCAGGGGGACGTAAACTACACTTGCTCCCGGGTATGAAACGCGTCGTAGAAAAAATATATACCTAAGTTACAGATATGGAACACACACACACACACACACACACACACACACACACACACACAACATATATATATATATATATATACACAGTGTTTTAATTAAGTGAGATCGAATTGAACTTTGTTATTGAACTTTCTAAGAAGTTCCCGTGCAACACCCGGGACAAGTTTGATTAATTCACTCCACTCTTCGTCCTCTGACTAATGGCCTATCACACTCTCACGGACGGACGGTCGCAGCTGTGTCTCTCGTGGCCTGTTCTCGAGTGACTGCATCAATCTCCAATCCGCGCCGTGCTTTCCGTCTCCTCTCTGCACTTCGGACTTCCATCTCGCACTGGGAAAACCAACCTTTGTCCATCTCCCTTTTAAATCTGGACCTTAGAGACAACTTTTACATGCACTGTTTTATGAGTTTTATAAATTCCTATCTGTTTTATATTATTTAATTAACTTAGACGTATTTGACAAGATTAAATTATTTGATTATATATATCGAATGCTATTTTAAAACTAAACCTATGATTGCAGGATTGGACGAAACGGGAGGTGGGGCATCGCGTGACTGATACTCCCGTTCCTTATTAGTTAAACCACATTACAAGTACGAACGTGTGGAAACCTGTTCTTCTGTCTTCTTGCCGAAAGTCACGTATTTACTTTTGTAAATTCATCTGAGGCCTACGACTCATTTATCCCCTAACTATTAAATCCTAACTTAAGTTTTCCTAGTTATATTAAAACTTTTATTGTATTTTACATACAATATTTACAAAAATTTTACAAATCTTACAAAAAATTACTATATTTATACAAATTCTTATTTTGCATTTCAGGAGGGGCGACAAGCTTGACCTTCGTGAAATGAGGAATCATCGCACGGAACATTTGAAGGGTTGAAAAGTTGCAATCCCAACAAAAGCACGTCGCATAAATCTCTCTCTCTCTCTCTCTCTCTCTCTCTCTCTCTCTCTCTCTCTATATATATATATATATATATATATATATATATATATATATATATATATATATATATATATATATAAATAAAATATATATATATATTATATATATTATATATATATATTATATATATATATATATATATAATATATATATACTTCACTTTGGAGTTATATATACAGTATATAAAACTCCAAAGTGAAGTTACAGCTATTGTTGACTTTTTGAAAAAGTTGCAACTATATTTCAGGGATATATTTACGATTTTCCTGTGAACTCTTTGGAAATAAAAGCTGACACGCATCAAAGGAAGAGAAAATTCGTTTCTTTCCGGATATTAAAAGTAATTAAACAAAGTCAAAAGCGCTCACTCATTCTCCCGATTCGAGACCATTAATAAACTAAATTGCAAAAGTTTAAAACCATTTCAAAACTTGTTCGTAAGATTTGAACCTTTGCGAACGAATTTCTGTTCAGGACTTTCTTTAAAAAAAAAATTTCCTTTTCCTTTTGACCCTCTTTCTATCAAGTACTTTTATATACAGGGTGGGCCGTAAGTTTCCATACATAGGACAAATTAAACGTTTGTTTTTATGTTTCAGATACCCTAAGAATATGCGTTTGACGTAAGATCTTGTTTACTGATGAAGCAAATTTTTACGTCAATGGAGAGGTTAATCGGCAAAACATACGTTATTGGAGTAATGCTAACCCTAACTGGCTGAGTCCGACGAAGATGCAAGGTGCCGGTAAAGTGATGGTGTGGGCCGGGATATGGGGTGACAGAATTATTGGACCAATTTTTGTCAGTGGAAATCTTAATGCCGAAAGGTATCTTAACATGTTGCAAGAAGAGATTTTCCCATCCCTGCTAAACGAGGAAGGTAACTTCCCAGTTTACTTCCAGCAAGATGGAGCTCCACCTCATTATGGTCTTCACGTGCGTCGGTATTTGGATCAGCAGCAGTTTCCGGATGCTTGGATTGGTCGGCGTGGTCCTGTGGAGTGGCCTCCCAGATCCCCAGATCTCACCCCCTTGATTTCTATCTTTGGGGGCACTTGAAGGCCATGGTGTATCAGGAAAAGATACGAGACATAAATCATCTAAAGGAACGTATCACCAACGCCATTACAAGCATAACGTCAACTGTGCTAATGCGTGTTCATCAACAGTGGGGAACACGTATTGAAATGTGTTTTCAAACAATGGCAACCATGTAGAGCATATTATATAAATAAAAATGGTTGTCCATAACAAAATGTTTATTTTTCCTATGTATGGAAACTTACGGCCCACCCTGTATATATATATATATATTGTCTTTGCACGTTCTTTCTTTAGTTCTCTGTCGTCCTCTTTTCTTCCATTTTCGTTCTTGACCTTGTTTTCAAATTAGAGAAATGCAAATACTTGCACACAATCATTTAAATTAGAGTTTAACCGCTTTTATAATACCGAAAGTTGTCTCGTAGCTGTTGGCACATTGCATACATTAAATAGGACATTGACGTCGTCAGTATTAATATCTTTTTTTTAATTTATTAAATAATTTTAGTTCTTAAACCGCAAAGCTATTCTCACGCAAAGCTAAAACTATTCATTGTCTAGTTTTAATTTGGGAAAAGCTGCACATTCTGTCTTTACTGTTTTCTAGTATCGTCTGGAGGGTCATAGAGTTCCTTTCGAGATTAGGGCAACAGTTTTTCAATTATTTTCCTTGTATAGATGATGCTGTATCTCTCTCTCTCTCTCTCTCTCTCTCTCTCTCTCTCTCTCTCTCTCTCGAAAGTTTAGTTTCTCCCAGTAATTCAATTCTTTCAGACCACGTATCTTCACTACAAAGTTTCTCAGTATTTCTTCTAACCGACTAATTTTTTCGGTCTTTATATGAAACAAAAAACAATTTTGAGATTGTTGAAACCTTCAACAAAGGAATTATTACTTTTGTCCCTTTTTCTAAAGGTTGTTCCCGTTAATTTTTTTGCTTTGTTTATCGTTTTTATTGTTCATGTGTGCTTTGTTTATCGTTGTCAGTGACATCGATGTTGCGACGCTAGAATGTTACTTTGTGTCTCAAATTTCTCATTGTCTGTCGTAATCAATAGCAAATCATTTATTTTCAAGTTTCTTTCAATTTCTTGTCGAGTTGGGTTCATATATGTATATATATTTGATCCCTTTGAGAGATGTGTGTGTGTGTGTGTGTGTGTGTGTGTGTGTGTGTGTGTGTGTGTGTGTCAAAAAATAATAAAATGAAGTTTTGTGGTTATATACTGGTTGTGTCTTTTTTATTGATGTTATTTGTGACACCTACTCGTATATCTTCCTGACGTGTAACTCCTTCAGGTTTTATCATCGATCGCCTTGAGGCCGAATTTGTATATGAAGTGTAGGGATAATTACGAGATTTACTTAGTTTATTATGGCGTTAACGACTGTTAAAATGACAGGTAAACAAACAACAAGTCAATAGAACGACAAGTCGATCTAAAATGTAAGTCGATAGAATGACAAGTCGAGCGAGTATTAGTTTATTACGAGTCTCTTCTTCGGTCTCTCTTTCGATCATCAACGCTCATCTATTCTTCAACATTTTATACAGGTTTAAGGGCCTAAAGATTGTTGTATTTTTTTATATTTTGTAATATTTCAGTTTCAGAGACTTTAGACAAACATGAAATAACTCTCTGATAAAGAAAAATAAAAATTAAAAATTAAAAATAAAAATTTAAAAATTTCGCTTTTGAGTTGTTTTAACTTAAACTGTATTCTTAAATATGTTCCCAAATAGGAACAATAGCGGCTAATGGGTTAATGGCCATATATATATATATATATATATATATATATATATATGGGCATTAACTTGATAGATAAATTCTAAAATTTATAGAATAAAAAATTCTAAAAATTATAGAATTATAATCTAGGGAATTATAGAACTTAATAAATAAATTATAAAATTATTGAGGTTTACCCACTAAGACAATAAAATATAACAGAACCTCCCCCTTTTATGAAAAAAGCTGGTTAAGTTAACTGAATGCCCGGTTAGGTCAACTGTACTCCCTTGACGATTGGTTAGGTTAAGTCGTAATATTTTCGTCAGTTTACTGTTAAACCTAACGAAAATATCACGATTTAACCTAACCGATCGTCAAGGGCGTACAGGTGACCTAACCACATGGTTGGCCCGACTGGACCCGACCCAGTTGGCCCCAGTGGGTTTTTTCAGGAAAAAATATATGAAAAACACACATAAAACCCACGCAACTTGATTTTTTCGGGTTTTTTCAAAATAAGGTAATGAGTCACTAATAAAATACTGTAACAGATTAATTCTTGCCCAGTACTCGCTACTGAAATACTGAAATCCACTGAAATATGAAATATGGATCAATAAAAGATTCCACATTCACACAACTTGACTGAGATATTATAAACATTAATTATTTGAACATTTTATTTTCAAACAAAACCTATACCTAATTGCCCAATGAAAATACAACTCGTAGTAAATAGTTATTTTTGTAATAAACTCTCAGTTCTTTAGCTCTATTCTTATACTATTTTGGTCATTAAAGATATGAAAAAGACCGATAAAACCCGAAAAAAATGATAAAACTCGAAAAACCCAAGTGGGTTTTTTTCAATAAAACCTGAGTTTTTGCCAACCCTGCCTAACCGGGCATTCAGTTAACGGTGTAAGGTCCCAAATTATACCAAATTAACAATTATTAGCAAGGGAGTAGCTAATGGGATTTCCCAGTATCTACCCCGGAGACTAGATATTTGTACACTGACGTATTATCTAGGACAGTGATGGCGAACCTTTTTATCCAAGTGTGTCACTTGCATAGATGCATTTTAAATTTAACTACAAAATCATAGATAGCTGACTTATTAATCGAAAGTACTAGGACGTAGACGATTTATTGCAGTTTTTCATCAGAATACCAAACATTTTCAACATCCATCGCGTGTCACCTGAAACCCTGCGGCGTGTCACTGCTGACACGCGTGTCATAGGTTCGCCATCACTGATCTAGGGGGTAGATTCTGGGAGGTAGAGGTAGATTCCGGGAACTCTCAGAATGTACCTGGGTATAGTTTAAGGTGTGTGTGGGGGGGTATAATTTTGGACCTTACACCGTTTCTTTTAGTGCATATATAGTATATACAGGGTGTCCAAAAAATCACTGTGCACCTACAATAGACACAACACAGCAGAGGTGCACAGCAACTTTTGGGACACCCTGTATATTTGTTCGGCCAATGCAACAGAGTTCACCATTGTTATGGTTTTCACTAAATTTTCTTCCGTCTTTTGTGGAAGTTAAGTTATACGGACACGGTGGCATTCTGAAGTTCTAGTTATGCAGTACTTTGTATTGGTCCGCGTTGTGGAATATGGTTGGTTGACGTACATGTTATTATAGTCGTGTTTAATAAATAATGCACCAATTTTGAACTACAATCATAATTGCGAAATACACAACGTTTCGTCATTTAGTTTCCTTCATAATGTCTGAGAAAATACATATTTTACGCTGTTTATTTACACCGTATATGCTGTCATTCTCATTACTCTGTCGAATCAGGTTACATGTTTGTCAGATTCATTTCGTCGACGGTCTATTCATACGATTTTTCTGTCATAAACATGGCTGCGTTGACGAAATGGAATGAACGTTGTTGATAACTTTGGGAATTTGTTCAGTCGCATTTGCAAAACATTGTATTTTCATTTTGACGTATTTATATCCGAATTCCTTAAAAGGTACAGGTTTGTAGGAATATATTAATTTAGTAATTATATTATATTGAGTTCTGAATTCAAATTCATTTCCTCTCCTTTCATTTGATATGACAAATAATTAAAACAATTAAAAAAACTAAAAATTATGAAAATATTATAATTTTTACAGTAATTTTTTCATTTGTATTTTATTACACTTTGGTTTTTGTTCAGTAATAGAATTATATTTACGCTCCTTAAGTACACCTCGAGATGTAAATATCGTAAAATACAATTCAACTATTCTTCATTTTCTACATTGGTTACCTTAATAGGCGTGTAATCGGCCATTTGCAATCCATCGACCTATTTATAATCAAACATTTTGTCGAACTTAACTGATATTTCGTATTTTTAACAGAAAATAAAATGACGTACTCAAATATTCTCTTTTTATCTTATTTTCATCCGTGGACTTATTCTTTCCAAAGAATTAAGGAATTTAGGAATATTCTCAGCAGTATTTAAAACGTCTTTCTCCGTCTCATCCACGGGAAAGTCATTGTCCCAAATTTCATGTTGGTTAAATACATCTAACATTTCATTATGGTTCCACCAATAAACTAGGTAAACCTCTCTCACGATACTCTTTATTTCTTTTTCTCCATTCATTTCATATTCTTCATTTATATCATTTCATACAGTTACATCATTACATACAATTACATCGGAGTTTGTAGAATATACATAGGATATTCCAAACACGTAGGAATTATCACGCATGAGGCTCGCACAGGCTTACAAACAAAAGGTTCAGTAAAGTCTAATTTTTTGACACCACATTTGGTACAATACTTTGATTAGCGAAATTACACTAATATTTCTCATCATTGTACAATATTTCCTATGGATAATCCTTTCTGCGCTAGGATCTTTCCCTGTAATATGTATCTTCATAGTAATTCTCATATTTTTTCCTACGATATGTATACCTGTCTCTCTCTCTCTCTCTCGACTTGGTCCTATTATACTTTGTCTCTATTATTTTCTCATATAAAATTCTCTATTTATGTTCTTGCGTAAACATAAAATAGAGATACTGTTTCGTTTATTCTAAACTAGATTTGTCGTACAATTTTTGGGGCTCATTCGATATAATCTCTTCTAAATGTCATTCCATCCTCGTTATTCTTACTGCCAAACATCCGGAATCTATTCACAGGCAAATATTTACTTCACAAACTTCTTTAATTACTTAATATAGAAAGTTAATTTAATGTTTAAATGAATGACGTATACATGTATACATGAGCGAAAACTAATTACAATGATGAAAAAAATGTTCGTTTATAATTAATGAAGACATTTTTTAATACTTTTTACAAATGTCACGGAAATTAATGACAATTTTTTTTTAAATGGAATTAATAATACAATTAATATTTCTTAATTTCATGGATTTTTTAAATATATTTTTAAGTATTTGATTTTATTAAAACCTTTACTTTGGGAACGTTTTATATTATATTATATATATATATATATATATATATACAGGGTGGGCCGTAAGTTTCCATACATAGGAAAAATTAACATTTTTTTATGGACAACCATTTTTATTTATATAATATGCTCTACATGGTTGCCATTGTTTTGAAAACACATTTCAATACGTGTTCCCCACTGTTGATGAACACGCATTAGCACAGTTGACGTTATGCTTGTAATGGCGTTGGTGATACGTTCCTTTAGATGATTTATGTCTCGTATCTTTTCCTGATACACCATGGCCTTCAAGTGCCCCCAAAGATAGAAATCAAGGGGGGGTGAGATCTGGGGATCTGGGAGGCCACTCCACAGGACCACGCCGACCAATCCAAGCATCCGGAAACTGCTGCTGATCCAAATACCGACGCACGTGAAGACCATAATGAGGTGGAGCTCCATCTTGCTGGAAGTAAACTGGGAAGTTACCTTCCTCGTTTAGCAGGGATGGGAAAATCTCTTCTTGCAACATGTTAAGATACCTTTCGGCATTAAGATTTCCACTGACAAAAATTGGTCCAATAATTCTGTCACCCCATATCCCGGCCCACACCATCACTTTACCGGCACCTTGCATCTTCGTCGGACTCAGCCAGTTAGGGTTAGCATTACTCCAATAACGTATGTTTTGCCGATTAACCTCTCCATTGACGTAAAAATTTGCTTCATCAGTAAACAAGATCTTACAAACGCATATTCTTAGGGTATCTGAAACATAAAAACAAACGTTTAAATTTTCCTATGTATGGAAACTTACGGCCCACCCTGTGTGTATATATATACATGCATTATGCAGGCATCAGGACTCAAACGCTCCCTCGTCATGCAGACATCCGCTTACCTTGTACTGCAGTATATTGTAGCAGATGATTATCAAACGAACGCTTAGTCGATCTCATACATGCTGTTATTCCCAGCCTCAGGTTTTGAACGAACCTTCTTCGGACGTTGTCCATTCCATTTTCCCGTATGACAAGTGTACAGTATTTTCTCAGTAAAGATCTTTGTACAGCGAATTCAGTAACACTTTCCTTCTTTTCAATCTTGTATGAGTTTAAGATGAGTCATAGCTTGAATTCCAATGAATTAATGTCGTGGATTTAACTCCATCAATCCTACCCTTTCAAAACAATCAGGAGTATCACTCCTACCCACAGGTGGATTTACGTATTTGTAGTATTTTAACCTAAATCGGGCAAAGAAAACAAAAATAGAAAATAACTAATTTATAAACACTAACAAATTAAATGGATTTACGAATAAGTTTAAAATAAAAAAGAACAGTAGCCTCTAATAGCGAACTAGCGATATCAAATGGCGCAACTAATAAGCCACTGTGGTGACAATTTTGCCCCTTCCTAGTGGCGGCAAAATGCTACAGTAAATACGTCTCTGCTCCAATTCCTTCAAAACAATCAGAATGAAGCGGTGCCGAACGAAGAGAAACGTAGAAGGGTTATTCTGACACCATTCTCAAATCTCATAAAAAATATTTAAAACGATGATTGGTTATTTTCTTGTTTTTCGTTGATTGTTATTTGTGACACCTACAGTATATCTCCCGGGCCGTGTAGTTCGTTTCCAACTCGTTCAGGTTTTGTTATCGATCGCCACGAGGTCGAATGATAATAATTGTATTTAACATTAAAAAATATTGGATTTCCTCCACTAAAGCAATAGAAAAATAGTGTAATGGTATCGCATCTGACCGGCAATCGGAAGATCCCGGGTTCGATTCCCGGGTGGTTACCTCATTTTTTCATTTGTTTCGTTCTCTCTCTCGTCTTGCGCGGCATATCTCCTATACAAGCGCCGTTCTTTACGTTATTTATACTGCGTGTTCTTTGCAGTTGAATGTGTGTGTATATATATATATATATATATATATATATATATACATTCAACTGCAAAGAACACGCAGTATAAATAACGTAAAGAACGACGCTTGTATAGGAGATATTCCGCGCAAGACGAGAGAGAGAACGAAACAAATGAAAAAATGAGGTAACCACCCGGGAATCGAACCCGGGATCTTCCGATTGCCGGTCAGATGCGATACCATTACACCATGGGCCTCACTCTTCCAAATGCCGTAATTCTTCTACATACTCGCAGAAACGGCAAACGGAAGATCCCGGGTTCGATTCCCTGGTTACCTCATTTTTTCATTTGTTTCATTCTCTCTCTCTCGTCTTGCGCGGAATATCTCCTATACAAGCGTCGTTCTTTACGTTATATATAATATATATATATATATATATATATATGAAAGGTGTCAGGAAAGTTTCTAGAAACCTTTTTTTAAAAATAAACAACGTATTGAAATGAAATATAACTTGAAACAAAAGAGCAACAACACCTATTTTACCCCTCGAAATATTCCCCATTGTATCCCTCTGTGATAGAATTCCGTGCTCTACTGACGAGTGACGAAGTCACGTTTTAATGGTATTTTAGAGATTCTCATCTTAAGTAAAGCGCACTCCTAGAAGGTTCTTTCAAGGGGCAGAAAAGTCTGGGGGAGCAAACTATAGCCCGTACGACGGATGGATTACAACTGCCTAATGCAGTGGTTTCCAAAGTGGTGTGCGCCTGCCGATCTAGGGGGTGCGCAAAGAAAATTTGATGATTCTGATTTATCATTGTTTTTCGTAGAAAGTTTTTGAATTTCAAGATGACCGAGAAAGAAAATATTCGCTAACACACAGTCATTCCTAAGAATTTGCGAGATAGTATCCGCGATATCGCTTACTCGCGATTAAAATTTAGCAAACTAAATATCACAATTCGAGATCGCCGCATTATTTTGTAAAATAACAGTTGATTGACATCAGGGAAGATACAAGTTTACGAACCGAATTTCAACAGAAAACTGTGCACAATTGGTGGATTGGATTAAAAAATGAGTACCCAGATTTAGTAAGCGCAGCGAACGATGCGCTCCTTCCATTTGGATCTACATATCTGCGTGAGGTGTCTTTTTCTGCTATGATAGGTATTAAAACGAAGAATCGAAATAAACTGAACTTGGAACCGGACCTTCGAATCGCTGTATCACAAAGTGTCAAATCAAGATTTTCAGAAATTATGAAGCACAGTCAGCCACATTGTTCTCATTAAATTATATTGGTAAGTATATCTTCACCCTATCGTATTTCTCTTGTATACTATTAACTTACTAGTAAATAATGAAAGGATATATATATATATATATATATATACAGGGTGTCCCGTAAGTCTGGACCCATAGGGAAAAATAATAACATTACAAAATAGTCCAAAAATTTATTACATAATCTGTTCAAAGTGTCCGCCGTTGTGTCGCACACATAGTTGAAGACGCAATCTCCACTGCGACAGCACTTTCTGAATCACAGTCGCAGAAATTTCTTGACACGCCTCCACAATGCGTGCTTTAAGGTGGAAAATGTTCTGAAGTTTGACCTCGTACACTTTGGCTTTCAAGTGGCCCCACAAATAAAAATCATAAAAAAATAATAATAAAATAATAATAATAACATAATAAAAAAATATATTATAAATCCCTATGGGTCCAGACTTACGGGACACCCTGTATATATAATCTTCATGTTCATTAGGGGTGCGTGTTATTTATTTTTGCTGATTAAAGGATGCGTGATCAAAAACGTTTGGAGACCACTGGCCTAATGGAAGCTGTCAAAAAGTTGGGATGTGGCTCTGGCAACTAAAAGTGGGCATAATTGAAGGAGAAACTACTTCGATTTAACTGGGCACTCACGAGTTTTTCAAGAGTTTTTAAAAATACTAAAAATAACCTTTTCATTTCCTCCGAAGATTTTTTTAACATTAAAATTATCTGTAAAATGTATAAAAAAGAATATTAACCAATACTTCTCTCTTCCAAATGGGAAACTTTGAAAACCTGAACCTCCTCGTCACGAAATACTCGACTTCAAGATTTTTTTTTTTTTAAATTTGTTTTTAACGGTGTTGAGAGTCGCTGGTTTAGGAACAAATCTCTCTCTCTCTCTCTCTCTCTCTCTCTCTCTCTCTCTCTCTCTCTTATATATATATATATATTATATATATATATATACTGTATATATGCTGCAAACCCACAAGGAAAAAGAAAAACGATTCCAAGGCCTTTCGTGTATTCAAAGCATTCCTTATGGGTTTGCAGCATTTATTCATTTCACGTGTTTTATTGTGAAATTCATCCCATATATATATATATATATATATATATATATATATATATGCAGTAAAATCACAGACTAACACGTGATCTTATTAATAAGCAAACAACCACAGGGAAAAGGAAAAAGAAACACGAAATCCGAGCGCTTTCGTGATATATTCACATCTTCAAGGAGATGTGAATATATCACGAAAGCGCTCGGATTTCGTGTTTCTTTTTCCTTTTCCCTGTGGTTGTTCGCTTAGATATATATATATATATATATATATATATATATAACCTTACCTTACAAAGGTTCCACGTGATGATTTCTCATTTCGCGAAGGTCAAGCGTGTCGCCCCTCCTCTCGAGTTGGCCTGGTGAAGTAGTGAGTTGGATTCTTGCGCTCTCCACCTCACATAGCCAGGTACGCCCGGCTCATCGGGGATTGTTCTGAGCCAGGCGTCAAGTCTTCTTTTGAAGATTTCCACTGCAACTCCCTTCGTGTTTCTTAGGTCTTTGGGCAACTGATTAAATAGTTTTGGTCCTCTCACTACAAAACTATTTTCTTTCAGGGTTAAGGATGTTCCCTCTCTCGCCTTCAATTTGGGAATACGACACAGTCTACCGCTTCTACTTTCCACCGTTGTTTGGGGAGTTATGGGATTCAGAGTAAGATTAGGGACTAGTTTCTCCATTATTTTCCAAGTGTAAATAATGGTGTATCTCTCTCTTCTCCTTTCCAGTGAATATAGGTCTAGTTCTCGTAACCTTTCCCAGTAATTTAGTTCTTTGCACCCATTGATCTTGGCTGTGAAACTTCT
Source organism: Bathynomus jamesi (assembly GCA_023014485.1). Classification (NCBI taxonomy): domain Eukaryota; kingdom Metazoa; phylum Arthropoda; class Malacostraca; order Isopoda; family Cirolanidae; genus Bathynomus; species Bathynomus jamesi. The sequence continues at coordinate 942,572 of JAJOZX010000447.1, forward strand.
TTGAATCCCCTCCAGCTGTCTAATGTCTTCTTTTTTATATGGGGATGTTAGGACCGAGCAGTATTCCAGTTTGGGTATTATCAGGGTTTTCAGTAGAGGGATCATTACATTCCTATCCCTTCGTTTAAAAGTTCTCAATATCTGACCCGTTATTCTCTTTGCTCTGTTTACTGCTATCTTATTTTGTGTTTCAAATTTCGCATCATCTGTCATTACAACCCCTAAATCTTTTGCTCTGGAATTTCTCTGGACTTCCTGTCCATTTGGGGTATAATATTCCATGGACTTTAGGTCTTCTCTTTTTCCGTACCGTAATAGCTGAAATTTCTCGGTGTTAAACTTCATATTGTTGTCTTCCGTCCACTTGTAAATTTTGTTTATATCGGTTTGTAGAGATCATATATATATATATATATATATTATATATATATATATATATATATATATATATATATAATATATATATAGTTGTTAACCCCTCCGTCTATGGCCCTGGGGTGGTTCGGATTGACGGGGGTTCTGGTTTAGGAGGCTGCAACGGATGCTTCTTCTTTATACTTTCTATAATTCTTTTCGGTCGCCTTAGGGGGTCGACACTCTGTTAATTCTTTTCTTTCTGCTTATTAATTCTTCTCTTTTTATAATTATCGACTTTTCTGACTAAGTTCTGAAGCGAGCACGGCTCGAAGGAAAAAGATAAAAAACTTCTTAAGTGTGGTTTACTTCTTAAAAATTACAGTTGGTACTCTGAATTACAAGGGGTAGAGGTTCGACCTCTTTCGACCATGGCTCAGGCCGGAATCTAAAAATACTTAAGTTAAGAAGGCAAGGGGCCTCTGCCCCCCCCCCCTAATGAGGTGCTAATATCAAGTACAAATGATGAAGTGCAACGATGAAGTGCTAATCTGAAGAAGTCTAATGAGAAGAGTGCTTAAATGAAGATGGTACATGCATAATATAGTCTAATGTTTGGGGGAGACAATCGAAGGTTAAGTTTCCCCCCTTTTTAAACACATGATTTCAACTAAAAAGAATAAAAAATATAAAAATAAAAAAGAACAGGTGTATCGCTGATTCGACATTTATGGAGGCGATATTATTTCGTATTAGCACATAAGCACAATTTTGAGTACATGACTGAGTACGTATTAATTTTGGTTCATTACAATTACGATTACAATTATGGATTACAACTACCAATTAATTCATATTCACTTATTATTGTTTTAATTACAATTCCATTAAAGTACATTCTTACATTATAAATTAAATCATTACATTTAATTAGTTTCACTGAAGTACATTACAAGTTATTGTTCATTACAGTTTCATTAAAGTACATTACATCAATTACATTATATTAAAGGATTACATTTAATTACAATTTTAGCAAATTGTTAATTGACATATCTACTACTGAAATAATCTAAATAGGTGATACCATTGATAAATGAAGGGGAGTTAACCGTTGTTCTATATTTATAGTTAACAATAATTACGCCAAATTATGTTAAATAATATTAGAACCTGGTGGTTATCAGAGTTTGAAAGTCTAATTAGCCAGCGATGAGGAAAGCGGAGGAAAATACGATATTTATGATAACGTAATACATAAGTAATACGGAATTTGAATGACAGTTAGGTAGAAATAGTAAGTACAAGTAATGAGAACGGGGATAACTGTGTGACGTAAGCCGATAACGAACTAGTGGCCAGGCAGAGAAACAATACAGTATATTATAATAACATACATGATAATGTTATAAATTCGAATCAAAGCGAAAGGAGACCTTTTTTATCTTAGAAGCGTTCAAATTATGCTGTGATGAGTGGAATTTCTGATAATAACTTACTAAGCATTGTCTAGAGTTCACCTCGGGAGGTCAAATAATTAAAATAAAAATGAAAAAAATAATACGAGAACGTTTTCGAACGAAGGCAAAAGTTTTGCGTTTCATAGATTGACACGAGTAAAAATAGACTGATAAGTTGATAGGGCATAAGTAGACAATAGGTAGATGAATGAATAAGTAATAAAATTAATAAAGGATAGCGGTCAAGAAAGAACATGAATTAAGATGAATTAGGGAAATACAGTAATGAATAAAGAAGTATAAATCGACATTCTACCCAAAAACTCGCTTAGGCGATTTTGGTTTCTTATGTAAAAATGAACATTCAACATAAAACTATACGAACATAAGTTCTGCATGAAGACAATGAATCCATATAATGATGTGTAGGAATTGTTCATTGTTCACTTTTTACATATATATATAATATAATATATATATATAATATATATATATATATATAATATATATATATATATATATATATATGTGACCTTTTCATAAAATAATTTTTTACAAAGATTGTAACGCGCGAGAAAAATTCAAACATTTAGAACACTTCGCGAGAGGAAGGGCGTTTGAATAAGATTTTTAGCATAGGATGCTCCCCTCTACTTTCTAAAGGAAGAAGAATTCTACGGGATCCAATTTCCCCTTTTGAAATGCAAACACTCGTTTCTCCCCCGTAAACAAAATCCAATAAATAAACGAAAAATTGTACAAATGTAATTTTTTAAAACCCAATTCATGTATTAATTGAGATCCTGTCACTTATCTTAACATTCACGTAGACATATATAGATAGATAGATAGATAGATAGATAGAGAGAGAGAGAGAGAGAGAGAGAGAGAGAGAGAGAGAGAGAGAGAGAATTATGGTAAAAGTATTAAAATACTTCAAAAAACTAGAATTATAACCACTGTTTAAGTAAACAGGACTTACGGCCTTAGGCCAATAACTAATTAAAAAAGTTATTACTTAGAGAAATTAAAGACACTTAATTTCCTTATACGAAGTGTTTCAGTATCAATTAAGAGACTTAAAATTTCGTTAGACGAAGTATTTCAGTATTAATTTTTAAAGGTTTTATTATTTCTTTGGTGTAATAAAACAATAGTGTTGAACAGCGTTTACGATTCATTCCGTTTATGTACAAAAGGGAATTTTGAACATTTCCCTGAAGGCTGAAGGTAATGATACCATACACGCAACAACTGTCAAATACGTTCTTGGTATCGATCAAGTCTCATTCGGATAATCGGATTGATGCGAAACCGTATTAAATTCAACTTTCAGCTTAAATCACGCTCACTCTCCTTTATTCCAAGACATTCCTTTGTCTTAATTCGCGAGACGACGAATTCATTGAGGGCCGTTATACGAACCCTGAGCCCTGAAAATAAGGCACGTCTTGTTCCTGCAAATGGAGGAGTTTACAAGTGTTGTGGAACAGGCCTGGATGTTTCCGCTACGCAGTTTGGTCATTAAGGAGACTTGGAAGTAATTACAGATGGCTCGTAGTCATTGTTAAAAGATATGGAAGGCAATAAAGCTTGTTTCTTTTGTACCGGCAAAGTAGTTCTGAATTACGTTCAGATTTCAGTTGTGTATATATATATTAACCTGTATATGGAGAGAGAGAGAGAAAGAGAATAGGTATATACAACTATGTCCCAATGAGTTCAAACACCTTAAAATATTTTGGAATGGGAGAGATATAAAAAGAAATTACCTACAACAGCCCTGTTGTATTTTAAGTACTAATAATGAATTTAGTAAAATTTGTCAAGATTTGTGAACTTCCTCAGAGAGATTTGATGTAATTATTATTTGCTATATTAGTTTTAATATGTCGGACTTTTCAAATTTTTGCAGTTTCTTGCTAAGTATATTTAAATTACAAAGTGGTATGAAACTCAATACATCAACGGCATATCATCACTCAGAAGTAGTATGCAGGTTTCATTTGATTTTATCAGCCAAACTTAAAAATTTTAGTGATACAACTCAATTTTTTTCAAATAGGTTACTTATACGAACAAATGCATTGTGATACTCTATAGTCTATACTATATTTGAAAGAGTACGTAGAAATTACAAAAATAATTAGCTGTAATTAGCATCACCGTAAAATACTGTATTGCAAATGTATTCATACCCTTATATTACTACTTCGTAGAGGCTCCTTTAGCCGAAATAACAACTAAAAGGTGGTCTTTATGTATCTATAAACTTTTGCATCTCGTGACGAAATTCTACTATTTTTTGACAGAAAGTTATCAATTCTTCAAAGTTGGAAGGATTTCGTCTGTGGATCGAAATCTTTATTTCATGCCAGAGATGCTCAACATCTGGGCTTTGATGTGGCCATTCCAGAACGTTTATAGCCTTTTTCCTAAATCATTCCATCTAAAACACACATTCATCTAAAAATTTAATCTTTCGAAGGAAATCTGGATCACTGTTGAACTTTTGTCTCATTGTTTCAGCAAAATGCAGCCGTCTATCAGAATCATCGTCGTATATGAACCGAGAGTAAATGGGTTTGTAATCGTGGTACCCCTGTGATTTCAATATTTTTGCTAGTGAAAGTTTGGAAATATCCAATTCCTGTGCGACTTTTCTCGTTAAAGTTGTTGGATCGAATTGAAAACTGACCAGAACATTCTCTGTTGTTGTCTCCTGTCGCCGTTACTGGCCTTCCGCTTCTTGAGCGATCTTTGACCAGGCTCCCTGTTTCCAAAAGATTGAGCTTCCAGTATCGAAGAGTGGTTACAGTTGGTGGTGGCTTATATTTTTCTTGAAATAAACACAAACGTTCTTCACAATTAGTATAAGAAATAGACACGATACAAGATACACTTTTTCTTCACTCCCATATGGTGTATGCCATGCTTATTGACATGGCGCTGACTGGGGCTAGGGCCTAGGGCCTTCCTGTTCCACCCTAAGGTCATTCCTGGCCTTGTATAGTTGTTTTGAAAAGTTCCGCATACACTGCAGTGATATCACTGGAACTTATTTATTATTAACAATTTATTTGTATGTATAAAATCCTTAAAGACTTTTCTTCCACCCTGTATATGTACAAAACAAAACCTCTGACAACCTGAAACGGTTACTTCAAGAAATATAAACCAGCGGAAAGATATCCATTCTAAATGGACCTGCATTTAGTACTAATCTAGAGGTATAAACACATTTACAATAAGATATTTTACATTGATGCTAACTGTAGTTAATTATTTTTTGCAATTTCTGAGTACTCTTTCAAATATCCAATACAATATTACAATACATTTGTTTTTATACTTAACTTATTTGTAAAGAGCCTCATTTCTAAAAACATATGCGAGAAATACCTAATAAACTTATGGAGTATGAATAATTTCGCAAGGCAATATATATATACAGGATGTAACAAAAGTTTGTTCTCATAGGGAAATAAGATATAACAAAAATGGACGAGAAAATAGTTTTAACTATACAATACAAACAATACAATTAACTTACCAATTAATCCAGTACATGCTCAAATTGCATTCCATGTAACCGTTGACACATTTCTACTCGTCTCTGTAAGTTGTCGGTTACGTTTTAAAGTGTTTTCGCACTAATTCTGTTACACTGGTCTGTAATTTTTTTCTTTTAATTGCTGAATCGTTCGAGGTCTTGACTCATAAACAACAGACTTTAAGTGGCGCCACAAGAAGAAGTCAAGTTGAGTCAAATCAGGGCTTCGGGGCGGCCATTCCACACAACTTCGGCGTCCTATCCATTTGCCACGAAGATTCTCATTTACCATTGTCTCACTGAACGGGCAAAATGAGGAGGTGCACCATCTTGCTGAAACCAGAACTTCCGTCTAACATTCAAAGACATTTCGTCAATGTACTTTTGCAAAATTCCCTCCAGAATGTTGTTCAAGTAAGAATCCCTGTTCATGGTTTCATCGAAAAAGTATGGTCCTATGATGGTTCCTTTGTGAATTCCTGCCCAAACCGTAATCCTGGGATCAACCTGCGAATGTGCCTCTTCAACTCAATGCGGATTTTCGTCGCTCCAGTAACGATAAGTGTGGCGATTCACTGTTCCATTTAAATGAAAACAAGCCTCGTCGCTAAATAAAATGTCGGAAAAGATTGTCGGCTGATATATCCGTATTCATGCTATTCACTCGCAGAATTCCACCCTTCGGTCGTAGTCGTCCCCATGTAGTTCTTGAACAGTGGTTAGTTTGTATGGATGGAATTTATGCCACTTTAAAACCTTATGCACAGCCATGTGACTGACTCCTGCCTCTTGACCAATTTTTCGTAGAGATCTCTGCGGGCTGTTCACACATTTGACAATAATAGCCTCCTCAGATTCATCCCCTGTCGACGTTCGTAGATGTCCACTGCGAGGTTTGTCTGCGGCACTACCAGTCTCCCTAAATCGTTTTACTAATTTACCAATCAACCTTTGACTTGGCTTCGGTCTCGTACGGAAACGATTATGAAATGCCTCGCACGTATCACGCTGGTTCCTATCAGCAGCATGTAATAACACTAATTGTGCTTTCTCCTGTACGATGTAAACTGACAATGGTAAAAACGAACAAATAACTGACTTTACAATTACGTATCACACCTATGAGTTTTCGCAGTTCAATGCAAACAAAACTCAAGCGGACAAAACCAGTCACGCACTACTTTGGGATAAGAGTACCGGTCCGAGACTGACTGTTGTTATTGTTGTTGTTGTGAGAAAACGGTTCTGCCATATTGTCAATAACCTAACAGTGTTGCCACGTAATACATAGAAACTCATCACGATCAGTTCTGTTATATCTTATTTCCCTATGAGAACAGACCTTTGTTACACCCTATATATATATAATATATATATATATATAATATATATATACAGAGAGAGAGAGAGAGAGAGGAGAGAGAGAACCTAATATCCCTTATTTCTAGTTGGAAACAAAGCATAATAAATCAGTTTGTATCATTAATTCCATGTACTTCAAAGCGCCATTAAAGTAGGAAATGTTTTGTGTATTCATGTATACACAGGGTTGGTGGAGGGAGAAATGGGGTATACGTCCATCTATACACACAGATAGATTGGATAGGAGGTATAAGGAAGATGGGGGAAGAGCTTTTGAGGCCATATCCAAGCTCCAGCGCTCTGGGCCGGCCTCCCCTTTTTGACGGACTTTTCGAGTTTATAACCCAACCTAACAAATATTTATGATTATTATTATTATTACTATTATTATTTAACCCCCATTAACGTTATTATTATTAAAGAAAGTATATAGGAAAAATATTATCTGAGATAATCCGAGATGCCTTGATGATGCTAACTGTACTTTGAAATTATGCATTTACCTTATTGATGTCGATATACTCTTTCATTTTTATTATTAATATTATTATTATTATTATTTTGTTCATTCTTCCATTTTTATAATGAACATTGTTGTTATTTTTATTATCAGTTATATAGGTCTAGGCATAATTTTAGGCGGTACTTTAGTCCCATTGTTTTCATGCTCGAACCTGGACCGTTCTAGCCGCACCTGAAATGCGGAACCGACCCGGTGGATACCTCCATCGAACTATTAAACAGATCCAATGTCGCTTAACTTCGCTGTTCGGAACCCAGTATTTCAGTACGAGCATTACCCATTAATTAAGGGAAAAAAATAAACCAGAATTAAAATAGTAAATTATTTATTTATTTATAAATTTATTTATAAGATAAATATAAGTCTATTATAATGTCTGTTACGTTACAATAATACAATAATATTGTCAACTAAACTATTTATTTTATATAAGTTGACCCTCAATCTTTTTTTTTTAGGCTTTACTGGGCTCTCAGATTAATTGGAGATAAAATACATGATATATATATATAATATATAATATATATATATATATATATAAAAGTCACGTTAAAATTATGATTAATACAGAAGGCGATTAATAGTGGAAATACGGTATATATTAATCTTAAGTTATTATTATTATTATAAATATGAAACAAATACAGACAAAGCCATTATTGTAGATATGATACCAATAGTATACAAAAGAAATCAATATTAGACATGAGAGACGAACAATAACAAGTAATGTACATTTAATCCTAGATTTTTATTAGTATTCCATTATTAATCGGGATTTCAACTTGGTTTTAAACGAATTTACATTTACAATATTTTTATATCAGCATTTAAATCATTCCATAGTTTCAATCCAATGAAAATGGATAGTTTTTAGAATGAAGACAATCAAAAATTGTTTTTCTTGTCTATTTTGCGTTTGGAAGATTGATCGTTATAATAATTACTACTACTACTACTACTATTATTAATATTTCTGCTTCTGTTACTACTACTATTACTATTACTACTACTACTACTAATAATAAATAATAATAATAAAAGGCTATATAAACATTAAATAATTATGGGAATAATGTAAATACTGTATTCGAAATTAACTTGGAAATGCAAATACCTTGAAGGCATCGTTGTTTCTATTAGATAATATTTTGCCTATCCACTTTCGTTAATAATAATAATAACGATATAACGTTCTAATAATAATAATGATGATGATGATGATGATAATCCTAAAGGTTTGATACAACTATGTCCTCCTTTTCTTGCAAAGATGTTAATTCAGCTAAGAATATATTTAAGTTAGAATTTATCAATGTAATGAAATGGTTGACCACCAATAAACTCTTCCTAAAACAAATTTCGTGATTTTTGCTAATAAACAAAATGTGTAGCTTGATGAACTTAATGTTGATGAAATCGTTGGAAAGGAGTGAACTATAACAAAATTTCTTGGTGTAATGCTAGATAACAGTTTGCAATGGAGTGATCATGGAAATTATACATCAAAAAAAATTTCAAGGAGCTTTAATGTTTAAACTTAAAAATGTAGTCCCAAAACAGGTTTTATTCACTCTGTATCATACTCTTGTTCTTCCTTATATAACGTACTGCACCCTCGTTTGGGGAAACTCCGCTAACAACTCTTTAAACAGTATTTTTGTTATCCAAAAAACGAGAGCAATAAGGTTATTATCTGATACTGATTTCCATGATCATTCTAGGGCATTATTTAAAAAGCTAAACTACTAAAGCTTAAAGATGTAATCAAAGTGGCATATTTTACTTTTATTTACGAGTGTAAGACCAAAATCATTAACTTATTTTAAATAAATAAATATTTTGTAACTCATGAAGAAATGCACTCATATCAGACTAGAAATAGATCAAAGCATGTTATACCTCAATTAATATTGTCTTCATCTCAAAAACTACCCATTTTCATTGAAATGAAACTACAGAATGATTTAAATGTTGATATAAAAAATATTGTGAATGTAAATTCGTTTAAAACCAAGTTGAAATCTCGATTAATAATGGAATACTAGTAAAAATCTAGGATTAACTGTACATTACTATCGTTTATTCATTTCTCTTGTGTAATCTAGGATTAAATGTACATTAATTGTTATTGTTCATCTTTTATCTCTCATGTCTAATATTGATTTCTTTGTATAGTATTGGTGTCATACCTTAAATAATGACTTTGTGTTTGCCTTAGATATAATAATGATAATAATAATAATAATAATAATAATAATAATAATAATTATAATTTAGGATTAATACATACCCTAACTGATAATTCTTATTCATGATTTATGTATTAATAATAATAATATTAACTATATGTTTTATTTTTAATTAAGAGCCCAGTAAAGCCTAAAGCTTATTAAGGGCCAAATTAAATAAAACAAATATTCCAGTTTCACAATTACGTCACTGTAAATTGTAAAAGTACTGTATTTATTTTATCAATAAAGCCGGAGCCTGGATATGGCCCGAAACCACTTTCCCCATCCTCCATACCTCCTCCCATCTACCCCAGTGTACGTATACCCCACCTCTCCCTCCCACAACCCCCGCGTACGGAAACGCAATATACTACTACAGTATTTATAGAGGCGTGATGCTCCCCAATTACCCTCTTACCCTCTTACAATCACTCCCTACCGAAGAAATATTTACTGTCACGTCGTCTTATCGTCCCACGAAAATGGAACCAAAGCGAATCTTTCACCCTGTAATAAATTTCTATTAACAAAGAAAAACTTCCAATCTGTTCTGAGGAACATCTCCCTCATCAAATTCACACACGTCCACCATCCACTTTTCCTCGGCTCTCACGTGTACTTCCTTCCTGCGAGAGACGTCCTCTGTATTCTGAACGTCACCTCCAATTACTTTTTACTCATCCGTAAACAAATAAAATATAGCGTGGCTTCTCCATTTTGCTCGGAGAAGTGCTTTCATGAACAGGTGTTCGGGATGCGGAGCTTCGAAAAAAAAAAGAGGATAAAAACACGACTTCAAAAATAGAGCCTTTCTTTGTTTTGTGGCTCCATATTGGCACTCATTTTTCTTCTTTTCTTTTCTCTGATAACTATTTATGAACAGTGCAAAAGTATGTTCTGATGGATTATATATATATATATATATATATATATATACATATGAAATAGGATCCCTCCTAAGGAGACGTAGTTTTACATTTAGGATAAAACGAAGACGTAGAGCAAAAAAGTCATTATATTTGGCTGCAGCCGACGTTTCGGGCAACTCTACCCATTTTCAAGGCCTAATAAATAAAAAGCTAAAATTAATACATGACAAAAATATATGAATGTCAAAAACTAAAACTAATTTACAGTACAGAATAAAACCTCCAAGAATAAAAATTAAAAAGCATAAAACAAGCATAAGCCAAAAACAAAAAGTAAAATTTATATACATGACAAATATACACATGATAAAAATAAAACTTAAAAACTAAAAACATTCAAACAAATTAGTTAAAAACTTCACTAATAAAAAGTTAAATGAAAAAACGCAAAAGTGCACCAAGCATACCATGCTCACTTGACAGCCACAAACAACTGAGGCGAAAAGGAGACAGGGTCAAGGGGGGTGGAATTAGTTTGTAGGTATTTTAATTAATATAAAGGGGGTAACAACTAGAATCAATATTCAAACTGGAGTTCAGAAATTTAATGCACAGAGATTCGTAAATACGGAGAGAGGACGGGCATTTTAATGATTTAAGAATTTTAAAGTTATTAACGGAAATATCAACCTTACACTTAACACAATGATTTCTAATGGCAGAAACGTCGGCTGCAGCCAAATATAATGACTTTTTTGCTCTACGTCTTCGTTTTTATCCTAAATATATATATATATATATATATACAGGGTGGCCCAAAAGTCACGATCGAATCAGCTTTCCTCAAACCTAGTTTGTGACGTAACAAACCTGCAAATTTAAACCCATCACAGCACATGGTGGTGTCCATACAGAACTTGTTGATATTTGAGGTTTGTATCTCTTAAACATCATACTGTAAACATAATAAAGTAAATAAATATATTTAATCCGATTGTGATTTTTGGTCTACTCTGTGTAATGGTTAGCATATCTGACCGGCAATCGGATGATCCCGGGTTTGATTCCTGGGAGGTGCCTCATTTTTTATTGCTCGTTTTCTCCTCTCCGCTTGTGCGAACACTCTTCTAAAAAGCATCGTTCTTTACATTATATACACTGTGTGTCGTTTGCAGTTAAAATGTGTGTGTGTATATATATATATATATATATATATATATATATATATATATATATATATATATATATATATATATATATATATAGTAGTATAGCCGCAAAAGGGGAGAGTGCAGGAATGTTGCAGGTTATTATGTAATGTTGCAAAGGGGGTGGGGGTTGTTGCAAAGGGGGGAGGGGGTGTTGCAAATGGGGGTGGGGTTGTTGCAAAGGGGGGTTGCTGCAGGGGTGTTGCGAAGGGGGGATGTTGCAAAGGGGGGTGGGGGAAAACTTGGAGGCGGCGTTATCCCCCAAGAGAAAGGAGGAGGAGGAGGAGAGAAAGGAGGAGAGGTGTTCACCTGGCAGGAGCCAAGTGCACATTAAGACTTCCAGCCGGGCTGGCGTTGTTTTATAGACTCCTAATCAGCCAGAATCAGCCAGTTGGCTGAGCCAAGGTGAGAGAGAGACGCCTGAAGGAGAGAGAGAGAGAGAGACGCCTGAAGAAGAGAGAGACGCCTGAAGGAGAGAGAGAGAGAGAGACGCCTGAAGAAGAGAGAGATGCCTGTAGGAGGGAGAGACGCCTGAAGAAGAGAGAGAGAGACGCCTGAAGGAGAGAGGATAGGTACACATGCAGGAGTACACATGCTGGAGGTACACGTATACATGCAGGAGTACACATGCAGTAGGTACACATGCTGGAGGTACACACATACGCACACATGCAGGAGTACACATGCAGTACACATGCTGGAGGCAAACATGCAGGAGAGAGAGAGAGACGCCTGAAGGAGGAAGATACATGCAGGAGAGAGAGAGAGAGAGCTGAAGGAGGGAGAGAGACACCTGAAGGACAGAGTGGAGTTCTCCCCCAATTTATTTTCGTTTCCCTAACCTAAGAGGCCACTAAGAGGTTTACCAAAGGGCCTGAAATAGAAGGAGCAGAGCTCCTTACTCGGCCGGAGCCGAGGGGGGAATGGTTCTTCAACAGCTTCGCGATCTTTTATAATCCTCTATTCTGGCTGAGTTGCCAGATAGCGCAAGGTATTCCAGATAGCGCCATGTGTCCCATTAATCGTGTAACACATATATGACGGCTGTTATTCCAAATGTACTTGTATATATAATAAACTAATGAATCATATAAAATACCACAATATATATTTATATGGTTATACAAGATTCAACCGTATAAAATAACACAAGCGCCTCTTTCATTACGCTTTAATAGAATTAACAAAGTTACCCTATTTCGTTAGACAGAAAACGAATTTTTATAAGGGTTACCCAACTAATTATCCACCATTCAATAAATAATGTGTCCCATTAATCGTGTAACACATATATAACGGCTGTTATTCCAAATGTACTTGTATATATAATAAACTAATGAATCATATAAAATACCACAATATATATTTATATGGTTATACAAGATTCAACCGTATAAAATAACACAAGCGCCTCTTTCATTACGCGTTAATAGAATTAGTAAAGTTACCCTATTTCGTTTGACAGAAAACGAATTTTTATAAGGGTTACCCAACTAATTATCCACCATTCAATAAATAAATAAATAATAGCAAACGTGAATAAAGAGTTCCAATTAAATGGGTAACTATATCGACATAAGCTTATTATTATTGTAACGTTTGCTCCCAATATAAATTTTCCTAAATAACAGTAAAACCAATTATGAAACTTCATTTAAATACAGCTTCATTAAACTTGAAGATGAACGAAACAAATAACATAGTTATCCATAATTCAGCCCTCACGAATAACGAAACGAAATGATCATTTACGATACAATTCGAAATACGATAATTTACGATACAATTCCACCAAACGAGATGAAAACTTATGAAGCATATAGCCTCATTCCTGCGACGAAAAAAATGAAAAATGACGTAAAATAAAGAAATTATTCATTGCCCAAGCCACTATAGCGGGGTCGAATCGTGTCTCTAGGGACACGATTCGAACGAAAAAGGTCTCTAGGGACCTTTTTCGGGCCGAGGGATTATCCTTCTACAAGCTATTCGAGCAGAAATCACCACTGACTTCAGATATTAATTTTATCATTCTTATTACTTCTACAATGAAAATATTTACGCGTAATTTGTATGGTGTCATATAGAAATATAATGATATATATATATATATATATATATATATATATATATATATATATATATATATATTGGGGGGGAGATCTCTCACCCGTTCTTCGGCCCGACCCCGTTTCATTGTAGAAATAATAATAATAATAATATATATATATATATATATATATATATATATATATATATATATATATATATATATATACCCTTTGGATAACCTTTGGTTAGCTTCAGCCCGAATTGTTCATTCTGACGAAGGTCAAGGGAAAAACGTACACACAATATATATATATATATATGCTACACACAGACCGTGCATGGAACAAGGAACTCTTCTGGGATAATTAAATCCACTATAGTCCGAGTAAGTAATGACAAATACCGCCTCGGTGGTGTAGTGGTTAGCGTCGCGGACTACGAATCCATCGGCCCAGGGTTCGAGACCCGACGGCAGCCGGCGCGCAGCAAAGCCCAGCTGTTCCACACAATAAAGAAAGTGGTTGGTAGATAAATGGGCACCCTAGGAGGCCTAGTGGTCAAGACGCTGGGCTACTGATGGGTCGTGGTTCGGAATCCACGTTAAACTGTAGGTCTAAGGTGGAGTGAAAAGCTTGACCTTCGTCAGAATGAACAATTCGGGCGGAAGCTAACCAAAGGTTAGCCCGACGCGGGCAACGGGTCACTCGCAAAGAGAATTTAATCATTGGTAAACTTCCTTCCAGACCACTCTTTCTATACATATATATATATATATATATATAGAAAGAGAGCGAGAGTTTTGTTCAATAAATAATAATCGAAAAAAACTGCACGATTTTCTATGTAGCAATAATAATTAACTCTTTCAAATACGTGATTTAAAATAACAGGACCATTTTACCCGAGGCAGTAGTATATCCGAAAAACATCGTAATGCACGATTTTTTCTATGTAGCAATAATAATTAACTCTTTCAAATACGTGATTTAAAATAACAGGACCATTTTACCCGAGGCAGTAGTATATCCGAAAAACATCGTAATGCACGATTTTTTCTATGTAGCAATAATAATTAACTCTTTCAAATACGTGATTAAAATAACAGGACCATTTTACCCGAGGCAGTAGTATATCCGAAAAACATCGTAATGCACGATTTTTTCTATGTAGCAATAATGATTAACTCTTTCAAATACGTGATTTAAAATAACAGGACCATTTTACCCGAGGCAGTAGTATATCCGAAAAACATCGTAATGCACGATTTTTTCTATGTAGCAATAATGATTAACTCTTTCAAATACGTGATTTAAAATAACAGGATCATTTAACCCGAGGCAGTAGTATGTCCGAAAAACATCGTATAACCTAATTTACAACTATAGTTTACCTTGACTTTCATATGCTTCTATCCTGTTTTATTAATAAAGATTTTTAACTTTTAATAACGTATGAATAAAGATTTTTAACATTTAATTTTATTTTAGTATTTATTCATGCCACGCCGCCTTAGACCACAGCTTAACGTTGAAACCGAATGTTCTTTTTAAAATATAATTAGGATATAATTTCTTTATTATAAAATAAGTTAACAATTATGTTAACAAACAATACTAATAATTTGTAAGTAAAAAATATAATATAAGGGACTACCATAGAAATGTAAGTGCCTATAATTCGATTTTATATATATGTTACTCGTCCGGTCTCGTTATAGCGGATTGGTACACGTCATAGCTCCACCCAGCTACATCGGCAGCCAATCACGACGGACATCTGGTCTTTTGGGCGGAGCTTGGCGAATGTGCATATAAAAGGGGATATTTTCAGTTGGGAGTAACAGTAGCTATTTTCGCATCAGTGAATAATCAACCATGGACCTGTACGTCTCCCCAGACTTGTATGAAGAACGTGATACTGCAGCATTAACCACAATTAGTCTTTTCAATGCGGTTGATTGTGGCGAACTATTTTCGACGCAAACCGTAGAAGATATTTGCAGTGACGCTCCTTACAACCCGACGCAAGGGACTACCATAGAAATGTAAGTGTCCATAATTCGATTTTATATATATGGAGAGTTGTAGTATTCGTCAAATAGATACTAGTCAAAAATGTCAATCAATGTTATTTCCCCATCATGCTAAAATCGAAATTGGTAATCGAACCAAAGATATCTTCACATAATGGAGATCTGTCTGTCTGTATACTCTGTATATGTTTTCCTTTAAGGTCCGATGAGGATTTGACACGAGTTATACAATCTTTTGAAGGGAATACGGATGATATACTGATCAGTCAGCAGTGTCACACATCCTCCACCATGGACCTGTACGTCTCCCCAGACTTGTATGAAGAACGTGATACTGCAGCATTAACCACAATTAGTCTTTTCAATGCTGCTGATTGTGGCGAACTATTTTCGACGCAAACCGTAGAAGATATTTGCAGTGACGCTCCTTACAATCCGACGCAAGGGACTACCATAGAAATGTAAGTGTCCATAATTCGATTTTATATATATATGGAGAGTTGTAGTATCTCGTCAAATAGATACTAGTCAAAAATGTCAATCAATGTTATTTCCCCATTATGCTAAAATCGAAATTTTTATGGCGTTCACTCCTCGAACCAAAGATATCTTCACATAATGGGGATCTGTCTGTCTGTATACTCTGTATATGTTTTCCTTTAAGGTCCGATGAGGATTTGACACGAGTTATACAATCTTTTGAAGGGAATACGGATGATATACTAATCAGTCAACAATGTCAAATAATGTAAGTGTTTTTCGATCTTTTTGGGATAAGAAGACGCAATATATTTTCATAAATTTATTAAATGAAAGAAATCAGTACAATAAACGAATATACAAATATACGAACAAAAACATTATAATATACAACGAGTACGTACAATTGGAAAACGGTTTTTTATCTGTCTGCATACCATTTCATCGTTTCGGTGAGTGTGACACGGGTCAAATAAATTTAAAAAATTTATAAATTCTTTATCATTTGACATATGCATGAGAAATGAGACACAGTACATTCCGCAAACATTAGTAAAATATCCCTGCATACGAAATGGGTTCCATACAACTTCGGGAATATGTAACTGAGCGAGAAATTTTACAATAATAGGGTCACTCCAGGGTTGAGTACCGAGTGAATCAAAATAGTACAGGCGCTGTCTATTTTTAAAATAGACCGCGATCCAGTGAATCCCTTCATTACCGATGATGTCTGTGTTCACAATAAGACTACCGCATTCTCGCGTACTTGGCAAACTCAATGTTTCATTCTTCGCAAACACGCCGATAAATTTGGAACGTGTGACTCGCTCCATTACTTTCTGAAGTGTATTAGCATCCATTTTAAAAGTCAGTGATAACGCTTCTAAATCTATCTACTTCTATTAGGGCTTGCGATTCGAGATATACTAGTACACTAATAGGAGCGTCTATAGGCTTGGCGAATTCCAGCCGCACTGAGATGTTACCGCTCTGCTGTGGTGTTAAATGGGTATTTACGCTAGCAGATAAGTCAGGTGTAATGTCAAACGGATAAAGGTTAAATTGATCAATGAATTCTTCCTGCGTTACCCCATTACCAAGCTCATCACAATCACCTGCAATATGGTCAGATTACTATAGGCTCTGGCACAAAGAGGTAACACAGCGTCTGATGAATAGTCCGTACCCATTGTTCCACCCAAAGCAGTGCCATTAACGTATAGAGTTATATTTTTAAGTCCGAAATTCTCGAATTTAAAGGCACTCTTTTTATATTTTCCATTCACCGAAGCGTGGTCCTGCATGCCGATTAATATCCTTTTAGGAAGATTTCCCAGGGCAATGTTTTCTATCTGCTTCGATGCCAACCCTGCAGGAACCGTATATAGTTTGATCTGCACTCTGTTAATAGGATATTTCACTGTAGCGTTTAGTAAATTTTTCTCAATTTCTAGTTGTTTTGGTGAACTTAATTTCACTCGCCGTACGCGGAGGTATGTGTCCATAATGTGAACCACAACGGACTTTGCGCCCTCTTCTTGATTCGCATCCAGATTTAAGCAGATCTCAGGACTCGTGCGGGTGAGCTTTATTTTCATATCCACCCCGTTCACAAGCAACTTCTCCTGGAAAGTGAAATCTGTGTGCAACCGTCCAAAACACTCGTATATTTTCTTTTTAGAATTTTTAAATTTGTCCTTTATACTATTTTCATCTTTAGTTTGATAATATCCCTCCGCACTTAAAAAGGTAGCCTTCGCTTCTTTGGAAAAGTTGAGGACATTTTCCAAATAGGCTCGTAGATGATAGTACCCCGTGCCTGCCGATATGTTGGTCTGATTTAAATATACGTCACACTGGTTGAATATGGCGTGCAGAAAGTTTGTTTCAGGGTATACAGCATATTTGTCATCGCAGGCCGTTCCATCAGAATGGGCTATACGTAGCTTAGCGTACATGTGCACACAGCTTGGATCAAAAAAGTAAGGACCTGAGCTGGGTATCACGAATTCTATAGGTGCACTCGGGGAACTAATTGTGTTTAAAGGGTTAATTGTAATAAAGTCACTGTGCTCAATAGAAACTTGGGTTGGCGGGAGCTCAAAAAAGGACAGCTCCGACTTACAGCATTGTGAACTACATGGGTGGATGAAGCGTGCCATGGCGAAATAGTGACTCCTCTCTCGACAAGTGGTAAACAAACTATGATTCATGAGATCAATATCCTTAGCTTATATCAGTCAAAAAAGTGGTCAACCATAGGTTTCATTCGCTTACAGCATTTCTTTTTTGATAGCCTTTTACGTTTAATACCACGTGACCCTTCTTCTTCTTCCGGGGGCCCTCTTCTTCTTCCCGCCACCACGCATTTTTCTCTTTGCATCTTTGATGATTTCGTTCCGTGTACGCTTTAAATGTTTTTTTAGGGCTTCTTTAGGTTTAGCCCCGGCCAATATGTCTTCTGCAGTGTTAAGGCCTGATTGTAGCGCTTTCCTTCCAAGGTATCTGGCACCCCTCTTCAGCAAAGGAACAGCCGTACGTAGTATGGATGAAAAAATGGATCCAAGTCCACTACCGCGCTGGTATCGCATCCCTCGATAGACGGTGAAAGGCTTTCTATCCATTATAACTCAGTGCGTCGAAAGTGTAGCTTCACTGTTAAGCTCCCGTTACCGAATGGGAAGTTTTCGCCCTCAATCGTTCTTATATATATTGTGATATTGGTTATTAAATTAGTTGCGACATTCACATAATGGGGTCTGTCATATGTAATACTCAAACTCCTTCCTCTATGGTTGGGGATGTGAGCAATGCGCAGCAGGCGTGCCTGGGTATCCCCAACAAACTGGTGCTCCACTATATTACTGTAAATATAGCACATGTCTGGGGACCTTTCAGCCAATTTCTCCATCTTCAATTGATACATTAATCTGGACAAGTTATACTGTGTCTCGTGAAATGTGTCTCTTTGGAAGGCTGCGCTATATCGGCCGTTGGTTAGAATTTTGAACTTTCTATGTTCTTTAAGACATCTGTTAGTCTTTGATTTTAGGATTAGTGTATGTGCAGGGTTGTTTACGATTTCATATACTAAATCATTCGTAAGGTTTGAGTTTCTTAAACTTACGTTTAAGCCTCTCACAACATCCTCGGCCGAACCATATTGACCCGGCCCTAGTCTTACTTCTGTACTGTAATACCGTGCAATCTTAGTCCAAGCGATGCGCATAGTTTCATCCATAGCTACCCCAGCTTTTTCACACTCGTCAATGTCTCTAAGAATCGTAAAAACGGTTTCTTCATGTTCAATATTTAAAAAGACGGTGTCCAGCTGAATTTCGCATATCCCCACCTCATACGAATCACGACCCAATTCAATGTGCCCATGGAGTTCTGTTACAAAGTTGGCTAGCGTGTTGTTAGGGTGTACAGACAGGGACGAGGAGGACGGGAGTGTGACGTAGAAATGGTTAGGAGCCATGTTGCATACTATTTAAGCTTCATTATTGCATCAGCTTTTATATAGGTGTTGAAGCTTTCTGGGTACCCTAGCCATTTCACCAGGTACATTTTTCTCCTTCCTGAACCTTTGCTTCCTAAAATTTTCTCAATTTTAAACACATTTTTTTCTAAATTAAACGCAACTTTCTGCAATTCCTCGCGGTAAAAGCCTCCTGAGATTTCTTCCCCATTCAAATCTTCAATGTAATACATCATTATCACACCTTTAGGTCTCACAGCCCTAACTTTAAAAATCTCGCGTGTCCATCCTTGCTCAAAACCCTTTGCGAATTTATTCCCCGAACGCGACAGCCTTACATAATCATTGATTTTGAAGCGCACAGAGTGTGGTGGTGGTGGTGGTGGTGGTGGTCCATCTCTTCTCGGGAGCGTACCTCTTTCTAAAACTTCGTTAGGTGTTGCCCCAATCGTGCGATGGTGTGAGCGGTTGTAGGATGATGCCAATGGTTCCAGAATGTCTAGAAATCTGTATGTGTTTTTATGTGTAAAATAACGGTGCATGCGTTCCTTTATGGTGCGCTGAACTCTTTCAGCTAAAGAAGCCTTATGTATAGAATTGGTTGTGTAATAGCTGATATTAAACTCTGTCAACATATTCTGAAAAGCACGGCCTATAAACTCCTTCCCCATATCCGTACAAAAATAGCCAGGAACCCTGTTTTCTTTTAACATTAGCGTTTTGGTGGCTTTAGCAACTGTTTCAGGTGATTTATTTTTCAGAGGAACTAGCCACAGATATCTAGAGAATACGTCTATTATGAATAGAATGTAGCGGTAACCATCGTTATACACAGAATATCTTTGCATGTCTGTTAAATCTGCTTGCCAAATAGAATCAATCGAGGAAGCCGTTGTCTTGGCTGTTTTAAACCTTTTTCTCACAGGCTTATGAAGCGTATAAGCGTCCTGCTCCCTCAAAAATCTTTCAACATCTTTTTTTCCTACTCCGTAAACGTGCAGTCTATCTACGCCGCCGTAAGAGGATGGGGCAGAAATGTCATAATAACGTTTAGTTAATACGTTAGCCATTTGCGTATTTTAGAGGCAGGTGGGTAGGGTTGGTTTAACCTCTTCTTCTCCTTCAAAGGTGTTACCGCAGGGGGTGACGGCGTCTTCAATTGTGCCACAGACGTTGCGTGTTCCAAGTCTTTTAACCTGTTCAGATTTCCTATCAACGTTTTAGGGACATTTATTTGTTGTAGTCTTGCTTTAATATGCTTCCATCCTGATGGTGATGGCCTATCCCACTTTCTCACCAGATCATGGACAATGTCTACGATATTCGATCCCTGTACCTTTGATCCTTCCACAATGATCTCCCCTGTATCGGTCCATTGTATGGCGGGATCCTCATTCAATAGATTATAAAGACTTAAGCCTTTACTCCTCAATGTAAGTGGGAGGGTATTTTTTAATACATGTTCGATATGTTGTGTGGCTAATCTTTTTGGTTGATCAGCTGTATCGTCGGGTACAGGTCCTATGTCGCCATCGTCCCCCGTGCTGTGCCTAATAACCACAGGAATCTCCGTAGGGCTCTTATAATTTTCGTACTCGTGAAGAAATTTCTGCAGAGCTTCTTGGTATAAGATTCTTTTCTCATCAGGTGTTTTTTCACTGTTTAATAGGGCTAACAATTCGCTTTCCATTCTTTTAAGTCTGCTTTTACGGGGATCTAGATCCGTGTCTCTTTGCAGTGAAGCGTACACCTCGTGGGGAATCACTACCACTTTCTTCATTATATTAATCTAGTCAGTAAAGGGCCCAAAACTGAAAATAAGATGGGGAGAAATGACCCTCCTGTTTGCACAATAACTCGTTTTTTCTTCGCTACAGTTTGACTTTTACGAGCGAGTGTACGTATTATGTTCTTGTAGCGGCGTAGGCGAGCCTTCTGATGGGTTTTCATTGATACATTGCAATTTATAACGTTAAGACAGATTTCACAGATGCATTTTAAAAAGTCGGCGTCGATATTTTTAATAAACATCTGCTGCATTGCCCGGGGCAGTCGATGATAGATTTTTATTAATTCATGGTATTTCTTTAGTCTCTTTGTCATTCTGGAATATACACCGTTTCAGGCTCGTTTGGAAATATATTCGTTCGCAGAAGCACTCTAAACGTGTTTCGCGGATGAAGGTCGCAAAGCAAATATCCGTAACGCGTGCTTGTAGCTTCTTTATAAACTTCCAAAAACTCCTTACGCTGATTCGGGAACATTTGATTGGCTAATACCCCAATTTGTGATACATCTCTACGTTGCGCGAATAAGACTAGATATTGCGTATTTAACGACACATCGCGCATGTATCTATTTTTGAAAAATAGATTCTGATTGATGAAGAACACGCTTATGTTAAGATGGTGGGAGTATACTGTAAATGTCTCGGCAAACGTTTTATCCATCTCCAACATGAGATCGTCAATTACAATGATTGTATGTTCAGTTCCCTTTAGCGAATTAACGTCATATACACCTTTGTGGAACAAAATATCATCTTGGTACTCGTTGAACACTGATTGATACGTCGAATAGCACCATATAACTTTATGCACAAATTTCGAGAACATCTCGCCCTTTTCTTTAATGATTTTAAGCATAAACACAGTTTTACCACATCCTGTAGGTCCAGATATAATACATGTGGATGGGCTCGTGAATCTGAATTTTTCTACAGAGTCCATTTCTAACACGTCACACTCCTAAGTGGGTCATTTACAAAATATTACAAATTTTGAGTGCTGATCCTTATATTTCTTCTCCCACAGAACCGACGATGAGGTAGAGCACCTATCATTACGGATGACGATGACAGTGTAGTTGTGATCTCCTCCCCTGAACCCTCACCAGCGATACAGGTTGCACGTCCAAAGCGGAGGTATGAGAACCCCACATCAGGTATAAAGCGACCGAAATACGTACCTGTTGCAGCAGACCCCCAACCCTCAACCTCTTACGCAACAACCTCCCCAGCAGCAGCACCTAATATACCCCCTTATTCCGCCCCCCGTTCTGTTAAGTCTACAATAATAGATCCCCAACCCTCCTACGCAACAGGGCCCCCATCAGCAGCAGCACCTAATATACCACTAATTCTCCCCCCCGTTCTGTTGAGGATGTTATTACGTTCGAGTTAGTGCGCCGCAGCCCCCACCCCCGCCTTGACTAGAAATCGGTATAGAGTCAGGGTCGACCCTAGAGCCCTGTATAGCAATGGAATTGAGCGCGGGATACGCAGGGTAGTACAGCATATTATAGAGTTTGCTCTTCAGAATCGCGACGAGCGTGAGGTCAGGACGAGTCTGTCCTTTGGGTTCGGGTCAGATGACGGTGATGTAGACGATTATTGGGTGATAGTACCGTTTAGACGTTTGGCTGCTGAAGATGTAGAATATATATTAGGGCGTATAATGCAAGCCGTCCAAAGTAGTATAGCCTTCAATATGGACAACTTCACGGTAAATATTGACCGTGTATTCCGTGTTGCGGGTCATAGTGCCATACCGTACACTCTTAACTTCAATTCTCCAACTATTTACCGAAGGCATATAAACGTCGATCGTGGTTGCGGCTTTATAGCAGTACTCTTAGCACGTATGTTTACTGTACAAAATACACGGACTCAAAAAATTTGGCTGCCTACGATCGTTGAGCGTGCCCGTAAACTAGCTGTAGACTGTGAACTTGAATTTGACTGTAATATGGGTCCTGAAGAGCTGAGAAAGGTAGAACAGGAAATGAATGTGCGCATAGTTATATTTGGTTTGGATGATCGCCGCCGGACTGTGTATGTTTTTAAAAGCTGTGTGAGAGATCGTACAAGGCCCCTACTTATTTTAGGATTGTCAGGAACAACGTATCTCCCCATCCGTAATATAAGGGGGCTTTACGCGAGTTATGACAAAAGTCGAAAATATGGGAGACATCATGATTTGTGTAAGGGGTGCCTCGAGTTTGCGGATGATATAGTGAGACATTGTAAAGAATGTCACATGGTATGTGAGCAGTGTAAAAGCACCAAATGTGAAAGCCGTGTAGTTGAGAAGAGAGACTGTGATGTGTGTAGACGCACATTTTTCAATAATAGCTGCTTTGATCTCCATAAATCAATTGGTACGTGCAGGAAAATGAGAATCTGTGAATGTGGTATGTTTCACACAATGGATAATTGGGGAAAATTTAAGCACAAGTGCGACGTAATTCACTGTCCTACATGCCAGGAGGAATATAAGGCGGATGGAGTAAAGCATGTGTGTTATATGAAAGATGCTAAGCCTAAAAATAACCCTTGTATAACTGTGTACTACGATATAGAAACATATACGAACGCTGAAACCAAAGAGGTAATTCCACATTTACTTGTGAGCCAGACCATCTGTGATGAGTGTATGGGTATCGAATGTGACGAGTGCCCCAAATGCGGTAAACGGACAAACGTTTTTAAAACGAATGTCAGCGATAGTCCTGTGAAACTATTTGTGTCCTATATTGTCAAGTTAGCCGACAAGTTCAAAAAAATGACTGTGTATATTCTCGCCCATAACGGGGCAAAGTTTGACACGCAGTTCCTTTATAAGGAGTTGCTTGAACACGAATCCTCTGAGATATTTACAGGTGATCCATTGAAAAGAGGCAACAAATTAATACAGATGCAGATAAGAGGCAATGTACAATTTAAAGATACTTTATTATTCACACCTTGTAAATTAGCAAAGCTACCCAAGGTGATGGGAGTAGCAGCTGAAGTTTCCAAAGGATACTTCCCATACACTTTCCTCACCAGCGAGACTTTAAACTACGTAGGCCCACCACCCCCCAAACATTATTTTGACTGCATGGATGAACGTGAAGACTTTGATCGATACTACGACAGTTTTAATGAAAGTAACCCTTATAATATAGCTGATGAATGTGAGCGTTATTGCGTGAATGATGTGCGCGTGCTTAGAGTATGTTTCCAGGCCTTTAGAAGTATGTACATAGCCCGTTTCAAATGCGATCCACTGCAAGTCGCAACCACCATCGCATCATTATGTTTTACGGTGTTCAAGAATAACTTCATGCCTAAAGACACCTTAGCCATTATTCACCGAAACAACCCCCGCAGTTACGGACACAAGGCTATTTACTGGCTCATACACCTGCAGCAACAAACAGGTGTATACATAAAGCACGCCCGCAACACGGGTGAAGTACCCATTAAGATTAATGGACGTGTTTTTTGGGTTGATGGGTTAAGTGAAAACCGTGTCACTGGTGTGAAGACTGTGTATTCCTTTAACGGTTGCTGGTGGCATGGATGCCCCCGTCCTGAGTGCGGAGTCACCGGAGATATCAACGGTAGGTCTCCTGCCGACTGTCTTGCATCGACCCGCACCCGCGATCAACTTATAGGATCACAGTTCACTCACAAAGTCTTGTGGGAGCATGAATATGATGCACGGATGGAGACAGACGATGTATACCGTGAGGAAATAAAAACGATCAAGCGTTCAATGGTGCTGGATCCTCTCAAATGTGGTGATAGCTTGTTTGGAGGACGTACAAATCCTTTCAGACTATACTTCCACCTACGGAGGGCGTGAAGCTCCATTACTACGATTTCTGTTCTTTATACCCATACGTGATGAAGAGCATCCGTACCCCGTGGGCGCTCCTGAGAAACTGGTGGGCCTAGCCTACCTCCATCAATGAATTTTCAAAAAATTTGAATGATCATTACTTTGGGCTCTCTTTCGTAGACGTACTCCCCCACGCAATTTATGGATGCCGATCTTACCTGTCGTTATCGACGACAAGCTCATGTTTCCCCTGTGCGTGAAGTGCGCGGAAGAGGATAACGGCGAATGTAACCATATACCCCACCAGCGTAAGATCAGAGGCGTATATACAAGTCCTGAGCTGGCCCTAGCCGTACGCCATGGTTATAGAATACTGAAGATACACGAGGTGTGGAGGTTTCAGAAGCTCCCCAACCTTTTCACACCATATATAAACGCCTTTTTGAAGGATAAGGTTGAAGCATCAGGGTATCCGCGAGGAGTTGATACCGAAGATGAAAAGTCTGCCTATATTCAACGTTACCGCGACCGCGAAGGTATACAACTTGATCGTGTCCAAATTGTAAAGAATCCTGGCAAGCGCTTTAGTGCAAAATTGTGTCTAAACAGTCTATGGGGAAAATTTGCGCAGAATACCGGCAGAGGGAACATTCATTTGGCACAAAGTTATAGCGATGTCTGGGATTATGCCAATGCCCCCGATAAAGAGGTCATGGAGATCGTGAATGTAGGTAATACTTACGTAATAAAGTACAACAACACTGAATTTGCCACAGATACCTCAAGGGTTACAAACATACCTGTGGCGAGCTTCACAACAGCCTACGCCCGTATAAAACTTTGGGGTCTATTGCATTCTCTTGGGCGGAGAGTATTGTATGCCGATACAGATAGCGTGATATTCACAGAGAGGGAGGGTGATTACATGCCCGCTATTGGGGAGTTCCTCGGCGAGCTCACTGATGAGATCAAGGATGAGTATGGGGACGACGCATACGCCGACTCTTTTATCTCAACAGGACCTAAGACTTATGGGGTACGGGTCAGGGTAGGGGATGAAATGAAATATATCGTGAAGGCAAAGGGTATTACGCTCAACCATGCGAATCGGGAGGTTGTTAACTTTGAGTCGTTGAAGGATCTAGTATGTTTGGAACCTCACCAACTAATTGTAGGCACCCACAATTTTCGGGCGCAGAAGCTGGGAGGCGTGAAGGAACTTAGGGGTACGATGGTGTGCCGTAACACCTATAGGAAACGTTACCAGTTACCTGGCACCTATGATACCGTACCCTTTGGATACCAATGATGCTTCTAACTCACACGTCTTGTATATAATCGTATCTATTTGTAAATATATATATAATATATATATATATATATAACTTGAATATCTCGAATCGTATTTGTAAATATATGAATATCTCAATAAATCAAATAGCGTTTCACTTTCTCCTTTGTGTGTGTGTGTGTGTGTGTGTGTGTGTGAAAGTTCTAAGCTCCGCCCACTGCGTGAGTCATGCTACTATCTGGGAGTCCCTGCGTGGTCAGTCGACCGCAGTAAGCCCGAGAGATCAGACGTGTATTCAGATCAGACGTATATTGAAATGGCTACCTTTAATATGCTTGCACAACGTTTATGAAATGGTATTCAGTAAAGTGTGAGGATGTGGTGGATACCGAAAAACTTCCTATTCCCCCCTCCTATGCCTCTTTTAAAACCACATTGGATTGTGCGAAGTTCCAAGATGTACAAATACTCTACGGATGTTCTGGTGGTGAGACTGTTGAAGGCTTTCGTTGCACAGACGATGTGCTGAAGTATGCTGCAGGGCTAAACTTTATAAAGTCTCACATACACCGTGAAGTAAAAGAAACAACGCGTGCAGAAGAGAAGCAGCAGGTATGGATAATGAGCCTTGTGGATGGGTGGTGTGACAAGCGGTATTACGTCATGCTACACCATGTCGATTACTCATACCCTACGTCTGAAAATGTGAATCTCGTGATCATGGACAATCTTAGGTGTTTTTATCACTATATTAACGTATATCATGATGAGGTTCATAGTGAGGTTGTGGCTAGTGCCATGCGTGAGTTTTTAACAGATTTTAGAGACGAGTATCGTTTGATGGGTAGAAAGGAAAAATATGAGCATATGTTCCTCTCAAATAGTGCGCCGGAGTGTGGAGATGATTAGCGCCTAGTTCTTATCCAAAGTGCGTAGGCTGGTAGTGACGAAACGGAAAAACAAATATGTGCAACAATTCGAGTCGTACGAACATGCCCATTCACGTATCATCGAGTCAGCCGCCCGTCGAACCGTTCCTGCCTGTGCCTCACACGGCTCATAGTTATCTCAGAGCTTGAACCGAGTAGACGTGCGCTCCTCGAATACGATGGAACTTCCTTTGAGCAGCATTCTCAACGCCTCGTACGATGTGTCCGTGACGAAATCGTTGCGCGTGTTCAGGCGTAATTCCGGTACCATTAGCTATGTACTGGAAACGGAATGTAGACCGACAAACAAACGGGTTTATTTAAGTATCGAGGAGATGAATAGAATCTTTGTGATAGTTGATAAGTGGTGTGAAGATCGTTATAAAATACCTGCTAACGTAGGTACAAGAAGAGAGCAGATTAGTGACGCGCCCTCATACGCCGTTGTATGTACGTTGTGTATAAATAACGATCGGCCATGCATTGATATAAGGCTGATGTGGAAGAATGCTTCTGATAATAACGCTCTTATTCCTACGCGAAACCGTTTCATCCTCGACAGAATGTTTGAAATCGTCGGATTCCGTAAACTGAAACCTATATTAGACGCGCGTGTTACGGATATGCTTTATTTTGATACAGTTCTTGAATACGCATACACTGCTCTGCTCGATGGGTTTACCGAGTGTAGGACTGGTGAGAATGGTCTAGTGCTGGATGTTTATTTAAAAAGTTTAGACTCTTTGAAATACCATGAACTTTGGTACAAAGCAATTGATCGGTACAAGGCTGAGCTCACCTACACCGTTCACCCTGAAGAACTATTTCTTTATATAACGCGCAGTTGCCGTAACGATTTAGAAGATTATTTCAATTGCCGTTATGTTGAGTGAAGAGTTCACGATTGAAAAGCTCGAGTCGGTAGAAATAAACCCTCGATTGGAAAAGCATTCTTATAAACTTGCGTTTAATAATGTAGCTAACGATGAACTCTTTGTGCGTGCTTTTGATTGTATTCTAGACGTATTTAAAGATGACTTGCCAACCGGTTGTAAAGTGGGGACAAAAATAGTACTGAACGATATGAAAGCCATTCATATCGAATACAGGTTTCCCTATACTTTAAGCGGTGAAATATTATTAAGCCGCATAGACTGCGTAATGCAGAGCAATAATGATGTAATTGTAAACTCGATTAAGACCGATTTTAGTATTTTGAAAAAAAAGTAATTGTATATATATATTTTGATTATACGCATATTTCTATTGATTTGTGTTATATATATATATATATATATTTTGCTTGATATTTCTCCTGTACTGTTATGTACATATTGAAGTGTATATGAAATGTATATTTTATTTATATATCACCATAATTGTGTGTGTGTGTGTATATTTCTGTTATGTGCATATTGAAATGTATATGAAATGTATATGAAATGTATATTTATTTATATATAATTATGTGTATATATTTCTGTTATACGCATATTCCTCAAATGTATATGAAATGTATATTTTATTTTATATATATATATATATCCATAATTGTGTGTATATATTTCTGTTATACGCATATTCCTCAAATGTATTTGAAATGTATATTTTATTTTATATATATATATATATCCATAATTGTGTGTATATATTTCTGTTATACGCATATTCCTCAAATGTATATTTATTTTCTATATATTTATAATAAAAAGAATGATGCAATGTTGTTTATTGTTATGCCTTCTACTACCGGTATTCTGTATACAACAGGTATCTGGCAATATTTAAGCCTTCTAAGCCAACTGGCTGATTAGGAGTCTATAATAGTGTATACAATGGTATCTGGCAACTCTGTCTTCGGAATACATGGAGCTATCTGGCAACTCAGCCAACTGGCTGATTAGGCGTATATAATAATAATGTATGCAATAATACTGCTAAAAAGAGGTATCTGACAACCAGCCAACTGGCTGATTAGGAGTCTATAATAGTGTATACAATGGAATACATGGCGCTATCTGGCAACTCAGCCAACTGGCTGATTAGGCGTATATAATAATAATGTACGCAATAATACTGCTAAAAAGAGGTATCTGACAACCAGCCAACTGGCTGATTAGGAGTCTATAATAATAATGTATGCAATAATACTGCTAAAAAGAGGTATCTGACAACCAGCCAACTGGCTGATTAGGAGTCTATAATAATGTATACAATGGTATCGCGGTATCTGGCAACTCAAGCCATTTACGCCAACTGGCTGATTAGGAGTCTATAAAACAACGCCAGCCCGGCTGGAAGTCTTAATGTGCACTTGGCTCCTGCCAGGTGAACACCTCTCCTCCTTTCTCTCCTCCTCCTCCTTTCTCTTGGGGGATAACGCCGCCTCCAAGTTTTCCCCCACCCCCCTTTGCAACATCCCCCCTTTGCAACAACCCCCTCCCCCCTTTTCAACAACCCCCACCCCCCTTTGCAACATTACATAATAACCTGCAACATTCCTGCACTCTCCCCTTTTGCGGCTATACTACTTATATATATGCATAACCTGGACGCAGAAGACGGTGCCTCCCACATCCAACTACAGTGTGTGTGTGTGTGTGTGCCTAGTGTTGTTGTGCAGTTTTAAATGAAAAATAATGAACTTTACCCTATTCAATCATTTTCTCAAAACTACGAAAAACAATATAAAATTTTTAAAAGAATTTAATCATTGGATTCAGAAAATTATTCCTATTTTAGGATAAATATTGCAATAAATACTTATGAAATATTATTGTAATGTAAATAATAAAAATTATGAGTTACTTATGACTTACTTATATATATATATATATATATATGGGAATGAACTCAGAATGGTTCCCTGAGGTTTTTTATGATACACACAGACCGTGTGCAATGGTAGAAGAGTTCCTTGTTCCATGCACGGTCTGTGTGTATCATATATATATATATATTCTCTCAAAAAAGGTGGCCACCTTTTTCACCGACCGGGCTAACAATAATAACTAAATGAAACAGAAATCACATTAACCTTTTAACGACGGATGGTACCTTAAGGTCCACCAGAAATAATAATATAAATTGTACTACAATGCCTCGTTTCTATAAATGTTTCTACGTGTTTATATATACAGTAGATGTCATTTAGTTGTCGGGAAAGGAACCCAAAATGTGTATCATTTTAGTGACTAGTTACTAAAATATTTAGTTTTCAATAACAATAAAACCTATACGTTCTGGTAACAAGAGTGACCGCATATGCTGCGGACTCGTCCGTAAAGGGTTAAGGGCTACGTCATAGTCAATATCGTAACACCGTTACCGGTTCATCAGCGAAGTTAAGCGACATTGGGTCGGATGGTAGTTGGATGAGAGATTGAGAGATCGTCCTCCGCGTCCAGACTACGAGTATGTAGCGACTTGTGCTTCAGATGAATCAGATCTTACATAAATCTGTAGGTCCCCCTCTGTTATATGACTTTAGATGTTGCGAAAGAAGTTAAACAACTCCATCATATAAACTGTATGTCATAGATTGTATTGCGATAGATTGTAATGTAATAGGTTGTATTGTAATAGATTGTAATGTAATAGGTTGTCTTGCAATAGATTGTAATGTAATAGATTGTATTGCAATAAACAGATTGTATTGCAATGATTGTTAAATCATATTAAATCCCTAAAATGAGAGGTAGTTTATTTAAATCGGATGAGTAGTCTCTTTTCAAATTCAACTTAACAATAATTGTCAAAAAAGTAAAGCTAACAATAGAAAAGTAGAAGAAATGGTATTTCTTTACTATTACACCGGTCTCCGGTAGAAAGTTTTAAAAGCTGGTTTTCAATGTTTTTCAATGTGTTGAATTCAAAAATGATACTCATTTCCGTCGCAAATGATTTGTTAAAGAGTTATTGAAGCTTAAACTCTCTAACGGGAAAAGGGTAAAAAATTGGCGCTTCCACTGATTTTAATTTGAATCAGTTAGTGACCCCAAACTATTGAAGATTTGGACGGATCTTCAGAAGAAGAGGACGAGCCTCAGCCTGGCAATTCACGTGATTAAGGTATTTTTTTTTATTTTTTATAACTTTGGATAACGTTAGGGGTTAGGTTAGGTTAGGTTGTTTTAGGTTAGGTTAGGTTAGGTTTGCTTAGATTGTTTTAGGTTCGGCCAATTTTGAAGGTGAAATTTGTTTTTCCTATGGTTTTTGATGTGTTTTGTAATAATCTGACTCAAAATTTTCGGAAACCACTCGTTTTTGTGATTCTCCCCACCCAAAAACTCCTAGTTCCCATTGGGGGTCCCCCAGGTAAAAAAGGGTAAAAAAGGATAGAAAGTTTTAAAAGCTTTAAGCTTCAATAACTCTTCAACAAATCATTTGCGACGGAAATGAGTATCATTTTTTAATTCAGCACATTGAAAAACATTGAAAACCGGCATTTAAGACTTTCTACCGGAGACCGGTGTAATAGTAAATATTTACCGAAGAAATTGCTAAATTCACGTCACTAAATAGACAAATCGTAATTTTCCTAATTTCTTAAAGTTTGGCAAGAATAATTCCATTTTCTTTGATTTGAGAATTGTCCTCTGTCACTTCTGATTCCGAAAACAAAATCAACCTCTCCGTGAATGGAATTTCTCTCATCGACGCTAATCCATCGAATGATTAGGTCGTAATTCTGAATATATGTTACGTCAGCTTCGAACGAAACATGAAAGATTGAAATTGAGAAAGGATAAATTGGCTTCGTTTGCAATATTAAAAAGCTTAATTTTATTCATTTTTGTTTCGCAAAAAAGGGACAATAAGGGTGAAGCCAAAAAAAAAATAATTTTCACTTCGTTTTGGTGGGTAAAAAAAAAGCTTTTCCTTAGCTTCATTTGATTTTTCACATTCGGGGCGGAGGGTTTCCCCGAATATGACCGAAAATTTAAAGTAAATTAAATGTTCGTTCTCAAACCAAGCATATATACTATATATATTAGGGTGACAATAAAAATCGAAAGTTGGAGTTTTTTATTGGCCATTTGTTCAATGCTGCTACTACATGAGAAAACAATGTACTGTAAATATTAGGTCATTCAGATAATATTTAAGGGTGTCTCAAGTGAGGTAAATAATTCTCCTTATTCATTAATATTTTTTTAATTACTTATTACGATTGGAGTACGCCTGCACTTAAACTTTATGAACTAAAACTAACGTTTATTTACATTAATTAAAAAATTTTTTTTATTTATTTTTACTAGGTAATGAACAATTAATTTGTGTTATAAGGAGAATTATTTACCTCACTTGAGACACCCTTAAATATTATCTGAATGACCTAATATTTACAGTACATTGTTTTCTCATGTAGTAGCAGCATTGAACAAATGGCCAATAAAAAACGCCAACTTTCGATTTTTATTGTCACCCTAATATATATATATATATATATATATATATATATATACACTGTGTGTATATATTATGGACTGGAAAGAATAATGAAAACACTCGCATTTTCGGTGACGTATATTCTGATATCATTAACATTAATGGTGTCATACACTTTACTAAATCGACTTGTAAATGCATCATAATTATACTAAGATCATCTAATATTTTAATATACTGATATAAGTCTTCTTGTTCTTGCAGAATAAATAAAAAACGACATTTGAAATAGATGTCACTGAATGTGGAAGAACCATGATAGTAGGAGCCCGTTCGGCTGCTACCTCATTGTCAAAAAGTAATCGAAATTGCTCATGTATCTCGAGGAAGAGTCCTCAAAGTTATGAATACACATGGAAGGAAATGAAAAACACCACAACACATAAGTACAATAGTATTTCCATTATTGTATCTCATCTCAACTTTACTTGAACTTTTGCAATGGTTGGTGTTATGAGGGATTTCACTACAGTTCCTTTAATACCCTTTTGATTGATAATAATGGTTTTTGCAAACTATTGTTAAGCTCTGAGCAAAGTTTTGATGCAGCAGTCTTTGGTTCGCGCTTCACAGCTCGTAATAAGGTTGTTCTATCACATTCTGTCAATGTTGCTTTACACTACTGTTGCTTATTTCAAGGTTTTTTTTTATTTCCTTCCCTACATTTATAACTATGGGAGTTGGGAACTGTTCCTCGCGATACATAGGCAAATAAGGCGACTTTTGTTGCTGAAGCAGCAGCTAAACAGACTCCCACTATCATGGCCCTTCCACATTCATTGGCATCTTTTGCAAGTGCCGTTTTCTTTTTGTATTTACTGCAAGACCAGGAAAAATCTATATCATCATAACAAAATAGTAAATTATCTTAATATAAGATGCATTCACACGTCGACTTAGTAAATTATATGACATTATTAATAATATCGGAAAATGCAGTACCGAAAAAACAAGTGTTTCCATTATTCTGTCCAACCTCTGTCCAATTCCTGTATAGTCTGTACAAGTGAAAGTAAAAACACTCTTTTTCATACTTTCTGCACTAATATATTTGGGTAGCAACTGTGGGCTAATTTTAAAAAAAAGGGTTCTGGCAGAATTCTAAATTTGTTTTATAACAGATCTTTTAGACTCCTACATAATAATATACCACACAATGTTTCCAGATGTTGAAGCTATTCATCAGCCGGGCTTTACGTGGTCTAAATTCTAAATTATGAGTTTCACGGTATGAAAATGTTGGTCCAAAGCTCCATTTAACACCGTTATCGGTGTTTTCAGGACTTGCATTTTTATTTTTGGTCATATTTTCGTTTTTCTTTTTTTATTATTACTATTATCATTACTTATATTTTTCTTTTTTTTGTTTAGTCCTACTTTTGTGCTTAGGTTTTTATTATTATTAGCTGTATAATGGAATGGTTTTTTCATTTCTGCTAAAAACGTTTTCCCATTTCCGTGTCCATTAAATACCTTTTTTACCTTAATGAGTATTTGTTAATGTTTTGCTAATTCATCTTACCTTTTTTGTTAATTCCTCTTACCTTTTTTGTTTGCGATGTACAGATGTATATACAATAGTTTGCTTTTTGACTCCTTCTTTCATTCCATGACGAGGTGTTGTAAATTAGACGAAAGGCCTTGGAATCTATTTATTTTATCTGTGGGTGTGTATCATTTATTAATTTCATGTGTTTAATTATTAAATTTATCCCATATATATATATATATATATATATATATATAGAGAGAGAGAGAGAGAGAGAGAGAGAGAGAGAGAAGGTTTGTATTATATTTGGATTCTACTAAAACTAGCATTGAAATGGGGTGAGAGAACATTCGGACAGATATCCATAGAACTTTGGACCCAATTAGCGTTTCCTCTAGTTTCGTTCTGTCTATTTGTAAACAACATAAATTTGTTTCAGTGAGAGTCAGTGAGTTTATGAGTGTTTATATTTTAGAATACTCGGATCGAAAGTATTAAAAAATCTATTTATTGCTACAGTAACTGTATGCAAAGCTTCTATCACCAGAGTATTACCTAATAATAATAATAATAATAATAATAATAATAATATCGTCGAGATGAATCAGTGAAATTAGTTTAAAAAGTTTTAGAAAGTTTTGAAACTCGAAAATTTAACTTAAAAATCCTCGTCTCATAATTCAGACAAGTTTCAATTTTTCTCTTTTCTTTTTTTAATAGAGAAACCTCTTTCTCGGCCTTCATGTTGAGTCGTCATTATCTGTAATAGGAGTTGTTTGCGATTCTTTTTCTCTCTTATCGTCTTTGTTATCGTCTACGCAACCAGAGGTATTTTTATCATCAAAGGAGAAAGAAATATTTCATTAGCGTCTTCCTACCGACATCCAAACCTTCAGCGAAGATTTGATTGCGACATTTTAAGCCTTAATTTTATTTGGTTGACGACAAACTTCAGAAGTTTATTTTTTAACAATACCACGCTAAAAAATGATAAGATTCTCCGCTCAGATAGAAAATGTAGCAATCGAGCTTAGTGGCAAGAAGAAAACAAGAAATTATAAAGAATACTCGTGTGTGTGTGTGTGTGTGTGTGTGTGTGTGTGTGTGTGTGTGTGTGTGTGTGTAAGACAAGGAGTTACTGCCAAAGTCTCTAAATTTCTTTCTTTCGAAGAAGACAAAAAAAGTTTTAAGAAAAATTAAGACAAACTAAAGAAAGAAAAGACATGAATGTTCTGAGCAAACAAAATAAAACTTTCGAAGTTTCTCAATTGGCTTCGAAATGAAATTTGTGTCTAAACCGAAATCCTTCTGTTTTTTACTTCTTCTAACAAGAAAACAATAAAAGTTCCTTCCATTTTAGTTCCCTACATTATTTAGGTACGCACTACAGACACTTTTCACAGTGAGACGAATTAGCGATGTCTCAGCCAGTGCATATCACAGCAAAACTGCAAGAGGCTCACGCGTAAATCAGTATTATCAGTCCCCAAATTCGGTCAATTGATTGAATGTTATTTTACTATTGAAATTCGTTTGCATACGTGGAAATGTAGTTAATAAAAGTAGTGGTAGTCTCTTCTTTATTTAAACTCCACATTATTTTACCATACTGTAATACTAAATTTTTATAAGATGTCACTCGGATGTCAAGCTATAACTTTACTCAATTATAATGGAAGCATTTTCTTTGAAGGTATTTGCAGAGAGAATTAATGTCACTATAAGGAACATGTTATAATGTTAAATATTACAATACTAAATTATCTTCTGCAGAAACTCTGCTTTTCATCAAAATCGAGTGTCTTTTCTTTAAATACGACGCTCACTCGACTCTGACATACATAGAGACTTACCCTCTAAGACAAAATTGTCTGGCGTTAGCAAGAATAAAGTCTGTAAAATGGACATTATGCAACAAAAAGATAAATGCCTGTGATACTTTCTGTATATTTTTAATTATTTGGATTCTGTTGATATGAAGGGAATTTTTAAACTTATCCAATATACCTAAGCTGTTGATTCATGAACCCTTTTTGCTATCTGAAATTACGTAAGATAAAAACTTCATAAATACCTTCGTAATATCTGCTAAGCAGATAGCTGGTGAAGGAAGCTATATTTTGGAGCCTCTTTGCTAGTGACCCGTTGCCCACGTTGGGCTTCCATCATGAAAAAGAAAAACTTTAGTATTTGCCATTTACCATTACGTATTCAGACTATAGTGGCTTTAATTATCTTCGAAGGGTTCCTTGTTCCATGCACATTAGGTCTGTGTATTCCGTAAAAGTTATCTCAGGGGACCATTCTGAGTTGTATCATATATATATATATATATAATAATGATACAAATCCCACTTGATGCTGTGAGGACCTCTTACGTCATATGACCATAAGTTATTTGTCAGATAAAAAACTTCTTTCAAATTTAGAGTATTTTTTTCCAGTGAACAAACTGCATTCTCGATGTAAGAACATTTTAAATTTTTAAAAGTTAAAAGTTTGTTCTTTAAGCATATAAAGAAGAAAATTCAATTTTTTAAAGTTTTTTTTTTTTAGTTAAATTTATCAACTTCAGATATTTTTAAGTGATAAAAAAACTTTCACACACAAAAGTTTACCTTCAAGTAATGAAATGCTAAGAAAAACTTAGCGACTATTAAGTGTATTAAAGTGTACTACTGAAGTGCCTTTGGCAGATAGTTCAACAAATTAAGTATTATACTCATTCCAAAAATATGAGGTAGAGAAATTGTAATAAAGATAATCCATTCTTTATAATGTATATACAATGACGACTTGAGGACAAATTTCCGAAAGTAAGAACCATAATATTGAAGAAAGAGTATTTTGAATGACTCTTTAATGCTATCACTATATAGTAACGCAAACACTTGTTGTTCATTGCGTAAATTTGCCTCTGTACTAACAGCTAAGTAAGATCATGTGAAAGAGGGGAACTTCAGTTTAACGTGGAATCCTAACCACGGGTTCCTACATCGTGTGGATGCAAAAGTCGGCCACCCATTCAGTTACAATTCCCACACCCAATGTGGATCGACTTCGTTAATCTTCTGAGAAACGGTGTAAGGACATGGCTACGACAAAGCCTACTTAAGCACTACTTCATAGAGTATTTCAAAAGCAGTCGGTCGGAAATCTTGCAGAGAAGAATACATGTCCGCAGTGGCGGATTATCACTGAGGCTATTGAGGCTGAAACCTCAGGCTCCCATGCTTGAGGGGCCCCCCAATCAACTGAGTTTCGATGATATAATTCGAGATTTCGCAAACTTCTTTGATTAAATATGACAGAGTACACAAACTGACAAATTCCCTGTTTCATTTTGTTTTATAGGCCCTAAAGTAAAGTTTGTTTAATACTGTTTGGTTTTAGCAAACGGCAAAATACACTGTGTTAAGGTTCTTTTAAGTTTGTTTCTCAATTAACCTGAGCACCGTAGATATAATTTGTGTAAATGTACTATGTAATGTACATGTACATGTATTGTTAATAAAAAGCTATAGAAAAGGGCCCCCATATTCTTCATTGCTCCAGGGCCCCGAGGTATCTTAATCCGCCTCTGCATGTCCGGGCAGTCTTTCAAAAGAGTTCCCTCAACAAAATGGGAAAAGAATATTTTTATAGTGATTCAGAATGATAGAACAAACAACTATCAGTAAGGCGTTTCAAAAGTATTTCGTGGCGAATACTTTGAAAAGTAATTCTGTAGGAATTGCTTCACTGAAGTATTTACAAAATAGTCTCCATCACCGCGCAATCAAAGAGGACAAACTCCAAGGGAAACTTCATACTCTTTGGATGGTTATAAACACAGTGTGATTAAAAGTTTTGTTGATGCTGCTTCAGAAAACCGTTTCTAAATTTTAGCTTCAATCCTAAGATCGGAAAGAAAGTAAAGATATTTCAAATTTCGATTCTCGAACTGAAATTGAAATAGAA
Source organism: Bathynomus jamesi (assembly GCA_023014485.1). Classification (NCBI taxonomy): domain Eukaryota; kingdom Metazoa; phylum Arthropoda; class Malacostraca; order Isopoda; family Cirolanidae; genus Bathynomus; species Bathynomus jamesi. The sequence continues at coordinate 980,909 of JAJOZX010000447.1, forward strand.
TCCTCTAAGAACTCTTTACTACATATAATTATATTTAGCCTTGGAAGTTTCATTTGTTCTTTAGTTAGCCATTGTGTATAGCCATTTTCCTCAACACTAAAAATTTTAGGAAAACTTTCAGAAGGATTAATTCCTCAAATTAACAACGCTTGAGCTTGAGCTCGTATTTGCCCTCAACTGCAAGATTTGAATGTGAAACGCTCAAAAGAAATGCGCGTGAAAGATTTATCTTTTCCATTTAATCTGCTCTTTCTTTGTCTAGTAGACATTCCTCATCCAATTCTTTTGCATGGATAGTCGATGTCGATGTGTTTTAACTTATAGCAAATCTGGTCACCTTGTGGGTAAGTGAAGAAATATCCCTAACCATTCTTTCTGTGAAGAACACACGATAACCACTGGGTGTGGTGATCTCCCAAGTGCAAAAATCATGTATCAAACAAACAAAATATCTTTATTGCGGATCATTCACAATCCATAGCCACTTAACTTAACATACAAGTACAATCTTACGTATTATACACTCAACTTAATACAAAAATAAGGCCAACATAACTACTTAACCTAACATACAAGTAAAAAATAAGGCCAGCATAGCCATTTAACCCAACATACAAATACAATCTTATTATAACACAACTTAATATGCATATATAATCTTTGCTACATTACAAAAAATAAAGTATTGTAAACAGCAGCTGTCTGAACCAAGACTGCCATATAGGTGAGAGGTAACAGTATCTGAAAACAGGACATTGCACAATAACACATTAGAGCTGTTTTGGACCCTAGTAATGAAATTATATATATTCTTCCGGATCAACATTTGGCTGGTAGGTAGGTTACGCGTAGTAAACATAAAATTGGCACTGCACCATTTTGGTTCTCTATATAGCATACGGAAAATATAATTATAAGTAATAGAGCGTTTATTTATAGCGTTTTCTGAGAAAATCTGTGGATATTAAAATAGCTCGTTCCTGGAATTCTTTGAAATATATATATATATATATTTCAAAGAATTCCAGGAACGAGCTATTTTAATATCCACAGATTTTCTCAGAAAACGCTATAAATAACGCTCTATTACTTATAATTATATTTTCCGTATGCTGTATAGAGAACCAAAATGGTGCAGTGCCAATTTTATGTTTACTATATATATATATACAGTACTGGCCAAATTATTAGGAATTTTTTTAAAATTTCATTTTTTGGTATAAAATGTTAAATTAAACCAATTTTAAACGTTGAAAAGTTATTTATTTCTACACAAGAATACATGGTCATTATTTAGCAATAGTTTAGTACTTAGTTTGACCCCCCTTAGCTGCCTTAAGGCCTGCGACACGCTTCGGCATGCCATGAATCAATTTTTTGCATAATTCCTTAATACGTTTAGAGTGAAACCAGACTTGAATAAGTCGCTCTATGAGTTGGTGTTTTGTTGTTATCGGCGTTTCATGGATTACGTCCTTTAAAATACACCATAAACTTTCGATTGGGTTCATGTCTGGAGAATTTCCAGCCCATGGGAGCAACCGAACACTATTTTCATGACACCATTTTTTAACCGACTTTGCCGTGTGGCATGGAGCTGAGTCTTGTTGAAAAATCCAACGTCTATTACCATACCATTCCCTTATTTGAGGCAGTAGACGTCCTCTTAGTACTTCTATATACTTGACTTTGTTCATATTCCCCTCAACAATGCTCAAACGACTAGTTCCATGCACAGAAATTGCTCCCCAAACCATGATCTTTTGTGGAAATTTCACCGTTTTCATCAGACACTCAGGCAAAAATTCTTCTCCAGGCCTCCTTCTTACACTTTGAACACGATCGTGAAGCACGACAATCGTTGACTCATCGGAGAACACCACCTGCAATCAAAGAAAGCCCTGTGAAAGAGTCAGTGCATAGCGTATGAAGTACAGCTAAAACGAAGTACAGTATGACTTGCTGCTTTACAGATATTTTTACTGCAGTTTTATCACGTACTGTAAATACACTTCTATGCATACTGTATTTACTGTATTAACATTCTATTTAATGTTAAATACCCAACTAAACAGTTAAATATTATTCTTACCTGTTCCCAATCCTCACTAGTCCAGTTAATGTGTTCCTTTGCCCATGCAAAACGTGCCTTCTTCATAGCCTCAGTGAGCCTGGGCTTCTTCTTGGGCGTAGGCTTTGAAGCCGGCAGTTAGAAGCCTCCTGTTGACTGTTCTACGACTAATATTGATGCCATCAGCCGCTAGACTACTGGAAATGTTTTTGCAAGTAGCTCTTCTATTTCTAAGAGACAAAATTGCAATCTGTCTATCAGTTCTTGGAGTCGTTACCCTTTTTCTGCCGCATCTTCCAACCCTTTTTGGGCCTACATTTTCTCCAAATACCATTTTTTTTCTTAATACGAAGTACTGACTGTGGTGAAACATGGAGTTTGGCAGCGATTTCCTTTTGTGTTTAAATGTAGAAGAAGTTAATAAAACCTGTATTTGCCCAATTTTCCGTGGACTCAAGTCATTCTTTCGCCCCATTTTCAAATTCACTTAAAAACTGTAACAAATAATTGCCGAAATTGGGTAAATACACTATTAAATTAAACGGTAGATACAATGACACGTAAAAGAAAGAGAAACACACCCGCATCGCACGACAACCAAACGACAACTGACGAAAACACGCTTCGTTCGACTAAAGAATTATGCAAAAAAATTGATTCATGGCATGCCGAAGCGTTGTCGCAGCCATTATGGCAGCTAAGGTGGGTCAAACTAAGTACTAAACTATTGCTAAATAATGACCATGTATTCTTGTGTAGAAATAAATAACTTTTCAACGTTTAAAATTGGTTTAATTTAACATTTTATACCAAAAAATGAAATTTAAAAAAAATTCCTAATAATTTGGCCAGTACTGTATATATGATGAATAAAACCACGAAGGGAAAAGAAACACAAAGTGGTGCTCAAGCGCTTTCGTCTAATGACACCCTCAGTGTTTCCTGAGGATGTCATTAGACGAAAGCGCTTGAGCACCACTTTTTTCTTTTCCCTTCGTGGTTTTATTCATCATAAAATTTTTCACGTGTCACTTTCGTGAAATAATTTTCATATATATATATATATATATATATATATATATATATTTTATGGGATAAATTTCACAATTAAACACGTGAAATGAATGAATGATGCAACCCACAAGGAAAAAGAAAAATGATTCCAAGGTTTTTCGTGTATTCAGAAGTACACCTCGTTCCCTGACGAGGTGTACTTTTGAATACACGAAAGGCCTTGGAATCATTTTTCTTTTTCCTTGTTGTTTTGCGGTATATGTATATATGTTATATCCCTCTCCACAACATCAATGATACATCCTCTCGCTGGTTTTCCTCTCTCCTACCCCTACTTTCGAATACCCGCATACCCAGTGAGAAAACCCAAAGTATTTTTAACTTCATTCTGAATTACTGTACAGTAAATAACATATGACCATGCGAGAAATCAATCCCAACGACTCTGCAAAATATACAAATCTGCCACGAATGAAACCAGAACCATAAGATGGAATTTCTTAAAATATCTCCTACATTTGGAGTGTTTGGAATAGGATGATAATATTTCTCTCTTATTAAACCTCAAACAAATAAAAGTGGTGAAATTCTTCTTCGACGACTGTAAAGCAAATGCGGAAGTAAATAGTGAAATGGCCGATAAAAGAAAGAAAAAAGACGATCGCAGCAGGTTTATCGAGAAAAGCGCAGAAGAAGAAAAAATAAAAAACACCACGAAGAAAAAACAAGGAAAAACGGTAGAAAAGAACCATCCAAAAACTCGGATATGGAAAAAGTCAAAATCACGAATCGAAAATGATGTCGAGAACGAAATTTCTGACGAAGAATGCAAACGAAAAGGACATTTAGGCGCAGAAACGGATAGTGTAGCTACGTCATGGAATGGAATAAAGCCACAATAAGAAATGGATTTATTAGGAGCACAATCTTTCGGCCTATTCTAAGAATTTACAAAGACCTTAATTAGCCCGAAAGCTCCTGCTTTTAATAAACCTACTTGTTGTGGCTTTATTCCCTAAATTGAACTTCTCATAAATGACAATATTCATCTAATAGCAGTGTAACTTTCATTATAAAAATGAACATTATAATAAATTGGAGTCAGATGCAGGTCCCATTATCTCACTTTCTGCGAAACTCTCACAAAATATGGAAGCTGCAAAAAGGTAAAAACTCCTTCTACCCATCGCTGAATATCTCGAACGAACTCTCAAAGAGTAATACGAAAAGATCAACAAATAATATTTTCAATATCGTCGATACAATCACTCAGAAATAGCCACCACGTACAACGAAAATCACCACATATGGGAAACTCCCGAGTCGAACATGTTACTTGCAAGAAGAAATTGCATAGGCAATCGAAACAATATCTATCGACACAGATAAAAGAAAAAGGAAATTTCTCAGATGATTACATGACAACGAAACATGCAATGATATCGAAGGACAATAAACCTTAAATTAAAAAAAAAAAAAAGCCCGGCAAAATGCAGACGAAAAAAATACAAAATGATCCCAGCAAATATATGACAAAGGTATTCTTTAAATAAAATTTTACGCCTAAAAAGATATATGGAAAAAATAAGCTATTTTAAAATTTCGCCAAAAAAACTATGAAAACTGCGAGTACTCTATTCCTAAAAAAAAATATAAGCCGATAGCTACAACCAACATATGATGAACAGACAGAACCGAAAGACGAAAAAAAGGTTTTGCGGTAGACAGACATATGGGGAATAAAATATGGCAGAAATCATAGTAAGTAATTGAAATAGCTATGTAGAATTTTTAGCAGCAGACCTTTCAAAATTAAACGTGATACGAAAAGTTATATATAAACCTCTTAATATTCTAACGGTGATCAGAAACTTGGTAAAAGCTTTAAACTTCTTAAAGCACAATATTATACTTTGTGGTTATTATATATATATATATATATACAGTGTTGGGCACTAAAGCGTTAATCCGATAACAGTTAATTAACGAAGTTAACTTTTTTTAACGGACTATTAACGGAAGTTAATTTCCATTTATCGTTATCGGACCAGTTAACTTCCGATAACTCGATATTTAGTCTGTTAAAGTCCGTTAACACGTTAACTGCGAGGAGTCATTCACGGAAGATCACCGCTCCGCGAATGAATTCAAACCGCCATAACTTCAGTCTGCCAATTCCGTCCTCTGCCGCAGTGGAACGGCTCTTCTCTCTCGGCAAGGACATCCTGAGGCCCAAGAGGTCAAGACTGGCAGTTGGGCCTAACTTTGAGAAGTTGGTCTTTCTGAAGGGCAACCAGCACATTGTGTCATAGTCTTTAATAAATGTGCCTAAAATTTAATTTTACCTTTCAGTTCCCGCCATAATAATTCTCTGGTAAATTAAAATTTAGTTAATGGTTAGTGGTTACAAGGGTTTCAAAACATGTAATCAGTACATTTTTTATTAAAAATAAAAAAAAAGTTATTAAGCAAAAAGTTGCAAAACTTGAAAAAAATACAGTTAAATACCTATTTATTGTTGGATTTTGCATAAATAAACATTTTCTATGGGTTTTAAAGCTTTTTTCCTTGATTTTTTTAAATGTTAGTAAAGAAATAGTTATCGTTAACGGATTATCGTTAACTTCCGTTAACTTTGTAGTAAAATTATCGGATTATCGTTATCGGAGTTAAAAATTGGGGTTAACGGATTATCGTTATCGAGGTTAACTTTTTGGTTAACGGTGCCCACCACTGTATATATATATATATATATAGTATATCTTAAGACGAAGGTGGTATAATGTAATTAAAAGCAGAGTAGGAGCAGGCAAAAAATGCTGCTGTCGTTAAAATAAGAAATAATAGATAATACTAGAAAAACAACTTCCTGGATCTAGTATTTACAAATAACTTCAACTTAATTGATAATGTATAATATGATACCATGACATTATTGAAACGACAATCAACAATTGAAAAAAAAAGCACTCTATACAGAAATGCAAATTTAACATTTTTAACCTAAACTCCAATACGACAAATTGGGACGGTATCAGATCAGTTACGGCAATAATAGACTGGCAATTCATCCATAAGAATAAAATAACGGAAGCAATGTTGCTATCGTGAGAAGAGAAGATGATAGAAATTTCGTAAAAACATGCGCCGTGAAGACACCCAAGCGGAGAGAGAAACCGTTTCAACAGACAAAAGAGAAGAGTATTCCCCCAAGAGGAAGAAAGTGTCTAAGAAATTAAAGAATTGCAAAGGCAAAAGTACTGCTAAAGTGATCATTGAAAAACTGGTGAGTATGGACCATGACATACAAAACCTAACTAAGAAACATTCAGAGAAAGAAGAGGAGGATGCTGTAGAAGCGAGCAAGGAAACCCCAAAAATACTTCTATAATTTTAAGAAAAGGAAACCAAAGGATCACAGATCATTAGAAAAAAAATAATGCACTAAATGATGATTTAAAGAAATATTCGGAACGTTGAGAGCTCAGTATGAATCAGCTTTCAGTATTGCAAAAGAGATAAAATAATTACTATAGAAATTCTTTCCTTAAAGAATTACAAGGAGAGAAAATGACAAATTTCGATTTTAAATCAGTTGATAAGCACTAGCTATAGATCTGGTGAAATCACATTTAATAGTAGGTCCGGACAAATGGAACGCTACACTGATTAAAAACTGTAAGAATGACATAGCTACGCCTCTGTATTGGATACAGGGAAGATCTCTAGATACAGGAGAAGTACCGGACATCGTGACGCTAGCGAACATTGTTCTTATTTATAAATGAGTGAATAGCTCTCAGAGAAGAAATCTCGTCTCACCAAAATACCTGAAAAAAAATTTACACAAAAACTCCCCTACTCTTTGGAGATGCAGGAAGATTTAATGAGAACCAACATTGGCTCCGATCGGGAAGATCCTGCCTATCACAACAAATAGAATATTATAACTATCATTGATGCACTTGCAAACAGTGTCCATTATGATGTAATATACAAAGACCTTGCCAAGACATTCGACAAGTGTGATCATGGAATAATAACATACAAAATATATGGGATAGTAGGTAAAGTACAGTAGGTAAATGGATATATAACAGTTTTAGAAAGCGTCAGCAACTTTTTAGTCCGAGGAATATCATCATAAAGGTCGGAAGTACGTAGCTCACTACCACTAGGAGCAACACTTGCTCCAGCATCATTTATGATCATGCGTAATGATAACGAAGTAACCAGTAATAATAGTATAGTAACAACCTTTGCGGACGATACCAAAATTAGCAGGCAAATAAAATACAGGTGATACATGTGATATTAAGAAGACAACAATATGAAATTTAACAATGACAAATTTCATCTCTTAAGATACGAAAAAGTGAAAAACTAAAATCTATGAACTACTATGATCCAAATGAACAGCCAATTCAGAGAAACTAAAAAGCAAAAGATTTAGGAGTTATAATGACCAACGATGCCAAATTTGAGATATAAAATACCGGTAAAAAGAGCAAAAAGGAGTAACTGGACAAATTCTGAGAACCTTTAAAATAAGCAACAAGATGTAATTATTCCTTTGCTGAAAACACAGATCGTACTTAAACTGGAATATTCGTCAATTCTAACGTCCCCACATAATAAAGAATAAATTAGTCGGTTAGAAAGAAATCAGAGAAACGTTACATTAAAAATATCAATGGATGCAAAGACTTAATTTATTGAGAAAGGTTACTTGAATTAAATCTATTTTTCGTTAGAAAGAAGAGGAGAGAAGTAGAATGAAAAATAAGAAAGGCAGAATGTACAGTGTTTCCAAACCATAGGCTACACAAAGAATATTCTTAACACTGAGAGAAAATAAATTTGTCATCAGAAGACCAAAGCTGTATCCAGTTCGCCAGAGAAATTCGGAACACTACTAATGTTGATGTGGAAGTCTTCAAAAGAAAACCACAGTCACTAGACACCAGGTTTAGGACAATCCCAAATAAACCGGGTGTTCCTGGCTATGCGCGATGAAGATCTCAAGAAGGCAACACTCTCCTTCACCAAACCAATTCTAGAATCAGGGCCACGAGACTAATCTCCATTTGATGGAAGAGCGATGCACGAAACGTTTACTTGATTACCAGGTGTGTGTATATGTAATACACACACACAAGGCTAACTAACGAAAATATCACGACCTAACCTAACCAATCTTTAGGTCAACTGTACGCCCTTGATGACTGGTTAGGTTAGGTTAGGTCGTTATATTTTCGTTAGTTAGCCTTATAAAGCTAACTAAAGAAGGCTGGGGGGTGGCTTTCTTTCATTGATCCTAAATTAAATTTACAAAAGTAATGCATTTGAACTAAAACAAATGTTCAAATTGATGTCTTGTTTTGGAACCTTTTTTTTCTTTTTTGCAGGTAGAGTAACGCGTAATGCCTAATATGGAAGTGGGTTACACTGTTGAGGAAAAGGCCTCCGGAGGCCTTTTCCTCACCAGTGTAACCCACTTCCAAGGTCCCAAAACGAGACATCAATTTGAACATTTGTTTTAAAATTTTCCTATGAGACCAGACTTATGGGACACCCTGTATATAAAACCTTCGACTTCATTCAAAGAATTTTGTACTTACTTCTTCCCGTGCCAAATTATTTCGTCTTTAGTTTCAAGTTTTTAATTAAGTAATTGGAAAAAAATTAAATTACTTTAAAGAAGTCATTATAATTTATGAATTAATTCAAAGACGAAGTAATTTGTGTTGCAATTTAACAACATTTCAGAGGAAGGAATTGTTACTGCAATTTTATTACTTTTTAAAAGTAATTTTGACAACAGTGTGTGTATGTGTGTGTGTGTGTGTGTGTGTATGTGTGTGTGTGTGTGTGTGTTTGTGTGTGAAAATATTTACAGGGGAAATTACTGTAATTTATTCAAATGAATGACTCCCTTAATTTCATTTTGGTTAGTCCTTATTATGAAAAATAAATTCTTTTGCTTTTCATTTTGAACTTAAAAAAAAATTAGTTTTAATTTTTTTTTCAACAACTTCTGAGGGGGAGAAAACTAAACGGAGCAAAATATTTAATTTATTCTCTCTCTCTCTCTCTCTCTCTCTCTCTCTCTCTCTCTCTCTCTCTCTCTCTCTCTCTCTCTCTCTCTCTCTCTCTCTTCAACAGTTATAAATTTTTATGCAAGGAATAAAATTCAGTTATTGATTATAGTCCAAATTTACTGCGAACCAAAAAATTCAGTGAAGCACTCCGTAAGGGACGTTAGGCAGGAGACAGGAAGTGCTGGAACTCCCGTTTCTCCTGTCACTGTCCTCCTTAACTGATCTCTTTCCTCGTCTCATCTACCCTGAGCAGTCCCGTATGCTCTCAAACACAAAATTCTCTCCATATTCCTCATTACACATACATGCATCTTACACACTACACAATCTTTTCAAATTTAAAAAAAAATGGCATTTTCTTCAAGAGCCGCGGAGTCCCCTGGGGAAGAAACCATAAATGTCTTCACTTCTAGCTCCCCCGCTGCCGATACAGGAAACGCAGACCCGGGCAGCGGGATTGGTTCTGCTATTACCCATTTGAGATGTCCTGGACCTCTGACTGATTCACTTTTCATAAACTTCTGCAATATTCGTCCTTTCCTCAAATTTCCAATCTATCTAAACCTCACCTTTTCTTCTTCACTGAACCTCCTGACTCTCACTTAGTTTATAATTTTCCCGGAATTGTGCAAAATCTGTTCTTCGCTTCAACTCTCCAAAAATTCTTTCATCGGCCAAAAATGTGAAACCTATTATATCTAATTGTAATTCTTTTCGCTCTCTCTGAAATCTAGCCAAGAACCTCTCCAACGGCTTTACTTCTTTCCCTCCTTTTTTCCATTCTGACGGCTCAGTTGCCGTCTCATCTCCTGATAAAGCTGAATTCTTCGGCCAAACTTTCGCCTCCAATTCAACCCTGGACGATTCAGGTGTTCTTCCTCCATCTGACTTAATTATGTCCAAAGATGTTTTTTTCTGTATTATCTGAGCTCAACTCTAGGAGGGCGTAAGGTCCTGATGGTGTCTATCCTGTTGTCTTCAAGAATTGTTCTTCTATGCTGACACCCCTGCCCAAGGTGTCAGGGTGTCGTCTTTGTCTTTCATCTGGTAATTTTCCTTTCTGCCGGAAGTTCGCTTTCACTCAATCTGTCCCAAAGAAGGGTGACCGCTTTCAATCCTCCAACTATAGTCCAATTGCTTTGATTTCTTGCCTTTCTAAAGTTTTTTTAATCTAGTCTTAATAGGAAGATTCTTAAACACCTCTCTACTCACAGTCTTCTTTCAGATCGTCAGTATGGGACACTCTACTGGCGATCTTCTTGCATATCTCTTTGACTCTTAGTCATTCAACTTTCGGGAGTTCGGTGAAAGCTTTGCTATTAAGCTAGATATCAAAAGCTTTTCACAGAATCTGGCACAAATTTTTTATTTCGAAACTGCCCTCTTTCAGTTTCTATTCTTCTCTCTGTGCCTTCATCTCTGATTTCCTTTTTGGACGATCTATAGCCGCGATTGTAGATTGCCACTGTTTATTCCTAAAGCTATTAATAGTAGTGTTCCTCAGGGTTCTCTCCTGTCACCCATTCTCTTCCTTTTATTTATCAATATCTGTTAAGTCGCACTTCCTGTCCTATCCACTCCGATGCTGATGATTCTATCCTTCACTTCTGCACCGGCTTCACAAAGCGTCCCGCTCAACAGTCGCTCCATTATCCGCGTGAGACTGCTATGGCGTACCTGACTTTTGCTCTTTCTGCTATATCTGATTGGAGCAGAGAAAACTTTGTGGCTTTCAACGCCTCAAAAACTCAGTTCCTTCATTTGTCTACTGGTGTTTCCTTTTCTCGTGACCTTTCCTGGGAAGATCACATACTCTCTCTTTCTAAAACAGCTTCTAAGAGGTTTGGTGTGCTGTATCGGCTCCTCAGTTTATTCACCCATACTCAGTTAGTGTCTCTGTATAGGATTTTTGTCCGCCCCTGTATGGAATACGCTTCTCATGTGTGGGGTTGCTCAACTCACACAGCTGTACGTGACCTGGTGGAAATGATTTCTTGTGCATAATAAATAAATGAAAAACCCTTTAAAAACTGCATGGCGTAGATTAGATTAGTAGTTTAATATTCATGCTATCCTTTATTTTCTGCTGTCATCTAATGTGTAACTGGGTTCACGAAATAGGTGTACACGTGGTGCGAATGAACTCTGATGCTATTCTTTCATTATACTTTTTCCTACTTTACTATAAATCTTCTTTCACCACTATTTTCTGTCAGCATTGGCTGGCGGAGGAGGGAGAGAGCCTCGTCTGTTCTATACTTTTCTCCTACTACTATTCCTGTATGAAAGCTTTACACGTCTATAAGCTATCTCTAACTTTTCTACTTCCTTCTTGGGCTAGTCTGGAGTAGATTTTAGGGTCTTTATTAGTCTGTAACTGTAACTCTGTAACCTTCCTCAGTCCATTTTCCCCCTGTCTATAGGGCTGAGAACCAGTACCAAATACCAGTAACTACCACTTAGATATTGGTTCCAGTACCTGTACCACTAATTTAAAGTTTCTGATACCAGTACCAGTACCAGTAACTCTTAAAAGCAGCTAGTATACCACATAATCTGGTGGTATTTTCATTTAAAACACCAACCATATCCTGATCATTTTCTATAACTATTAGCCAATACCATAACTAGTACCAGCACCATTTTGGAAAGTTGGTAATATCAGTACCACTTAGTCACAAATACCGGTATCAGTTCCAGTACCAAATGAGTTAAGAATTATAGTACCGATACCAGTACCAGTATCACTTATATTGCTGGTACACAGCCCTGCGGACTGTCTATAACCTCCAACCTTTCAAACGCAGAGTGTCCAGGCATCTCGAAAACCTTAGATCTTGATTTCGGCTCTCTCCTTTTCCTTCTATAGAGGGGGGCGGCATTTTGGGGGCATTCGCCGTTGGCCCCTCCTTCCTGCATAAAAATCGATGTTTGTAATGATTTAGATGAAATTTGAAATAGGCAGATTGAAAGACAGCCTTTCCCCCCCCCCCTTTCTTTATGCAAAGCGAGCGAGAGAGTTCGTTGCACCATTCTCAGTTTTCCTTCTCCGGAAGTCATGAATACGAAACGAGAAAACTTCGACGAACTTCCACCGTTCTTCCAGAATTTCAGATAGAGAAGAAATCGCATCGAATTGCAAATGATATTCAGAAGAGCCTAGTGGCAAACTGCGTTATATATCAGTATATCGACTGGGCTCTTCCGGGAACTTGCAAATTCGTCCGAAAAAAAAAACCAAGTTCACACCACTTATTCGAAATAATTAAATAGCAAAACCACAACGCCATTAATGATATCGGAAAATACAGCATCGAAAATGCGTGTTTCATTATTCTGTTCAACCCCCCCCCCCCCCCTCCAACCTCTCTCTCTCTCTCTCTCTCTCTCTCTCAGCCTGTATACAGTCTCTCTCAGCCTGTATACAGTATATATATATATACACACAGGGTGTTCTAAAATTACCTAGTAAATTTTTATATGTCTGTCGATCAGTAATCGGACGTTGTGAACAATGTGTTCAAGTTGAAGGAAGACACTTTAAACATCTGAAATAAACAATTATTATTGCTTTTTTGAAATAAAACTGTTAAATATCGCATAATTTTTGTTAAGATATTGCGTTCGTATAAAAGTTTACTAAGTAATTTTAGAACGCCCTTTATATATTTATATATATATATATATATATATATATATAGAGAGAGAGGGAGAGAGAGAGAGAGAGAGAGTGTTCTAACATTACCTAGTAATTACCTAGGTTTCATGTCTATAATTGGCGGAAAAATTACAAAGGAACGGCCCGGGTGCTGGAAGCTTTGATCATTATGTATGACGTGCGTCATTCCTGAACAGTTAGTCTGGGTGTTTGAAAGTGCCGTGACACTTGCCAGAGGAGGTCAAGGTTCACAACGGTTGGAGATACTGGCGGCACTGTTTGAAACTTTGTTTTTTAGGATATTAATGCATCTTGGTATTCATGAATGTCAACCGCTGCTTTTGTTTTCACATCAGAGTCCGAAATATTATTCCAGGGGATGCGCCGAGTAACTGTTTTGCGTGATGTTATTGCCGCAAGCATCCCCATGCTGTGGAGTGTATTCTTGCCATCCACGGTGAGAATATTGTGATCAACATTGTCTGCAACTAGAAGAACGTGGCTGTTCTGGACTGCCAATGACGCACACGACATTACCCTCGAACTTTCTTACTTCATTGTATGAGGAGCAAAATCCCATTGCATTCAGTTTCAATAAAACCTTTACTGTAGATATGAAATGGTGATGCGCAAGACCTTTAACTAACATATATTTGAAAAACCAGTCACTCGTTAATTATAAAACTAAAAATCAAGCTTTAAATTTTTTTTTTAAATATTTCGTCCACTCACTTTATTGGAACGCAACTAAATATTAAGTTTGGTCTGAAGACGTATTAACCAGAGAAATCTTTTTTTGTTTTTTACTGACAATGATTTTTCTTTCTTCTTTGTCCATTTGAGAAAGGAATTAAAAATGTCTGGGAGGTGGAATATACAGTATGTATTGCGTTTTGCTTTTTTGAGTAGCTCAGTTTAATGTAATTATTCATCAATATATTATACAGTACAAGCTGCTAAACAAATATATTGTACTTTCACAGTAAATACTAAGCCTATCTATGTGACGTTCTGTTATCATACTCCCGTACTCGTTCCCTCAACCAAGACTTGCTTTTGAAGTATGTTTATGACAGTGGTATGTCAACAAAGTTACTTTATAATTAATCCTTATATTGCTTTAATTGTAATTCTTTAAATATTAAAGAAAAACGAAAGACAACTAAATAATAGATAAAATAATTAAATTTCATGATTAAGATCAAATGAATTTATAATTGGTCCTACGAGTACTTATGCTTGTTTGATGCGAAAATTACCTTTTCGATACTCATAAAATGGTACTGCAATTGTGGCTTCAAGGCCTCGTTTAAATTATAGTAAGTCTAAATTAGGCATTTTTTATACGTATGGCGATTTTCTTCACGTAGTCTTAACGCAGCTAAAATATGATAAAGATGTTCAAAATGTTTTCAGGTTTGGACAATTTAGATGTAACTTTTTCTGGTCTTGGGTAGATTTGTCGCCTGGGGAATTTCGTCGCCAGGATGAAACTACCCAATTGACGATCGGGACGAAACTACCTGAGATTCTGGAGGACTTCGGGTAGTTTCGTCGCCATTCGTCGTCCAGAGACGAAACTACCCTTGTAAAGAATATTATATACATTATACAGGGTGTCCATAAAGTCACACATCATAGGAAAATACATTTATTTTGTTTATTTATGTATTTTGTTTTATTTATTTGTTCGAAATGATTCCCACCAATCTCAAAACATGTTGTAAACGAAAAAGCAGGTTTCTATGAATGTTCCTCAACATATTTGGCCTGATGGAGACATAAATAAATAGACATTGCTTATGTTCCTATGATGCGTAACTCTATAGACACCCTGTAGAATACTATATAACGATTACTACCAACACCCTCAACCATAGCTATAACTAACACACATTTTTCGTAAAAGTTGCTTAAAATTAATTGAAACCCACATGAAAATTATTGAGTGCCCGGTTAGGTCAACTGTAAGCCCTTGACGATTGGTTAGGTTAAGTCATGATAACCGGACACTCAATAATTTTCATGTAGGTTTCGATTAATTAAAAGAAATGAATGAGGGTGTTGGTAGTCATAGTTATATATATATATATATATATATATATATATATATATAAATGGTTGAGGGTGTTGGTAGTCATCGTTATATAATATTCTTTACAAGGGTAGTTTCGTCTCTGGACGACGAATGGCGACGAAACTACCCGAAATCCCCCAGGCATCCCTGAATCTCTGGTAGTTTCGTCCCGATCCTCAATTGGGTAGTTTCGTCCTGGCAACGAAATCCCCCAGGTGATGAATCTACCATAAACCACTTTTTCTTAGAGTCTGATCATAAAACTCGAGGGCATAATAAGAAAATTAGAAGACAAACTTGTCGACTGGATCTATGAAAATATCATTCTTATTTAGTAATAGAGTAGTAGAGTTTTGGAATGACTTGCCATATGATATGGTAAATAATAGCTTCTTAGTTAATTTTCAGAAAAATTGGACACTCATGAATGAAAGTGAGTTTATAAATTGAGTAAATAGTGTATATTTTTAGCTTAAGTTATGTAGGCTACTTTTGTAGCTCTGTAAATAGTTTTATGTTAATTAACTGACTTGAGATTGATATTTTGCAAAATTTTATTATAAAATATAGCTTATGGATTGAATAACCTCGATAGGCCCGTGTGGCTTCATGTTTTCAAAATGAACTAGAAAACATATTGTATGTAAAATATTAATTGTATGTAAATATTAAATAGGTAATCATTATAACTGCATTTGATCAAATTACAGATTTGTTCGATTGTCCGGTTTAGAAAACATCATCAATTAAAAACTGTAAACAAAAAAAGTCGCTAGAAGCCTGTAATTAGCCTGACTCTTAACATGTAAAATTCATCATCAAAAGTTTCATTTCGTTATAAAAAACTTATACTATTCTAATTTAAGACAAAAAAGAAAAATTTATATAGCTATTTCCATGCTGATTTTTATGGCATAAATATCACCAAGTTATTTTTAACATATAGTCATATTAATGTGGTTATATCTAAAAATAATCCGATGAAAATAGCTCAAAAAGTCAGGTAAGTCAGGCTAATATGGATGGCATATCTGGCTATTCGCTGGCAACGCTGGTTTAAATTTGAATGTTGATTCGATATGTTTTTTGTCAGAATTGACAATGTACATTTATCCAACAATTATGTTTCGCTGAATTATTTGATTATGTTTGGTTGATTGAATTATGTTGAATTTTGTTGAATTGAATTATGTTGAATTTGGTTGAATTATTTTATTCAACGACTTATATTATTTTATGCATATTGAGAAACATTTACGACGCAGTTTAGCAAAACACCACAGTTGAGTGAGTACTATATCATCAGTCATCAGTTAGGGCAGTCAAAAGTTGACCGAAAAAATTAAGAAAGTTGACCTTACGAATTGAAAAAATTGACTTATAAAGTTGCCTTTACTTTCAATAATAAAAACGATACTTTAATTACTTATTCTTGCTCTTTTACATCAGTTGACCGATTGTGGTAAATTATGAAGTATTTGCCGACATTTTCTGGCAAAAAATTGCGATCCTTACTTAATAATTTATTAAGCATGGAAAAAGATCTCTCTACAGCGGCAGTTGTTGGTTGACATTGCAAAAGCTGACCATAAACTGTTGGTGAGATTTCAGGTCTACTGAGGTTAATTATTCACAAATACCATTTGTCTTGAGTCTTGTTTCAATGTTATTGTTTGACTGAACACATATCTTCGCCAAGGTTGATAGAAGAAATGGTTTCATATGCCTCTCTAATGGTGCAATCAGATGCTTCCATCCTAGTCACTAAGCTAGCAATCAAACTATAATTCATTTTGATTGACAATTGATTGACTGCTTTGGCAGTTTTTCATTAGCAACACTCTTTAGCCTTCTGAACAATGATTCCTTCATCTTCAAAATTTTCCACGATTGTCTTCACATTTGGAAAATTGTCTGCATAATAAAAAGCAGCGTTCAGCCAGCTTGCCCAACGTGTTACAATCGGTTCTGGAGGAGTTCCTATTTCAGCAAACAATTCCTTCCTTCTTTTGTTTTTAAGAGTAGAAGCCTTGACACATGCAATTAAAGTGTCAACATCACTATAAAATTCTCTTATTTGCATCGCACAATTATGTAACAGATGCGCAAGACACGTTACATGGAAAAGTCTTGGAAAAAGTTGCTTGAGTGTCGCTCCAGCTGACACCATGTAACGAGCTGCATCAGACAGAAGTAAACAGAAATTTTCTCTTGGTATCTCGAATTCTTTTACAGTATCGTCAATCTTGTGTATGACAGTTCGTGCATTAACATTTCCAAGAAGAACATCGCACCTGATTAAATATGTTTTCTTGGGAACATCAATAGATCCAGCAAGTATGTCCGAATATTTTGAGCCCCTTACTTTACTTTCATCAACAATTAGGAAAACTAATTTACCCTCTAGTAAATGTTTTATTCTACTTAACTCGCTTTCTGCCTGTTTCATTGCTATTGATCTGCAAGTTGACACGCAAGGCACTGCTACACCTAATTCAGAGAACAATTGTTTCACATGAGGGTTGCTCAACTTATGAAGAGGTATGTTGGCTGACAGAAATGTAGTCACAAGTTTTTCCGAAAAATCTGAAGACTTGTACTTTAAAAGGGTTTGCGTCTTTTCATTTTCCACATTTTGGTCTATACCACGCTGGTGCTTTTGGGTAGAGCGATGTTTATCCACAAAAAAGGATTTGTCATGCTTGACCACAACACAACAAATCTGACAGTATAGCTCATTTTTTCCTGAACAAATGAATTCATTAGGATATTTTGCAATTATAACGCACACTTTAGCAATAGAACTAACTGCAACTTTTGGCATTTTAAATATCTGAAATCAAAAGAAATCGAAATCAGTGAAATCACAATTCAGAAAAATTCACAAATCAAAAATGGTAACCAGTAACCACAATACATACAACACAACCACATCCAAAACCAGAACGGACATAACTGAATAAGACAAATACGAGCAGCGAAGTTGCCAGTTAACCAAAATGATGCCAATTTTTAGTTATTTTAATTATTTATTCCAAAAAATTGACTTTATTTACCTCATTGCTATTTTTTGACCTAACAGGTAAAAGTTGACTTTTGGTTGACCTATTAACTTTGGTAATATACCCCCTACAGGTGTTTTTATTGTATTTTCAGTCGTTTCAGCGAAAAGTGCCCCATAGGAAACAATTTGACTTTATTGACTTTTGACCGCCCTAGTCATCACCAAAAATGATGTAGTATAGATGTTAGAAGTGAATGTCAAGATTTACGGCATCACAATTCTAATGCTAAGAATGCACTATAAAAGATAATAGTTTATATATGCATTTAAAGAAATATAGTATAAAATACGTAGAACATTATGTCAATTGATTTAAAAAATCAACATTGTTTTTGAGGCTAGGTTATATGGAGTTATTACAGTGTTGTAAAAAATCCAGTGTTGTCAATGGGGCTGTAACTATGTCAGGGTGTCAGTTTAATACTGGCACCCAATACATTAGCAAATATTAGCATTTATAATAATTGTACTGAATTATATAAATTGAAAATAATTTAGACACTAATTTAAAAGTATATGCCAGCTTTTGTAATAATTGGTTATCAAGGTTTAGGTTGACCTAATTATATGTGGTATGATAGTTTTATCAATAAATTAGTCATAGTTGTGCGTAATTTTCTTATCAATATAAATGATGTACATTTATTGAAAAATTAAATCTATTCACTATGTATTTTGAGTATCTGAACTATTTGTTTAATGTGTGATTAATTCATAATTATGTAATCTATGTGTAACAATCACATATATTGATACTATTTATGCTTGAAGTATTAATGAATGTGTATTCTTATGACATGTACATACAGTATTTCTTAATCTCAACTCTATGTTAACATTAGAATCAGACAATTTGCGTTTAAACGATGCAGATGAAGTTTTGGACAGATTTGCTCGTGAAAACGCGAGACGATTGAACATGATGCTGGAATAACACTAGAAACAAAAAAAATTATCGCACAACGATCGCACAACTCCCGGTTCTACTTTGGCTGTTGATTTATTGGTCATATGATCTCATACTCTCTTATGGGCTAGTTTTGTGTCTACCTGACTGTATACACTTGAGCAATTGAGTATGTATATCTGTAGTGTGTAATCATTTCCCTGTATATAAACTTGCCAGGCCGTTAAATTAAGTAACTTATAAATATTGATTTCGCTGTGAAATTTAATAAAAATTAATCCCAATTGCAATAAATCTGTATGTTTACCTGTCCTTTGATCGTATTGAGCTAGCATGAACTATTTGAAAACGTACACAGTGTAACCCGTTTATATCACATCGCTTTGGATCATAACTCGGTTGATATTACTATATTTGATAAACCACGTACGACTGATATTCAACACATAGAAAATGCCTTGCTTAATATCACTAAAGAAACTGCTTATTACGTTTTCTAATAATCATTGTTGTTACTCGGTGGAAAAACAATGACATATGCAAGTTTTCAAATAATAAGACATGTTATGCTAAAAAGCACTAATGCAAACGACGTTCATTATCATTTCATCCTACACCGAGAACGTGACATTAAGCATATTACATTGTAGTAGTATAGTTGAATGATGAAACGTAGGTATAACCTACAACGTTCCCTTCGCCCCCCAGCTTGAGCAAATCCTGGATACGTGCCGGCTTGTATGTTAGGTTGAGTGGCTATGGATTGTGAATGATCCGCAACAAAGATGCTTTGTTTATTGTATAATTAATAATTTAAAATATAGTTTCCACAAAATCATATCCGAACTCAGCTTCCCATAATTCACCAGCATTTTTATTACACTTTTATTTTCATAATTTTTCATAATTTCTCTGATTTTTTTTCATTGAGCTACAATTATTTTCTTCTATGTATACAAATGACCT
This sequence comes from Bathynomus jamesi, assembly GCA_023014485.1. NCBI lineage: Eukaryota > Metazoa > Arthropoda > Malacostraca > Isopoda > Cirolanidae > Bathynomus > Bathynomus jamesi. The sequence continues at coordinate 1,000,767 of JAJOZX010000447.1, forward strand.
TTTTCAGTTAATGATGTCTCTTGTAATAACAATATACATAAAATTGTCAGATAATTAATGAAACAGTATGCCAGTATGCTAGGTTAAGTGGCTATGTTGGCCTTATTTTTGTATTAAGTTCAGTCTATATATAATACGTAAGATTGTACTCGTATGTTAGGTTAAGTGGCTATGGATTGTGAATGATCCGCAATAAAGATGTTTTGTTTGTTTTTTATGAAAATGAATTGCTCTCCATCTGGAGACGCTCTTTAGAACATAAACGAGAATCTTAGCGCTATCTTGATGAATTAAGATGGAAGAACGACGTCTGAATCTAACCACGGTTTCTCAAACTCGGCCCATATTTAAATTCAAAAAAGATAGAAATGTGTTGATTACGCCAATTAATACTTGGCCAGTTGAGCATGTAGTGAAAGGTAATGGGGAAATCATAATCCTTTTATTAGCTTACTCGCATGATTAGAGTAACCTAGGCTCGGCCTACCCTTCAATTTTTGGTCCTGGACCTGGAGGAAAGATAGGCTCATTTTCATTGTGATACACAAATGTACAGGGTGTTCAAAAAGTCCAGTCAACTCCAACAAAATGTACATATTGTAATACCAATTTTATTTTTGTGATTAATTGTATTTATATGTGGTAGGTGTAATTTAAGAAAAAAGTCACTAGCAACAATGATGGTACTTTAATTACAGGGTTAATATGTTTTAAATGACATGGGCTGGACCTGTAAATCAAAATAACTGGTCATTATGCAGAAAATGACATGGCCTGAAGTTGAATTAAAAAATACATTTTTCTAGTGTATTTTGGTGTGCTCTGTTCAAATATGACCTTCATTTATTATGCAAATGAACAGAAATACGTGTTTTGGCCATGCAATAACTGTATTTCTGTTCATTTGCACAAGAAATGAAAGTCATATTCAAACAAAACACACCAAAATACACTTGAAAAATGTATTTTTGACTACATTTTATACAATAAAGCATAACCTAACATGTTCATGTTATGAGATTTTGTAAACGACGCATTACCACAGGAAATGTGCAAAACACCTCAGAATTAACCAGAAAAGTTTGCTCTTGTCATTTTCGTTTAAACTAACAAAAATATCACGACTTAACCTAACCAATCATCAAGGGTGTACAGTTGACCTAACTGGGCATTCAATTAACCTAACTGGGCATTCAATTAACCTAACTGGGCATTCAATTAACCTAACTGGTTAATATTGGTTATTTCATCTAAATATCTTCTGATCTTTTAATATTATCATCTAGGACACATGATGAATCAAGTTCTCAGAGTTGAAACTACATGAATGGCATGTCATAATTCTATCACAAACACCACCAAACTGAGTCCAATTAGAAAAAAAAAATAGCCAGAACAGAAACCAACAAACTAATTGAGTCGCGGAGTAACATGACATCATACCACCCCCGACTACAAATACACTAAATATATATATATTTATATTATTTTAATGTACTGAAAATCATATTTCTTTTCATTTGCACAGGAAATGAAGGTTATATTTGAACAGAGCACACATAGGCCAGTGTGTTCATTATCTGTGTTCAGCAAAGTTTTTGAAAAAAATTGTAAAAAGTAGAATACAGCAATATTTAGAATCCTACAATTTATTATCTCCAAATCAATATGGCTTCCGTAATAATAGAACAATGGAAATGGCTATTTTAAATTTTATGGACAATGTAAATTTAGCTAAGGAGAACACAGAAATAATGATATCAATATTTATGGATTTGAGTAAGGCATTTGATGTAATAGACCATAATATTCTACTTAATAAATTGTATTGTTACGGCTTTAGAGGGGCAATCAGTGATTGGTTTAAAAGTTATTTGTCCGATAGATATAATTTTGTATCAGTAAATAAGGTTTGCTCCACTAAAGCGCTTGTTAAACATGGTGTGCCACAGGGCTCAGTGCTGGGTCCACTGTTATTTTTATTATATATAAATGACCTTCCACGTTCATCTGATATACTGAACTTCATAATGTTTGCAGATGATACAACTCTCTCCTTTTCTTGCAAAGATGTTAATACAGCTAAGAATATATTTCATTCAGAATTCATCAGTGTAATGAAATGGTTGACCACCAATAAACTCTTCCTAAATACCAGTAAAACAAATTTCATGATTTTTACTAATAAAAGAAATGTATATCTTGATGAACTTATGTTAATGAAATCACTATAAAGGAGTGTACTGTAACAAAATTTCTTGGTGTAATGCTAAATAAGGATTTGCAATGGAGTGATCATGTAAATTATATCGCGAAAAAGATTTCAAGGAGCGTTGCTATAATGTTTAAACTTAGAAATGTAGTCCCTAAACAAGTTTTATTGACTCTCTCTCATACTCTTGTTCTTCCTTATATAACATACTGCACCCTTGTTTGGGGAAACTCCGCTAACAACGCATTAAATGGTATCTTTGTCATCCAAAAATGAGCAATAAGGCTATTATCTGATGCTGATTTCCTTGATCACTCTAGTGCATTATTTAAAGAGCGAAACCTACTGAAGCTCAATGATATAACCAAACTGGCACATTTTATTTTTATTTACAAGTGTAAGAGCAAAATCATTAATTTGCAGTGGGTAAATAGATATTTTGTAACATCAAGAAATCCACTCGTATCAGACCAGAAATAGATCAAAGCTTGTTATACCTCAATTTAGATTGCCTTCATCTCAAAAACTACCCATTTTCATTGGATTGAAACTATGGAATGACTTGCATGCCAATATAAAAAATATTGCAAATGTAAATTTGTTTAAAACCAAGTTGAAATCCTGATTAATAATGGGATACTAACAAAAAACTTTAATGTCCACTAATAATGTTTAATATTGTCCATTAATATTGAAATACAGGCTTTAACTATTAATAATACTTATTTACTGATTTATTTATTTATTATTATTAATTTATAACAGCTAGCTGCTTATTTTTAATAAGAGCCCAGTAAAGCCTAAAGCTTAAGGGCCAAATAAAATTAAAAAAAATAAATAGTTGAGCTTCACAATTATTTATGTCATTGTAAATTGTAAAAAGACTACTGTATTTATTTTATTATTAATAAAGGTTATTCAATTCAATTCAAATTCAATTCAAATACACTAGAAAAATATATATTTTTAATTCAACTTCAGGCTATGTCATTTTCTGCATAATGACCTTAATTAGTTTGTTGGTTTCTGTTCTGGCTATTTTTTTTTTTCTAATTGGATTTAGTTTGGTGGTGTTTGTGATAGAATTATGACATGCCATTCGTGTGGTTTTTACTTTGAGAACTTGATTCATCATGTGCCCTAGATGAAGACAAAGCATTGGATGTTTTTATCAATTATGGGCCTATGGCATTATTCTCTCATCCTTAACTTGCCTGAAATGTGATAGTGAGTGCCTAATATGAAAAGATCAGAAGATATTTAGGTGAAATAACCAATATTAACCTGTCAGGTTAATTGAATGCCCAGTTAGGTCAACTGTACACCCTTGATGATTGGTTAGGTTGTCATGATATTTTCATTAGTTTAAACGAAAATGATGAGAGCAGACTTTTCTGGTTAATTTTGAGGGGTGTTTTGCACATTTCCTGTGGTAATGCATCATTTACGAGATCTCATAATATGAACATGTTAGGTTATGCTTTATTGTATAAAATGCAATAAAAAATATATTTTTCAAGTGTATTTTGGTATGCTTTGTTCGAATATGACCTTCATTTCTTGTGCAAATGAACAGAAATACAGTTGTCATTGCATGGCCCAAACACGTATTTCTGTTCATTTGCACAAGAAATGAAGGTTATATTTGAACAAAGCACACCAAAATACACTAGAAAAAATATTTTTGATTTTAACTTTAGGCCATGTCATTTGCAACATAATTACCAATTACAGTAAATACAGTTACTACTTACAGAAAAATGGTCAAAAACAATTCACAGGCTTCATATTGTTTCTGCATGTGTATTGCTTAATTCATTAACAAATGATGGGTGGTATAATTTCATGCTGAGATCTTTTGTCATGTGAGCTCTCATTGTGGACATGGGGACTGCAAGTTCTTGTGATCATTTCTGAAGTGATTTTTTTGGTGAATGAGCCACTGATGCAATCACACCTTCACATTGTTCTGCTCACGTTGTTGGTCTGTCCTTGATAGAGCCAGTTTCAAACTGCTTTTTCTCCCAGCGTAATACCGTCTTGTTTTGTAGTGCAGCCTTATTGAATCTTTTGTTGAAATTATTCTGGATATCGTGCATCATTTTGCCAGCATGTGACCTTTCATGAGCCTATTTGCTCATCACTATCCTTTCCTCCAGAGTGTAAGTGGACTGGTCTGCCATTGTTCACACAACTCTAATGCCTGGAAAAGAAAAAAAATGTCAATGAATCCCATATAAATTCAATTAATCACACAAAAATAAAATTGGTATTACAATATGTTATGTACATTTTGTAGTGGGTGATGGGACTTTTTGAACACCCTGTAGGTAAAATTCAGCTGGGTAAATATTAACCCTCAACTACAAAGGTGAATCAAATCATCATGTTATACATTACAAGGTTAAGTTTTTTGACAGTCAAAATTTGTTTCGAAGGTGCAGATTGTGCAAAATCAGTCACATAAGAGATAACTAACCAATATAAAATGACTACCTAACTTTTACATTACATTTCATTTGGAAAACCTGAAGCCACTCAGGCCTATTGAGGTTATCCAAATCATAAGCTATATTTTCTATTAAAATTATGTAAAATGTCAGTCTCAAGTCAGCTAATTAATGTACAGGAATACCCCACTTTACGAATTATTCCGTTCCTATCGCCCGTTCGTAAAGCAGGTGTTCGTAAAGCAGAGCATTATTTCCCATACATATAATGTTATATTTTGGGTTACGTTTTTTTCTTAAAAAATCAAAAAAAAAAAAGGTTATAAAACAGCAAATTTTGCAGAAAAAAATGTTTATTAACATAGAAATGAAAGCAATGAACAAAGAAATAATACAAACGAAAGTAATGAACAAAGAAATACAATAAAAATGTAAGCAATGAACAAAGAAATAGTACAAAACATTACATATGCAAATTTAGTTTTCATTAATAGATGCGTCAGTAGACATGCTTTTGGATTCGTTTCTTCTGATTAACATCACAGTCTTTACTATCACACTTTCGTTTTGGCATAAATGATGATGGGTACTCTAATTGCAATGTACGAAAAGAATATCAGTGAAACACTTAGCGTGCGCGAGAGTGAATAAAGCACAAACTCTCTTGTCAAAGCGCACATATAAACTGACAACAGCTGCGTTGCCACAGTGCAAAGTGAGCTAAAAGCGAGCTAACTTGGCACCGCTGTAATGCAGAATACGTAATAGAGTACAGTACAGTATGGTATGCGCGACGTAAGCATATTATTTTTGTCTTAAAATCGAGCTAACTAAGCACTGCTGTAATGCAGAATATTAGATTGTGGTATGCGCGACGTACGCATTTTATTTTTGTCTTTTATATTTCTTCATTTAATTTTTTATTTAGCGCAAATACAATTTCGTAAACCCGGGGTTTCGTAAAATGAAGCATCGTAAAGCGGGGTATTCCTGTACAACTATTTACAGAGCTACCAAAAGTAGCCTACATAACTTAAGCTAAGAATATACACTATTTACAATCTACAAACTCCTTCGCTCCTTCATTCATGAAATTGTCCAAATTTTTGCCCATAGGAGTTTTTCTATGTGAAATTGATCAAAATTTTTTTTTTTTTTTTTTTTTTTTTTACCCCAACCAACCAGACATGGGGTCTATTACTGTGTTTCTGTTACTATTACTGTTACAGTACTTTTGATTTCTTCTATTACTATTACTTTATTTTTCATTTGAAAAGGATCTTTTTGTCTATTTAAATGCAATTAGAAGCAGTGTGTTAACAAATATTTGTTTCAACCAAATCATTACAATTTCAGAGACTAGGTCTTGATAAATTTTACTTTATTGAAGGAAAAATTTGCCACAATATTAATTCACATAGATGTTTATTCTTGTTTAGAGTAGATTGTTTATTTTTTCAGTTCTTTGTTCACACAATATGTCCATTGTCACTGTAATAGAAAAGTAATAGACTGTTATTTATTGCTACTACTATTACAGCCCAAAAATTGATCTATTACTATTACTTAAAAAAATCCTGTAATGGTTTATTACTATTACAGGTTGGACCTCACTAATCTGGAAAGCTTGGGACTAGACTGGTTCTGGATTAGTGAAAATTCCGAACCATTGAAACTGAGATTAAAAAAAGGCAAAATAATGCATATACTGTATTATTACTGATACTGATACAACTTACATAAGCATAAACCTATCCCAGGTTTACTGGACCTCTTTATGACAAAGTGTTGGTGCTATGGCACAAGTTTACTGTATTGTACTCCTGTTGATAGCTTTCTTAAACCACTCTTGCAGTGTTGTTTGCCTCATATATTTAGGCTTTTCTTTTATAAGATCATCTCTTATCATATACAGACCCATCACTTGTTGCTCAGATATAAAATTTCTTTGCTCAAGCCCTGTAATTAAGTTGGTTGCCAACTGACACCTGTCAATTGAAAACCTTTCCTCATCTTGTGCATCATCATCTGCATAGTCCTCATGTTCAGCATTGTTATTCTGTATCATACTTACAATTTCTTCATTGGTCAGTTGATTGATGACTGGGGCATTTAAGTCAACATTCATCCACTCTTCTAGGTCCTCTTCTTGCATATCTTTGCTACTTCCAACACTGCAAATTGTCATTCCAAACCATCGAAGTTGCCAAACCATTGGATTCTGGATTAGTGAGGTCCAACCTGTACCATTACCCCATGTCTGCAACCTACTCAATTTTTTATAAAATTTAGGCCTTTGTGACCTCTCATTCCAGAATTGTCATGAAAGTTCAGTACAGTACCGTATATATACCATGTCAGTCACCCGATCCCTTTTCAGAGTTCATAAATTTTTGTAATTGACAGAAATGATTCTGGTATTTTAAAGCTCTTAAATAGATTTGCATTTTTTAATTCTGGATTATTCCAGGACAAATCATGCAAAAAAAAAATTTAATATCATACCATCTTCACTTTTTCTAAAATTTGGTGTATGGCATTGTTTAAACCAGGGGTTCTCAACCCACTTACTTCCATTACCCACCTGAAGCATTGGCATTCACCCCGTTACCCCTTAATGACGCGTAAATTAACCAAATGTTAAAGTAGTAGTTGGGGTATTCCAGGTCAAATCACCCAAAAATTTAAAAATTTGTCACCATTCCGACCCAGATTTTAGTGAAAATTGACATATGGGGTTCTTTCCAGGTGCTGATTTCACTGATTCAAATAAAAAAGCTCTATGACCCATAGTTTTTGAGATATGGGCCCCACTTTACCACCTAATTTTAATGGGCAATAACTCCCAAACATCTTATTGTAGACCTATAAAACTATACATTTTTAGAATCAGCATGAAGAGATCTATTAAATGATACCACATTCAAATGTGTAGAACAATAATGAAAATTTTCAATTTTCCCCCTTTTTTTATTTTTATTTTTGACCCCCCCCCCCGTAGACAGTGAAATAAAAAACAAATTTTCATTTATTAAACTTCCATTAATTGTTAAAAGATACAAACAATAAAAAATGAATGTGGGTATCAAGTTGCAAGATATTTTAAAAATTATTGAAATTTTTACTTTTTTTATGCAGACTAAAATAGAGAACTACAAATGATATATTTACATCCTATGTATAACCCATATTCACGCAGTCTTTCTCTCAAATGTTTGTTAATTATGCTTATTTTTATTACAGATATGCTTATTTTGAGTCAAATCATATCTTATTTTTGAGATTTACAATTGTGTATTTTTAGTAATGAAAAATGGTTAGATACTGTGGTGATCCTTTACAAAAACATAAGAAAAAGAGATGAGGATATAAGAACCATCAGCCAATCACTTTATGATCGATGTAAATGGAAACTACAAAGGAATACTGTACTATGTAGCAACTGTAGAAAATTATTGACCCAGAGACCAGAGTTGCTATCAACATCACAAAGTGAAGAGTGATCACAATCAGTCTTCTGAGAATGTTATTTCAGAAAGCGATGAATATGATCCAAGTATATCAAGTAATGCCAAAGAGGAGGTTTCTCTAGTTCTAGAAAGTCTTGCTGTGACTCCAGTGAAGAAGCGTAAGTATTTAATGATAGGTACTTTTTATATTTATAATTTTTTTATTTATATTATTTATTTATAATGCATTTACTTTCAAGACAGTTTTTCAGCAGTTGCTGAAAAACTTAATGAAATTAATATGTTGACATATTAAATTTATTAAACTTATGAAACTTATGAAATTAATATGTTGAGACATTAATTATTATTGTCCATATATATCAAATGGAGTCAAATATTTATTAATTCAAAAATTTCAGATGGTTTGGGTTCCTCAAGAAAAGAAGCAAAAGCTATTCAAACAATAGAAAAAGCACGTCATTCTTTAAAATGAAAGCTAGAAACAAGTTTAGAAATTGAGATCCCAAGCCCATCAAAAGCTACAAAGTTGGATCATGAAACTCAAAGGTATGAATTTTAAAATGATACGCTATTATTAAATAGGAATATACCTAAAACAAAATGTAGGTATTCACCTTTGATAGTAGAAACTAGAAGCACAACTCCCTAAAGACTGGAGATCAATGGGCCCATTAAATCATTTGGAATTCATTTGGTCACAAAATAATTTTTGGTTTAATTTGACTCTATCTCAAAGAATGCTCAGTTTGTTACACTTGAAATCAATATTATAATCCAAAAAGTTTAATATGCACATGTAATGTTTTGATTATAGCTATTATACATTCATGAATTTGTTTCAGGTCAATGATCCATCTCATGAATGAACTGGTTGAAGCTTTCCATTCTACTGACAGTTATGAGAGGAAACTCAAAATATTGACATTATCTCCATTTACCATATCAAAAACTATAAATCTATTTCAGACAACTGAATATTTAGTTAAGAAAAGCAGAAATATAAAACAAAGACTTGGAATTATTCCTGAAATTGAACCCATGTCAAAAGGAAAAGTAATAACTAAAGGTACTAAAGATTCTGTTCAGAAATTTTTTGAATCAGATGAAATTAGTCGTTTGTGCCCAGGTACAAAAGACTGCCTGAGTATCAGAAATGAAAGTGGGTATAAAGAATCTGTGCAGAAAAGACTGGTGTTAATGAATCTGAAAGAAGCTTTTAGGCTCTATAAAAATAATCCAGATAGTCCCCAAATTGGCTTCTCTAGTTTTGCCAGCCTTCGCCCTAGACATTGTGTTTTAGCTGGAGCTGCTGGTACCCATTCTGTGTGTTTATGTACATACCACCAGAATGCCAAAATACAATTCTCAGCTTTGGGTGTCAAAGGGTTGGAATACACAACTCTTATGGAGAAAGCAGTGCGTGATGTCAACAACAGGAATTGCATGATGTAAATATATAATCTCTGTCCAAAAGAACAAGGTATTAAGAATTTTTTGCTCACTTTTCAAAGTGTTAACGATCCTGAATGTGAGGAAATAAAATATAAATGATGGGTTACTAAAGCTCGATGCAATATGGTTGAAAAAACAGAATCTGTAGATGATTTTATAAATTCATTAAGCACAAAAATTATCAAATTGACACGTCATCACTTTATAGCAAAGAATCAGAGTGCATTTCTAAAAAACTTGAAGAATAATTTAAATACTGTATTTTTTGAAAAAAAAGGGGGGTCAAAATCAGCCTGCGTCCTATACACTGAAGGTCATAATATTACCTTTCTTTATATGGGCTAGAAGAACTGATGGATTTTTACAAAAATTCATCATCTCTTAGTCCCTCCTGACTGTGTATTGGTTTGGCCAATTTTACACTAAGTTTCTACTCTTCCCAACCAACTGATAACAAGAAAAACAGTATGTATTGCATAATGATTTACTTTTATGTTTCATAACATACAGTATAGTCTCCTGTATACTTAATACTATTTTCTTATAATGAGTATGGGTGAAAGAAAATGTATCACCATACTTTTGATGGAGGGCTTTAACAAAAGTCAGCCTCACTGGTAGAAAATTAGACATTTTCTGACAATTAGGCAGTTGGACATAATTTTTTTCCTGAAAAAAGGCCTTGAAAATAGGGGTGCGTCTTATACACTGAAAAATATGGTAGCCATACAGCTGTAGTTCTTGGTGACTTTTCAGAAAACTACTCATTTGTAGTACAGGATGTAGCCCAAGGTTTTCATTGGGAAAATACCCAATGCACAGTGCATCCCTTTGTTATATTATAAGGAACCAGAAAGTAATGAAAAAATATTCAAGTTATTGTTCTTTATCTCCAAATACAAAACATAACACTACAATGGTTTACACTTTTTTAAATATATTCATACCTATTATTAGAAAATCCCACCTTCATATCAAAAAATTATATTATTTTACTGATGGATGTGCAGGACAATATAAAAATCGTTTCAACTTTGTTAACATTTGTAAACATGAAGATTTTGGGCTGGAATGTGAGTGGCATTTCTTTGCCACAAGCCATGGTAAGAGCGCTTATGATGGGATTCGGGGTACAGTGAAAAGATCTGTAGCCAGAGCGAGTATGCAGAGAACATTCGCAAATCAAATATTAACACCAGAAGACATGTTTGAATTTTGTTCAAACAATATAAGTGACAGCATAAAATTTTTTTTAAGAAATTCTGAAGAAATTGAAGCTATGGAAAAATTTTTAAGTGACAGATATGAAGAAAGTATGCGGCTAACAGGAACACAAAAATTTCACAGATTTGTACCTCTTAATGCAAATAACATAAAAACATTTGAATTATCTTCTGATGAAGTTGGTGAGGTGAGGATTATAAGCAAAGCTTTTCTGGGTGAAGATAATGTTGAAGTTAATCCAAAAATAGGAGAGTACATAGTTTGTACTTACAATGATCAGAAATGGTTGGGATTTGTACATTCCTATAATGAGGAATTTGATGACTTTGAGGTTAGCTTTTTGCACCCATCAGGATATAGTGTTTACTATTACTTTCCACAAATTAGAGATACATGCCACATATCAAGAGATAACATTTTAGGTTATTAAGCACACCAACTTTAAAGCCAGGAACAATGCGTATTCAATATGTTTTCCCAGAAAATGAGTTGAAAAAACTCGTGTAATTATGAATCAACTTGATGTAATGTGTGTTCAATTTGTATTTTTGCTGTTTATTTTCGTCCATGTGAATATATCATTTGTAGTTCTCTATTTTAGTCTGTAGGCGTAAAAATGTCAAAATTTCACAATGTACATATTTTTTCAATAATTTTTTAAAATATCTTGCAACTTGATAACCCACATTTTTTATTGTTTGTATCTTTTAACAATTAATGGAAGTTTAATAAATGAAAATTCTTGTTTTGGATTTCACTGCCTAGGGGGGGTGGGGGGGAAATTTTAATTATTGTTTTACACATTTGAATGTGGTATCATTTAATAGATCTCTTCATGCTGATTCTAAAAATGTATAGTTTTATAGGTCTATGGTAATGTGTTTGGGAGTTATTGCCCATTGAAGTTAGGTGGTAAAGTGGGGCCCATATCTCAAAAACTATGGGTCAGAACTTTTTTATTTTGACCAGTGAAATCAGCACCTGGAAGAACCACATATATCAATTTTCATCAAAATCCAAGTAGGAGTGGTGACATGCATTGGGTGATCTCTCCTGGAATGCCCCAGTTTATAATCATACAATTATTTTTAAACACCATTCTTAAATAAAATGTGTGTGGCTTCCATTACCCACTGGTTGAGAACCCCTGGTCTGAACCAACAAACTCGATATAAAATTATAGCTCAATCAAAGTACTGTAATGGTTCTTCATTACTTGCTTTCCTACTTTCCACCGTTGTTTGAGTGGTTTTAGAGTTCAAAGTAAGATTGGGGATTAGTTCCTCCATTATTTTCCAAGTGTAAATAATGCTGTACCTATCTCAACTTTCCAGTGAACATAAATTTAATTCACATAATCTTTCCCAGTAATTTAGTTCTTTGCATTCATTGATCTTGGCTGTGAAGCTTAATCTGAATCCCTTCTAGTTGATTAATGTCTTTTTTATATGGAGATGTTAAGACTGAGCAGTACTCCAACTTGGGTATGATCAATGTTTTCAACAGAGGAATTGTTATATTCCTATCCCTTCTTTTAAAGATTCTCAGTATTTGTCTTGTTATTGTGCCCATTAATTTTTTTTTTAAACAAGGTTTCTTTGCATTTTCACATTATTGTTTTACCATGCAATTGCCTTACTCTTCAGTCTGTCAGATGCTGTCCTCACTAAAATAGTTCTCATAGCTATGCTCTACTCTGTTTGTTTGTTCATGTGTCTCCAAAGTCTTGCTCTGCTTTTTCATACTCTGTTTCCACTTCATTTGAATTCAACCCTTCAACTTTTATTCTCTGTGTACAGTACTGTCCACTCTTCCTTTTATATGAGACACCAACTTTGCTTTATATAATATAATCGTGTAATCTGACAAACATCACACAGCTTTTGTATCATACATCACTCAGCATATCTTTAGTCACTAATGAGGCATTCCATGTCAAGTGTACACACCTTATGTCAGGTCATCTCACTGATTTTAATGATTTTTGGCGTGGTAGTTGGGTATGATGAGTAATGAAGTGTGACCAAATTTTAGCCACTTGGGTCAAATAGTATGGGGGTGATGCCCCCCCCCCCCCCCCCCCCCCAATTTGGGGTCAGCAGCGTAACCTCGTGATTTTGAAAGGTCATAACTCAGGATCTGATGGATGGATTTTAATGATTTTGGTGTCAAAATGCTCAGAAAAGACAGCAGAATAACTTTAATTTTATGCACAGTGTGTGTACATTCAATTAAAAAAAGTTGCATTTATATTTCACCTTTGACCTTGACTTCAGGTCAGAGTTCAGAATTCAAGGTCATGAAAATTGGCGTAAGTAAATACCTTTAGATGAAGCATATTGAAGCAAAAAATTGGAGTGGGATCTCCATGGGTTTGCTATCCACAAGCATTTGAAATTGTGCATGTTAAAAATTTTGAGCATTTTATTTAAGATAACTTCACAAATAGTTCATACTGTATGTATATATATATATATATATATACATACATATATATACAGTAAACCCTCGCTGTTCGTGGCATCACCATTCATGGCTTCAAGGCTGCCAATGGAGGAGAAGGAATGAGCACCACTCCTGAATCAAGCTTTGGAGCTAGTAAAGGCTGGTTTGAAAGATTAAAAGAACTTTTTTCGTTGCACAATGTCAAGATTTCAGGGGTATAAGCCTGAACAGGTCTTTAATGCCAATGAGACTGCCCTTTTTTGGGAGAAATTGCCATCACACCCTTACATTAGTCAGGAGGAGCGTCATGCATTGGGATTCAAAGCTGCAAAAGATAGTGTAACTCTTTTGTGAAAATGCTGCAGGTCACATGGTGAAGCCTGGCTTAATTCATAAGGCAGTCTGCCTGTGAGCACTAAAAGGCAAGGATATGAACCACCTTCCTGTACATTAGGCACAAAATTAATGGAGTATGGCATATTCGCGGATTTCCCTTATTTGTGGCGCGAGTGGAATGCATCTACCGCGAATAATGAGGGTTTACTGTATATGTATAAATATAGCTACATTCATGGATTGATAAATAAACTGTAGGTATTAAGATTTTTGCAAATATTAAGGTATTTGCTGCTCTAAAAGAACAATAATTTTCATCACAGTACCTATATAATTTGTATATTTAATCATGTTAAATTTGTGCGTGTTCAGGTTTTGACTATATGCTGATAAAATATCATCAAAATAATAGGACCCATTCAATTCCCACAATAAATTAAAATCTTCTGATCTTCGGCCTGCTTCACAATCACTAATAGAAAAATTTCCAAATCATTTGAAGCCAGGCCAAAGTTATGTTCATCATGCAGAAAAAATTTTCCTTACTTATTTTACAAGTTCAAAATATAGCAGAACCAGAAATATTATCATCAAGCTCATCTGATATTACTATGGAAACTGTGCAATCAGATGATGTTTTTGTTAACAAGGAGGCTGAATTGTCAGCAATGAATGAGACAATTGCCATGATTGGGGAAAGCCCGATTGTCAAGCGCAAGATTCAAAGAAATGAAGCATACCTCCCAACAAAAATGGCCAAAATACAAAGTTCAGTAAGAAGACGCTTAGATATGGTAGGTGAAATTCCTCAAGAGTCAGGTCCATCAAATGTAGACAAACTGTCTGAGCCAGAAGTAGTTGTCCAAACATTGAAAGATAAATATCAAAACTCAGATAAACATGACCAAATTATGATTGATTGTTTTTGCACCATCAATGAGTGTAAGAAAACTAATTCAAGAATTTAACTGTTCACAAAGAATGGCTGTTCAGGCTCAGCAGCTTGCAAAAGAAAAGGGAGTATTGTCATCACCAAATCCAAAGATGGGGAAGGAATTGCCACTGGAAGTAACTAACACTGTTAGAGTTTTTTAGAAATGATGAGTAGACAAATGGCAGGCAAGAAAGACTGGGTAACAATAAAAGAAAATGGTAAACAAAGAAATATCAAAAGAGGTTAGTTTTATGTAATCTAAAAGAAGCATATCAACAATTTAAGTTTCCAGCTCTCTCTATAGGATTTTCAAAATTTGCGATGCTACGCCCCAAAGAATGTGTTTTGGCAGGAGCAAGTGGGACGCATAGTGTGTGCGTCTGCACAATTCATCAGAATGTTAAGTTAATGATAACAGGTTCTAGAATCTAGAATGGCAGAAATTACCAGTGAGGAAGAAACTCTGTTGAGTAGTTACCACTGTGCTTTAGCCAAAATTATTTGTGACAAAAGTCAACCTTCTTGCTATTTAGGAGAGTGTGATCAATGCCCTCGACCTGATTCGCTAAAGGAAACTCTTCTTACATGTTATGAAGAAAAAGGTATTGATGAAATCCAGTACAAACAGTGGACAACAACAGATTGATCTCAGATGGACTGTGTTATTCAAAATTTAGATTTCCTAGATACCTTTATTTCTTGACTAACTTGACTAAGGCATCATGATTTCATTGCCAAACAACAAACCAAGTATTTAGAAAAAAAAAAAATGAACTGGATGAAGGCGATTTTTTGATGATTGGGGACTTTTCCGAAAACTATTCCTTTGTTGTCCAAGATTGTGCTCAAGGATTTCACTGGAATAATTGCCAAGCGACTCTTCATCCATGGGTTTATTATTACAAAGAGCAAGCAAAAGTAAATCGCAGTTCTCTAACTATTATCTCATAGTGTAATACACATGATACTGTTGCAGTTCATCTATTCATAAAAGTTTTAATAAATCATCTTAAGTCAAATTTTTAGCTACTAAACAGAATTATCTATTTTACCGATGGATGCGCAGGTCAATGGGGCATTCCAGGACAGATCGCCTGAACTAGGAACCTTGATATCTCAGATTTTGATGAAATTTGGTGGAGTGGTGGCCTCCACCAAGTTATGTAAAACTGCAATTTTTTTTTGTTCTGTGACCACTAGGTGGCAATGTACGGGGGGTCAAAATTTTGACGAATGGAGCAAGCGCGCACCCTTTAAGAAGTCATATCTCAGCTTTTAGTTGACCAATCAAGTTGATTTTGGTGTCATTTATTTCATCTGACCCAGAGCTTTTAAATGAGCCCAAACTTGATATGGTGCAAAATTAAAAAAAAAATTTATAACTTTTTTTTAGTTTATTTTTTTTTATTTTCACCCCGCGTGAGGGTGAAATTAAAAAAAAAATTATCCTAAATTTAACTTCTATCTATATACAAAACATATGCAATGAAATTCCTGTGTATGAAACAATAAATAGGTGAAATTTGCATTAAAAAACACCATTTTTTGCTTTTTTTAGCACTTTTTTTCAACATTCCGCACACTATGGTATACAGTATTCCCTCGAATATCGCGGGGGTTACGTTCCAGAACCCCCCGCGATAGGTGAAAATCCGCGAAGTAGAAACGATATGTTTATTACGTATTTTACGCCTTTATAAACCCTCCCCGCACTCTTATAAACCTTTCCCACGCTCTTATAAACACTTTCTACACTCGGAGTATGAAAGAGACTAACAGTATTTTAAAAAGAAAACATTTGTATATACAGTATTTTTTAATAATTTTACCAACATTAAAATTTTGTATGGGTACTCACCAGCGAAGATACTAAAACTTGAATGATGATGATGACGATGAATTAGCTGTGCAGTACTGAATGATGAAGGTGATGACGATGATGAGATGAATGTACTGCACAGCAAAGAAGAGCATTACATCTCTTCTAAATGAATAACACGTGGAAGCGAACTGAGCAAGGCGAGATGCTGAATGCTTCGGTAGGCTGCAGATCGAGATGCGACGAACGCTAAGCCAATCAGCGCCCAGGATACTGAACAGCGTGCTCTGATTGGTCGCGTCTCATCCATCGGCCAATGGTGTGCCGTGTACGGTATCATATAGGCAAAGTAGCTCAAGCAGCACAAGCTTCGCTGGTTTTCCTATCTCGCGGTTCTTTGTCAACTCAATTAGAGTATGTATTTTATTTCTGCTAGAAAAAACCGCGATGTACCGAGTCCGCAAAATGTGAACCGCGATATGGTGAGGGAATACTGTAGTCCGCTTTCTGTGTGTATTTTTTTATACAATTGACCATTTATTTCTTGTAGATATGGAGAAACAATGTAAGAAACAATACTAATAATAATAATAATAATTGTATGACAGTTAATGAACCAAAACAACTGTACCTGTACAAGTTAATGATGGGTAGAAGTATTACCAGAACCATTTAAGTTTTCATCAATGATTCTAGAAGTTTCTTGTTAAAACGTATTGTATTCTTGAACCACCAGTTAACTGTGGTTCAGGCAGAACTCCAATTATCTGCTCTCGTGGTTTGTAACATTGTTCGCGTTTGTCGTCTGAAAACCAGTAGGCAGGTCATATTCCAGAAGGGTGAAGAAAACGTATGTAGTAGTCCCTAAATTCATCGTCAAGAGATTCCACATAAGCAACCCATTTCTGCCCTCCTTCTTGCACACAAACATAAGAATTAGCTGGTATTCTGGATGACTTATCTCCACTTATTGATGAATCTGGAGCATTGATGACTTTTACCAGTGTTTTATTTTGATCTGAAGTGCTTTGTGAAACTTGATAAATGTTCAGTTCCTTGTTGTCAGTTGGTTGGAAGCGATGGTGTTTTTGAGTCCCAGGAATAGTTGTTGCTGCTTGAAATCGTGTTTTCAGTGATTCCTGTGTTTCCTCGACTTTCTTTGATTCAGTGAAAAAGGTTTTTATTGTAGGTATGGATTCTTGACAGTAGTTGAAGAAGTCAATAGGTGTTAAAATTTGACAATCCAATGGTCTTTGTAAGCTGGCTCTAGCTGCTGATCTTTTTAATGTTCCTCCAATTCCATCACATGCATTTTTGCCATGCAAAGCAAAAAAGTTCCATTCAGCCTGTAAACCAAAGTCTTCATAATGATATACAAGATTTATAAAGTTGAAACGATTTTTGTACTGTCCAGCACAGCCGTCTGAGAAATAAATAATTTTTTGAATGTGGTCATGGGTTTGTTTTAGATGTGGTATTAGTTCCTTCAGAAAAGTGTAGACCGTCGATGTTGTGTGCCTTGTGGAATCGGATACAAAACAAAAGCTTTCATGTCCAATGGTGGAGTCTGGTTTTCTGAAATAGAAAACAAATGGATGGAGGGTACATTGTGAGTTTTCCCAGTGATAACCTTGTGCTGCATCTTGAACAACGAAAGAATAGTTTTCACTAAAGTCCATTACCAGAAGTCCTTCATTAGTGTTCAAGTTTTCCTTTGTGTGCTTGAAGAATGCTGATTGTTTCTTTGCAATGAAATGGTATCTCAAGAGTTTGACAACAGCAGACGAAAACGATTCCAAAAATTCCTCTACAGTTTCAATTTTGTCCTCCAAATTGCATCGATCAACTGTTACCCATGTTTTATACCTTATTTCAATTATATCCTCCATTGAAGGCAGATTTCTTAAAAAGTTGATCACACCTGCTTCTCCTGGGCAATCCTTGCACCGTCTCATCATGCAATCCTCGGCCCAGCTCACAAACTGCTTTTGCCATGATGTCATCAAGACTTACCGTAGGCCTTTTTCTCCGATAGCATTGAGCTGCAGTTTTTGGTTTTGATGGTATGTGCAAACGCACACCGAGTGCGTGCCCCCAGTTCCAGCAAGAATACAATGTTTAGGTCGCAAAGAACAAAATGTAGAGAATCCAATTTTATGATTTTCATTTTCATTCTTAAATTTTACATACACTTCACGAAGATTGCTTAAAATAAGCCACTATTGAGCATGTTTTTTTATGCTGTCTTCATTCTTGACTGAGACGTAGTCTTTTTTACCTGGACAGAGGCGACTTATATCATTGAGCTCGTAGTATGCCCTGATTTGATCTTTCATGTCTTCCGAGACTTTTTGGCCTTTACTCAACATTGGAACTTGAGGTAAAATTCCTTGCTCTTTTTTCATTTTACAACTCAGCTTAACCATGTATTCTGTTGTACCAAAAAAAAATCATCGTTTTCTCGAAATTGAATGGGGTTAGAGCCAAAATTTGAAGTCTTCTTGCTCGATCTGCAGTGCTCTCGAAGGCTGTTTTTAGCTCCATCATCAAATTATTGTAGCTGTGAAAAAGGAGAAGACTGTCAATGTATTATGTATTATGTATTACTTGTATATATGTATTACTTCACAGTGCTTTATAACTAATTTATAGTTCATTTTTTTTAGTTCTTTGTTATGACATTTCTATTTAATATAAGTATTTAAAGGTGTAAAAAATAAATTTCATACCATTCAAGATCATTATCCAACTCCTCAGCATCAGGAATTTTCATTCCATAACTTGCTTCAAGGTTTCTCTTCAGTACATCATGTGATGATCGTAACTTTTTCTTGATTCTAGCAGCTTTTTTCTGTTGCGTGAGATGGTCTGTTAAAAAGAAGCAAAAAATTCCAAACCTTTGTATAGTAAAACTATCAAAATATTAAATTTTTTCGAATTTAAAAATTATTATTAAAAAACACAGTCTAAAAATTAAGTTAAAACATCAAAATTAAAAAAAATGACGTAAAAATAAATCATACAACTAAATAAGTGAATATGGATTTTACATGCATAAACTTTTACCTCATTTGACTGGTGTTTGTCCCAAAAGAGGCAGAATTTGTTCAGTCAAAGCTGAAGCAGAAAGGTTTAAGCCAATTTCATCTTCTTCAGATTCCGAATGTGCACTTTCAGATATTTCTGCTGAGGAAGACTCATTCTTTAGTTGAGCATGCTCATGGCAATTGTCAAAACATGGAGAGCTTTTTCAAGCAGTTCGTACAAACTTTGTCACCGTGTTTGACCAGCTCATTGTCAATTAGTCTTTGTAGGAACAGCTCTAAGGTTTTTGTAAATTTTTCTAGAATGAGACTTAAAAGGACCAGAGCAAGATGGCGTAGTTTTAGGCATGATGTATAATATACTCGGGTAATTACACTGCAGTTAATAATTCTGACAAGTTTGTCTGCAAATTATAAAAAAGAAAAGTTAGTTAAATAGTATCAAATAATAACAACAAATCAAATGAGAAAAGGTACATAGTTTTTACTCTTAAGCTGGCCATACACGTACATGCCTGCCTCATGCTTATGACGTCATCATACGTCACAGATCGTACGATTTCTCAGCAAATCACTGGCATGAAGGCAATTTACTGCCATCTGGTGACACAATATAACCTTGGATATCATTATTGCATTTGAGTATTTGGTTAACATGAATCAATTTAATGAAAATTTTATCAATGAATACAAGTCGCGCCGGTGTCTTTGGGAAATGAAAAACATCGATTGTAGCAATAAAATAAAAAGAGAAAATATATTCATGCAGTGATTCAATTATTGCTCGACAGGTTTCGGGAATAATTTTTCCAAGGGATTGAGCGGAGATAAACGAAGAAGATTTTATATCTTTATAGGATCTCCCCATTGTCAAAAACCTCAAAGTTACTACCAATTTCTCGTGACCAGTGATGTATTTCCTCATTATTGTGTCATTTTTTGTAACTGGGATCCGATTTTTGATGATAAAATATTATAAACTTCCTCTGACATACGTAAATAGTTAAATAAATCGCGTTTATCTCCATTTAAATGTTGTAGAAGTGAAATGTGACTCATGGTACTTCCTTTTCTTAACCAATTTTTAATCCACATTGATTTTTTTCTTTTTTCTTTGACTTATCAGAGATTGCAACACTTAAACCAATTGTGATCATGTCACTTCTCGATATCTTAACCATGCTCACTCATCGAATTACACATTGACACTGTGAGTTAAATAAAAATATTTACCACCAGATGTCAGGATTGCATAGGCTTGACATGAGGCATGTACGTGTATGAGCAACATGAAGCCATCAAACCAAATTCATCGCTGGCTTGATAAGTTGAGCATGAAGCAGGCATGTATGTGTATGGCCGGCTTTAAAAGCAGAAGTGGACTATTTTATCATCAATAAGACACTGGGAGTCAAACCAGGTTTTTTTTTTCAATTTTATCATCAAAAAATGCCAAAAAACACAAAAATGGTGTATTTTCAGCAAATATTTTACCTATTTAGTGTTTCACACACAGGAATTTTATTGCATATATGTTTTGTATATAGATAGAAGTTTAATTTAGAATAAATTTTTTTTTAATTTCACCCTCGCGCAGGTTGAAAATAAAAAAAAATAAACTAAAAAATGTTATAAATTTTTTTTTTCATTTTGCACCATATCAGGTTTGGGCTCATTTAAAAGCTCTGGGTCAGATGAAATAAATCACACCAAAATCAGCTTGATTGGTCAACTACAAGCTGAGATATGACTTCTTAAAGGGTGCACGCTTGCTCCATTCGTCAAAATTTTGACTCCCCGTACATTGCCACCTAGTGGTCACAGAACAAAAAAAATTGCAGTTTTGCATAACTTGGTGGGGGCTACCACTCCACTAAATTTCATCAAAATCTGAGATATCAAGGTTCCTAGTTCAGGCAATCTGTCCTGGAATGCCCCCAATACAAAAACTTTTTAAATTTATGCCACCACCATGAAGAATTTGGAGTTAAGGCTGAGTGGCATTTTTTTGCTACCAGCTATGGCAAGGGACCATTGGATGGTGTCAGAGGAACCATCAAACCATCAAAAGAACAATACTCAAATGAGAGAGAATTTTTAGATCCAATTTTATCAAAAGCGAGAACCATACCAGGAACTCAAAAATTACATTCATTCATACCACTGACAAAAAATTTAGAAGTACAAATGTACAGCGCCTCAGTTGAAAGTTGAAAGGAATTTGCTTCCCCCCAACAAGCCACTCAATTAATTGAAAATGTCACAGGATGTGTAACAGTGGAGTATGATAACCACTGGTGGATTGGGTGTGTGATGGGAACATATCCTGATGAGGGTGAAGTGAAAGTAAACTTCCTTCACCCTTGTGGCCCAAACAAGTCATTTACTTATCCTGAAAATCCTGTTATACTTACAGTAGATTTGTCTGACATCCTCACAATCATAAATCCAATGACAGCTACTGGAAGAACATATACAATCACAAAAAAGGAAACCAATAAAGCCAATATGATCCTGAAAAAGCATCATCTTAAAAAGTAATCAAGAAACTGGATACAAACTTATTGTCAAAAACATATAATCAAAAACTTAAACTGCATGGAAAATGTGAGTATTGCTATTTAAATTGCTTATTGACATGTACCGTATGCCTATATACTGTAACTTATGAATACAGTTCCAAGTATTAGTCTATCTTAAATTGTACAGCTTCCTAATATTAAATTATTATTAAATAGTGGAAATCCCTCTAACCCTCTAGTTGTTAGAGCCTGTGACTGTGAATAAATGGTCCTGGGTTAGAATCCTAGTGGCTTAGAGGTTAGAAAATTTATTTTCTCCACAAGCGCGTGCCTGATGCCTATGCTTGTTTCTGCCATACAGTAGAATATATAAGATCTCTAAACTAATATGGAATTAAAAAAACCTGTTTTGGCACCCTGCATAGTATCTAGGCCTAGGTCTTTCGGAAGTTGGAACGAGGTACACACCTAGGCCTTGGGAGGTAACTAAGGGGTTTAACTACCTACCTTGCTAATTAATTTTTTAAACAACTTTTTATCATGGTAATTTTACTTAAATTTTTAATAAGTATAAAATTTATATTTTTCAGGTTCAGCATGGCAATATGAAGTGTTAATTCATCAGAAATACCTGTACAAGTTAGTCATTGTTCACTGTTCAAACTTCAAACACCTAAATTTCAAGTTATTTTTAACTGCAAAAATTATAAGGATTTGTGATAAAAATTATTGATACTTTTAGAGAACCAAATAATTTGTTTGTAAAAATCTTGATGCTTATCTATAGGTATATATCAAATCACGTATGTAGCTATATTATATGTATATATATATATATGAACTATTTGTGAAGTTATCTTAAATAAAATGCTCAAAATTTTCAACATGCACAATTTCAAATGTTTGTGGATAGCAAACCCATGGAGATCCCACTCCAATTTTTTGCTTCAATATGCTTCATCGAAAGGTCTTTACTTATGCCAATTTTCATGACCTTGAATTTTGAACTGACCTAAGGTCAAAGGTGAAATATAAATGCAACTTTTTTTAAATGGAATGTACGCACTCTGTGCATAAAATTAAAGTTATTCTGCTGTCATTTCTGAGCATTTTGACACCAAAATCATTAAAATCATCCATTAGATCCTGAGTTATGACCTTTCAAAATCATGAGGTAATGCTGCTGACCCCAAATTTGGGGGGGTCATTACTCTCAAACTATTTGACCCAAGTGGCTAAAATTTGGTCATGCTTCATTACTCATCATACCCAACTGCCACACCAAAAATCATTAAAATTGGTGAGATGAGTGGCAGAAATCACCAAAAAGTGTGTACACTTGACATGGAATGCCTCTAATGCATGATGTATCATACCATTAAAATTCCATAATTAGGGACCTACAGCCTACTAACCTAACTTAGCTTAATCTGGCCTAACTTAACTTAATGTGTTGCTGAACTGTCTCTGAACTGCATTTGGATTTCAGAATTTTGTTGTCATACCCTTCTCCACTCTCCTCTGTCTTTATACTGATACATTTTTAAAGTATTAAGCCCTAACTTTCAATAACAACAGAGGAATAGTGAATAAATGCTTGAAGCTTAGGCTAGTCAATTCTTCAAATAAAATTTCCCACTTTCAAGAAAATAATAATAATAATAATAATGCCATTTTGGCAGATCTAGGCTACACAAACTTTTCTAGTTCCAGAAATTGAATTATGGAACTTTGGTTTCTTGGTGAAAAGTTGACTCATTGATTGTATTAAATTATAATATTGTACTTTTTATTCTTTCAGAGATAGAAGTTGATGAAAGCTCACCTTCTCCATCAGCAGAGGTTCATGAAGAAACAATACAAGGTTTAAGTGAAGTTGTCCCTGAAATTATTCTAAATGAAGAACCATACACTTTGTCACCCAGCAATGGTTTGTTGGATAGTTTCATCTATTAAATAAATTATAGCCTAATTGTATTAAGCAGTAAAATTTCAAATTGTTGAATAGGTCTGTGTTTAATACAGTATCCAAAGGTTTTTATATCTAACCTTCCTTTACCCAATTTCTTTGGGCTTATTAATAAATTGTTTTTTAAATCAACAGTTGAAACTCCAAGTAAATGGTCACACATGGACACAGTTACATTTTTGGAAGTTCTTAATCGAGTGCTTGATTCTCAAGAGGCAGCAGGAGGGTTTTTATCTCGAAAGAATCTGTTTACCAAGGTGACAAGTATCCTGAATGACCAGGGTATGAATTTCACTTGTTCAGAGACGGAGAAAAAGTATAATAATATGCTTATGACATTCAGGCGATGTCAGCAACGGCTTATAAAGAAAAGACAGACACCAGCTTGGCCCTACTTTAAGGTATGGTACAGTCTACACTGATTGAAATATGTAACACATGGTTTTAAGTTGTATAGGATAAGTTAATGGTACCTCATTTTAAAATTATTAGGGTAACAAGAAGTGTGAAAGTTTGGCTTCACAGATTTATGATAGCTATTTGAGATACTAAAAAAATACCATACTAACAGTAGATATTCATAATACTGGGAGAAGTGTAGAATGAAAAAGCAGTGGATTTTGAGAACTGGTGTGGTCGTGTAAAAAGTCCTTGCGATATCTTAGATAGAATTGCAGTGAGGTAGTAAAGTGTAGTGATTGGATAGGTGTGTGTAGTAGGGTAGTTAGTGATACAACCTGATATCCTGGGACCAGTCCAGAATCCAAGTACTGGTATGCTTATTTCACACAGTTACAGTAAGTCGTAAATTATGTTAGAAATGTGTGGTTTGTGTTACATATTAAAACAAGCAAGTAGTTTAGCTAAAATTCATATGTAAAAATTGAAAAAAAACTAAAGAGTATTCTGGATTGGTTCACACCACCTATTTTGAAACCAGTCGGGACCTGATCTGATCTGGTCTGATCAGATTGTATCATAAATGACAGTAGTTTTTACTCAGATGCATGAATGGCGAAACCGGTTTCATTTCTTTCGTTGGCGATATTGACGTTAATGGTTTGTTCTTCTCAGTGAAGTAGGTACGGTATCTTGAAACGGTTCAAATGCCCTTAGTAATAATCAGTCAAGAGGGCTACAAACTGGTACGACACTCAAGCCAGACGAATGCTACATGTTTCGCCAATTCCTAAATAATTATTAACCAGCAACATCGGGAGTCATCGGGTCGCCTTTATTTGATCAAGTGAATTGATATAAAATTAGCATTATAAGGAAAAGCTCAACAGTATAAATGGACTTTTAATCTTTCTAATTTTCAGTTTAGTAGAAAATTTGACCAACTAAAATTTGGCTTAAACCAAGTAATGGGGAGTAGTTTTTCCATTTGTTGTATGAGGAAAAACAATCTCTGAACAATAGGTTTGGTTGTGTTCTTCCGTTAGGATGTGTTTGGTACCACTAAAAACGCTCGCATTTGGATGTAAGGATACGTAATTGTTGAATGATTCATAGAGAAATGCAGTACATAAGTCGGAAAGAGATGTGTTCAGGGAAGTAATGCTTTGAATTTATTGTGAATTGAAGACGTTTATTTTGAATGGAAAAGACCCGAGCTTCCGTTTATTTTCACTGGCAATGTCGCTTCACCCCCTACACAGTTGCTGTCTTTGTACAAGAGTATTGTCCGCCACTGTATGGAGTATGCTTCTATTGTGTTGGGTGGGTCAACCCACACAACTCTACTTGACCGGGTGGGATCAATGGCTTTTCGTCTCGTCA
Source organism: Bathynomus jamesi (assembly GCA_023014485.1). NCBI lineage: Eukaryota > Metazoa > Arthropoda > Malacostraca > Isopoda > Cirolanidae > Bathynomus > Bathynomus jamesi. Next base: position 1,026,429 of record JAJOZX010000447.1, read on the forward strand.
ACTCTTCACCTGTTACTGACTGTCTTCAATCCCTCTCTCTTTACTATCGCTATTATAACGGACACTGCTCTTCTGAACTCTAACTGCATGTCTCCTTTAAGAATCTTCAGTACCAGACTTTCGACACACACGTCCCTTTTCTGTCCAACTCTTTAACGCAGTGGCTAATCGGTGCTCTCAGCTTTCATCTACTCAACCGGTCAACTCTGGAACAACCTTCCTCAATCCATCTTTTCCCCATGTCTGTGACCTCCAATCTTTCAAAAGCAGTATCTAGGCATCTCGAAAACTTTGAACCTTGATTTCGGCTCACTTCTCCTACAGTGAGAGTTGGGGCGTTTTTTCGGGTGTTCACCCTTGGTCCCTCCTTGCATTAAGAAAAAGTAAACTGAATTGGAGAATGAATTTGATATATAGATAAATGGTAAAATGGAGGGATGGGCTGAACCCGATAGCGAAAAGTTTGATTGCAGATTAATTGGTTGAATGGTTTTGCCAGTCAACTGAAGGTCGAGGCCAACTGTTTTAATTTTTTAGTATCGTCGTTGTGGTAAACTTTGCAAAATTTGTTAAATTTATTGTCTACTGTTTGAATTTGTTTTTCTCGAAGGTTATGCGATACATAGCTACTGTGCAGATTACTTTACAAACTGAACAGCTGAAAATGATTGCAATATATTTTATTTTTTCTAGTTAAGTATAGGCTATCAGAAACTTTATAGGCAAATTGTACCGTATATTAATTCTGATAAAAATTCCAGTGATTGGAAAAAAAATTGCATAGGATGGGAATTGGAATTCAATCAGACTTAAAATTGTAAACGAAAAATGAATGTTGAAGATGTGCTTATTGATGAGTGAGTGAATTTCTCTCCAGATAATGGCCGAAATAGGAATAAAGTTGGAGGAAATGCAAGTATCCATGTCGGACGGTCACTTAAAACGCTTAACGGAATCGAGAAGCTCCGAACGTTCGTGGTTAAAGAGAAAGAGTTGGTTCGATTCGTTATTTTTAAGCTACCCCTTCGTCAGTGCCCTGCCGGAGGAAAGCAAAGTCTCTATTCCTGGTGGTTTAACTCGTCAGTGTCAACGGAGTAGAGCGCACCTGGAAGAGAAAAAGGTTTCCTTGGTACAGTCTCTCATCGCTGACTGGGGTTGTCAGAGAGAGATTGAGAGAGAGAAGCGGAAGAAGCTGCGAGACATTCTCATGAAGGAGAATAATGAATGGAATTGCCTCCGAATAGAGCTGAACAGAGGGAGAATACATTGTGGCAAAGAAGTTCGATACCTCGCTCAGGATGTTGCTTGCCTCAACTCTGCTGTTAAGAGCATTCGAGCCACAAAATGAAAGGGTTTCTTATGAATTTTTTCTTGCATATTTAATGTTTAAGACTTCGATTTTGGTATTGTACATTTCACAAATAAAACCTAGATTTATCGAGTTGGTTTTTGTAGTAGGCCTTTAAATTAAACTTAAATGTAACCAGAGATTGAAACTGCTTGAGAAATTTCCTTCCATCATCAGTACCTAAAAATACAGAAAACAATATTAAAAGTGTTAAATAATGAAACAGTAATTGTAAGTTATAAAGTTAATTATAATGGATGGGAAGTATAATTAGTGGCAATTTAATTTAAGTTTAAGATCTTTTATTAAAACGTTAAGTTAGGTTGTTTATTTTATTATTTAATAAGTGTGGGGGTTTTTGGTTTTTGGACTCGTTTCTTGGTGATGAAAATGAAATTATACTATTGTTGAAGGATTCCGAAATTAGTGTGGGAAAGTTTTCCGTATACGGACATGTGGAAGTGATTGTTTTGTCTTGCGATTTTCATATCCAAAAAAGGGATGAAATTGGTAGTTCTGCAGTTTGCTTTTTAAATAAGTGAGGAACGGTGTAGTATGTTTTTGGTCTGAATAATGAAAATACCATCTACGTACCTTCTTTATTGTGGGATATATATACGGATGATTGGTTTTTCGCGGTGATAAAGAAACAAATGCTAATGGTACTGATGGGTGGGTGGGGAGCCCATTGTAAGCCCATCCTGTATAAAATGCATAAAAATGTCGATATTTCGAGTCTTTCACTCGCGTTCTTCGTACTTATCCTTCCATCAAGACTAACCTTCATAAAGTGAAAATGTCGTGCAATGAGTCCTTCAATAACCGTACAACTTCATTTTCATCACTAAGAAATGGGTTTCAAAACTCAAACCCACACACTTAAAAAAAAAAAAAAAAATTACATTTCTATTAAATTGTCATTAATTTCACTTTCCATCCATTATAATTAGCTTCTTATCGTTTATAATTATTACGTCATATTGCAACACATTTTTAATTTAAATAAATTACCCTCTAAATATTATATCCTGTATGTTAGGTACTGATGATGGAAAGGTTTCTCGAAACCTTTTTGGAAAAAAAAAAAATTCAAGCTCTGTCTGGCGATCTCGTTTTTGTCAAAATTAAAACTCGTTCAGTAAAATACACAATACAATTTTAGAGACAGATGCTGTGTTTAAACATTTAATAAACTGGTACTCGAGATGTATGTACACTGTAGGGTGGATCGATTTTACATTTTTTTCGATTTCCATATTCTAATAGAGACAAAAACTTGCGCATGCATGAGAAAATAGCCTCTGCAAAATCTTAGCTCAATAGGTAATCATCATCTGCCCCCGGCAGAGCGATGAAAATCATATTTTAGTAGTCAAAAACGTATTTTTCTTATAATTTTTAAAATATTTCAATATGCATCAAAATTATTCCTAATAACTATAAAGTCGATGAAAAAGACCTCATATGATCGTTTTTCCAAGCGCGTTGTCCTACGTTAATATCTTTTGCTCCCGGCAACAACGTCAAATGTTGAAAAAATAGGTAATTTATATACATATTTTCAGATCGGCTCTTTGTCTTAAATAATGCATTTATATATTTCCCATAGCATTTATATCGTTGCTTAGGCATGAAATAACACACGCAAAATTTTATGACTAGAGTAATATCTTCTGTCCCCGAGAAAAGTCTAAATGTGGATTATAATTACGTTAATGCGATGTTATAAGTACGATAAGTACTAAGTACAGCTCCTCGCTTGCTAATTTTATAAAATTAGCAACCCAGAACTCACCACGAGGAGGTGGCTGTACGTCGAGTTCCACCCTTCCTTTGGCTGCATGTCGATTTACATACGGTAATCTTTCTTAGAATCAAATCGTGGAATTTTTGTTCGGGAGTGAAGACGGGAGCGGATGAATCCGTCCCCCTCTTCTATTCCACTTACACTGGCAGAGGCTTCGGTTACTAATTTGATGAGTCTCTCGACCGCTTGAGTATGACAAGGGAATAGTGGGATCAGTCCATCAGGCTGGTCTCCCGTCTCAACAAACTCTTTTACTCGGGTATCAGGTATTGTTTTTGTAACGGGGGGTTCGGTCACCTCAGCCGTTTGCCAGTTGATCATTTCGTAATAGTTTTGACTCGTAGAGCAGCTCAGGCATGGCGAAGGCTCGAATTTCCCCCGCTGGTGATTGTTTTGATCGTGCTTTTAATATTCTTCTCCATCCCAATTCTCTTGTGTTGCTCATCGGCATGTAGCATGGAGATCAAAATATTTTCTGGGTGAGCAAAGAAAGAATTTCTACGGAGGACTTTGTTGGCGATTGTCTTAGATCTTTGAGGCATGGTCTGAGAGAGACGCATCATTTCGAAAAAATGTTTTGCGCCCTCAGTGAAACTGGAGTTTTTCTTTATCTTAAACCAAACTGGTGGGTAAACTGTCAATGAATCGCACAATTTCGTTGAAGGTGCTGGAGGGTTCACTGGTTGAAACATAGAGGCGCAGAAATCTATTTGCTGTTGTCAGCCACCTGGAATGCGCCATCTTACCTGGATTTCGAGCCGCGAGAGCTGAAGGGCAGCTACCGCTCGACACTGCTCTGTAGATGCCTAACAAATATTTTTGGTCACTGCTCAACTCGGCATCATCTATGTCAATGTCGGGAGATGGAATGGCATCGAATTCTGTAATTGGAAGTTTTTCGCAGTCGTTCAGTTGTTTTCCAACTGGTCCAGTAAAGCCCATTGGCCCAGTTGTTTTGCCGTCCAAGTCTTGAATGAGGTGTCGCAGTGATAATTCATTACCGTGTAATAGGCATATGATCCACTGAACTGGCCTTTGTAGTTTCATTTCAATCATACGAATGGCTCCACCCTTTCGACCCGTGTTCACTGCGGTACCATCTCAGCCGATAGCCACAATGTCGTCCGTGCTAATATTGTTAGTCTCTAGAAAGTTGATGATACCTGATGTTATTGCAGTGGCAGAACCTGATGCAGGAGTGAAATGCCCCATGTACTGGGATTCTGGTTCTTGAACTAAAACTATATGCTCTTCTACCACAGTCCTTCTATGCTTCACATTGTCTATTTCTTCTTGTGTCATTGTTTTATCTTTACGTCCGTCAAAGAAAATGCCCTGTAATGGTAGCGTGATCTTGTCATCTTGCTGATGCTCAGAACGAACTCTTTTTCTGGCTCTTCTTATCTTATTTCGATTAATCACTGAACTGACATCATCATCTCGTATCCAGCCAACATCCTCTAACAACGAAGAAGCAATAAATGAAGCAGCTCTGTCTGAGACGCCCGTACGATCACAAGCTTCAGCAAGTACCTGGAGTTTCATTCGTGTTTTTTCCTTCATGTCATGTTTATCTCTCGGTGTTAGTTCATACGATGACGATGATTCTATAGATGTATCCTCGGTTTCACTAGAGGCTGACGAAGAAGGTTGTTCTTGAGAAGTTTCTTGTCGTTTACTAGTCGACGGCTCTTGATGTTCTGCTATTCCTTCTTGTTTCAATATCGCCAATCTTCTTGCAAGAGTCATCTCGTTTTTATTTGTTGTTTCAACATCCAAAGTTCCTATTGCCATTTTGCGATCACTTCTTTTGGTCGAGTAAAAACTGTTGCTCTTTCAGTGGTACTCGTCGTTCACGAGGGCAGCTGCATTTTGTCAAATCAGGGCATTTACAAGCCGATATGTCAAATAAGGTGGTCTTAGTTGATTTCTTGAAGGCCTCAAGATTTTTCTGTAACGATTCGTTCTTCTTTTTCGCGTTCAGTGATTTGATGATGATAGCCATTTTATCACGATAACTTTTCAACATTTGATTTATCCGTGCTGTCGAAACTGTTGGAATGGAAGCTAATTTCCACAAGTATTCCAGTCTCTCCGTGACCACAGCCGCGATGTCTTTGAATGGAGGTTCCTTCTTTGATGATCTCAACTCAGTTCTCACATGATGGTAGTATTGCATCACATCTTCACATGTGGGAAAACATCGCAAATTCAAATCTTTCCCAGCACCAAATATTGGACACGTAACCGATCTTCTAGTTGTAGCGGTAGCCATCCTGTAAAGATTAAAGAATAATGTATTGTTCTGTTACGCAATAAAATCGAAAAAAAACAGTTATGAGAAAAACAAACAAGGATATGAGCAGAGAGATTGAGCACACTGAGAACTCTGAGTGAGGAGCCACACACACACACACAGGACTCGAGGAGCCAGCTGCAAAATACACACCTGCCTTCGACGCTGTCAAAAGGCAACTGAGGGAACTGCGCAGTGCGTACTGGCGCGTCAGTGGCAACTGCTGCTGGCAGCACTCACCAGAGATGACCTTTAAACCCTAGCCTAGAGTCATAAAATTTTGCGTGTGTGTTATTTCATGCCTAAGCAACGATATAAATGCTATGGGAAATATATAAATGCATTATTTAAGACAGAGCCGATCTGAAAATATGTATATAAATTACCTATTTTTTCAACATTTGACGTTGTTGCCGGGGCAAAAAATATTAACGTAGGACAACGCGCTTGGAAAAACGATCATATGAGGTCTTTTTCATCGACTTTATAGTTATTAGGAATAATTTTGATGCATATTGAAATATTTTAAAAATTATAAGAAAAATACGTTTTTGACTACTAAAATATGATTTTCATCGCTCTGCCGGGGGCAGAAGATGATTACCTATTGAGCTAAGATTTTGCAGAGGCTATTTTCTCATGCATGCGCAAGTTTTTGTCTCTATTAGAATATGGAAATCGAAAAAAATGTAAAATCGATCCACCCTAAATTGTAGTGTATTAGGGTGGTCCAAAAAATAGATGAATTTTTTTTTTTTTTTTTTTCAAATTTTTCTATTCCCACCCATTCATTTTGTTGCACTACTAGAAAAAATCATTTACACTAAAAATGACGATAATATAAATATATTTAGAGGTTGCGAATTGACACTCAATTTTTGAAGAATAGGCATTTTATTTATGTAAAAAACAAATGAAACAAAACTGCAACCATATAAAGAAAAATTCAAAACACCTTAAATTGGAAGTTCTTCTGGTGAGTAACCGACACTTTTTGATGTAGATGCTAACATGAATGCTGCTTTCCTATCGGAAATATTGATTCGGTCCATTGTTGCTGCTACTGCCGGAGAAATGACCTTTATTTTCTTCGAGGCATGTGAACACTTTTATTTTTGGTTTATATTCGGATGATACATCATCTGAGTCATCATTGGTTGTTGTTGAAGAGGATGATAATTGGATTGTCGCACCCAGATCCTCTGACTCCTTCTCTAATAACTCTTTTCTCAATTTTTCATTTAGCAATCTTTTTTGAGTTCGTTGTACTCTCTGCGCCCGCTTTTTGTCTAATGAAGTTATCATTTTCCTTTCTTTCCTTTGATCTTCTAGAAATGATCGGTCCTCATCAATTTTTATCTGCTGTAAAGCATCTTGAGATGCTATATCAAATATTGTTTGTATGTCTTTGCTGAATTCATCTTGGTTTTTTATCATTCCGGGATTATTTTTCTTTTTTCTACTTTTCTTCAAATTACCATAGTTGGCATTAAGTTTTTGCAGTTTCTCAATTATATGATCTTTTCTCATGATCGGAATTCCTCCTTTTGCCCACAGCTCTGATATTTCTATTGCAACCACATTAGCTGCTTCTCTAATGGAAAGTTTTGCGTTTTTAATCCGCACCTGATGTAACCGCTGTAAAACTGAATGTTTGGTTGGAAGTTGTAAGCCTGAGAACTTTGTTAACGGTTGCCCTATCAGCCAAATATCTGTTTTCTGTCTAGTTTCCATAATTATTAATTAATGAATCTGTAAAGAAATAAAAACCACCATTGTTAACAGTAGCAAAAAAATATGAACGTAAACGAAACCCTGAAATGTACACAAATATCATGCACACAGACGCTATAGATTAGCCTTGCCTTAGGCCAAAACAACCATTGTTAACGCTAGCAAAAAATATGTACTTAAATGAAATGCTGAAATGTACACAAATATCTCTCACAGATGCTATAGACCAGTGGTTCCCAACCTTTTCACCACAAAGGACCCCTTTTATTTTTATTTTTTTCCCACGGACCCCATGTTTTTGAAAGATTCCGTCTACCAAACAAACTGTTTTTATTAACTAATAATTAACTCGTTTTCTCATTTTTCACTATCAAATAAAGGACATATAAGAGAGTATGCAATTAAAATACAGCCTATTAAATAAAGTATTAATAATTCCAGCCAAGAGCAAGGAAACTTGAAATTTTAGCCTAAGCGCCCTTATCGTGGGTAAATGTACGATTTCTATTGGAACCTCTCGAAATATTGAAAGCTCACGGACCCCCAGTACTACCTTCGCGGACCGCAGGTTGGGAACCACTGCTATAGACTATCCTTGGCTTAGGCCTACATTTCCCCTTACAGAATTAAAGATAGAGTTTGTCATAACCAATATAATAAAAAAATAAAATGATGGGTATACACTAGGGTGGATCGATTTTACATTTTTTTCGATTTCCATATTCTAATAAAGACAAAAACTTGCGCATGCATGAGAAAATAGCCTCTGCAAAATCTTAGCTTAATAGGTAATCATCTTCTGCCCCCGGCAGAGCGATGAAAATCATATTTTAGTAGTCAAAAATGTATTTTTAAACCCTAGCCTAGTCATAAAATTTTGCGTGTGTTATTTCATGCCTAAGCAACGATATAAATGCTATGGGAAATATATAAATGCATTATTTAAGACAGAGCCGATCTGAAAATATGTATAATATACATATTTTCAGATCTGCTCTTTGTCTTAAATAATGCACTTATATATTTCCTATAGCATTTATATCGTTGCTTAGGCATGAAATAACACACACGCAAAATTTTATGACTCTAGGCTAGGGTTTAAAAATACGTTTTTGACTACTAAAATATGATTTTCATCGCTCTGCCGGTGGCAGAAGATGATTACCTATTAAGCTAAGATTTTGCAGAGGCTATTTTCTCATGCATGCGCAAGTTTTTGTCTATTAGAATATGGAAATCGAAAAAAATGTAAAATCGATCCACCCTAGTATACACTACACACATGTACAGTGATTGTACACACACACACACACACATACAGACATTGTATATTAATTTCGTTAAATTCATTTTATATACAACACTAAGAGAGAAGATGGGACACGTACCACCACGATGATAGCTGGGCAAATACTGAAAGTGCTATTTTTAGAAATTATTTCGCAACCCCTTATCTATCTCAATTGAGCTATAATTTTGCACATCTTAATATTTACCATACAGGAACAATATGCGAGAGTGGGAGAAAATAATTTCAAAACTGGTTTTTTGGACCACCCTACTATGTGGTATTTGATATCGAAGTTATTTTCTATTTCACATTGTTCTTTTTATTCGTGTTGAGACCATGAAGACCTTAAACGGTAATTATTCGTTTTTTGACCCAGTCTCTCTTTATAATGAGAGCAAACGTTTCTGGTCAATTTGGAGGTCTGCACGAATCTGCCATCCGTTTCCTGTGCAAATGCGTAGTTTTCGAGATATCGGCATCTCGAAAACTACGCATTTGCACAGGAAACGGATGGCAAATTCGTGCAAAACACCTCAAAATCGACCAGAAAAGTTTGCATTCATGCTAAACACAACCTAACTCAGCATCACGGATGTCAGAATTATGCCGTGATTGGAAAAAATATCTAAACTTTTATCTTCATCGAGGCCAACAAGGCGGATTAGGTCTTCGAAATCAAGTTCACAAGATTGATACATCATACCAGTAGAACGAAAATTACCACACTAACCAGAAACAGAAAGAAGTAGCCAAAAAAAGGAAATCCCCAAAAAAGGTTGCCCAAATAAACAAACCAACCGAAATTTATATACATACATATTAGAAAGTAGAAAATATATTTTTTTTAAAAGTACATTTTATACAAATTTGCACAAGATAATATATATATTTTCTTATTCAGCGTTGATTGGTTATTCAATATTTATAGCTGGGTGTGACTGGGTCAAAAAACGAATATTAACCCCTTAAACTAATACTACTGCTTTTCATCAGCTATTTGACAACATCCGCACGAAAGATATCAGACTTCACAATCTCTCCTCTGATATCGTTCCTACCAGCAGAAGGAAAAGGTTGCGCCATTTTGAAAATCCTCCACTTTCTGAAGGGAGAAAAAAGGAGAGTGAGATCGGAGGTAGAACTTCTCCCTCGAAGGCGTCGCAAAGCGCCATTAAACGCGCTTTTTCCGACTGGGAAAAAAGACGTTTGGAGCAGGACAGGAGGAAGCTTTGCCTCGTCGAAGAGCTGCTGAGAATATCAGAAAAGTCAGCCGAAGGGGATGACGACGCGCGTCAAGGTTTGCGTGATGCGGATAACTTGGAAGCGGAAAACCTGAGCGCTTTGAGGGCCGAGATCCGGTCAACGAGGGAGATGATAACGCAGGGCGTACGTGCAGTCAGAAACGCTGTACAGGAACTTACCAAGCTCGTGTTGTCTAACAAAGAACCCATTTTGTGAGGCACAAATCAAAATTATGAATAATGAATCATAGTGGACCACGCATGGAATGTTTGTAATGAACTATCCGAAATATTATTGTCTCGTGGTTCTTTAAGGATGGATGGATAAAATTTGGAGGCATAAAGTTTATTGAAAGCTTGTGTACATAATTTGATAATAGCACCATTTTAGGATTTGTGTGAATTAAAAACTAACTGCAAAAACATTGCTTATGATTCAATGTTCTCTGAAAGACAGTATTTCACGTTCGACTTGCTCATAATTTTATTATTTCTCACGCCATGCTACTCGTTTCGTAACTTCAAAAATAAAATTTAAAATCCAGTTACGCTGACTTTATTATATGAGTAAGTCTACCATAAATTACTTTCATTTATCGAACATTACTTAAATCACTTCCGTGAACACGTGAAAAATGCTATAAAACTTCAAAGTGAATTACATTGAAATAAATATTCCAAAAAGATATTTCTTATTTAACGCCTTGCAGAAAATTGGGTTAGCAGACTTTGAAGAGAGACATCTAATTGCTTGGATGACCAGATCCCTCTCTTACATTCTAAAATTCTTTGCAAAGCACCTTCGATGTGTTTTGGAGATCCGAAGGAAAGTAAGTAGGTTAAGATGTTTCGGCAAGCTCTCCACACGTTCAAGAAATCGTTCAGACCTCGACACCTTCCCTCGCTACAAGGAACTGAAAAAGGAATTCTCATTAACAAAGTTACTAACAATAAAAAAATAACCCATTATATTATAATAGTACCCTCCTTTTTCCCTACCACTTAAAGCTTCTTCCTTCCTATTGAAGGAAGAATCACAATCAGAATCTGCGATGCAGGTTTTGTCTCCAAATACCAAATCGTCAACATCGCACAACTTGAAACGACCCTCTGCAACCACGAACTGCTGGAGACGGAGATCGGGGAGCAAAATACCTCCAGAGGGAAAGGTCCCCAAGTAAAGAAGAAGAGAAGAGATACCTTTGGCGAGCTGTTAAAAAGTTGAGAAAAACTACAGTATTTGCATATTAAAAGAGATGTAGACTGTAGTAACAAAAGTCGTAGATGTAAATACTTCTCATCCACGAACAGAAAGAAGTATCCACTTACTTCTAGCCGTCTTAGGAAGTCTTTTTGAACCAGAGAGAAACTATCCAGTGGTTCACCTAATTGCACCAGCATCACTCCGTTTCTCAGTGAATAATTCGAGGAGTGTTGAAAGCAAGAACCATAAAGCTGGGTAAATAATAATTATGAATTTTGCTAAAATTGTTAGTCTTATAAAGGAAGCGAGCTAGTCTAGTGTACCGACTCTTAAGTTGCTGCTTTGTGTAATTGAAATAAACCAACATATCCCATCACTATTGCTAACTACTGTAATGAGGCTAGAAAAGGTGGTCATATTTCACAATTTCAGGACCTGAAATGCTGCTTATAAAGGTTTTGACATTAACATGTCGCATGAAAGGCTGAGGCATACCACCTCTCCCCAAATTACAGAAAACACGGTCATGCTCTCACCTTAACGATATTAGGATGGTCCAAGTTTCGAAGAATGCTTTCTTCTCGAATCAAACCCTGACGAAGAGATGCCACACACTCGGACCGCAAATTCTTACAGACTTTGATCGCATGTCCTCCTTCATTGACAGTTTTTACTGCGACAGGAACTCCTCTCCACGAACCTCTTCGAAAAGAAGTAATGAGGTGAGTGATCAACTTTTGTATTTATTGCATTACAATGTCGAACTAGCGGAAAAAATAAACGTATATGGGTACATATATTATCTAAAAACCCATTTCTCATTCTCCATAAAGTAGGAGAAAAATGCTTTTAATCGGGACCTAAGGCAAATCTACTACACACACAGATATACAAAGGTCACTACCAAAAATAAGGTACCATCCTAAACCTCATGGATCAAACCTTTCGTGACAAGGTTGGAAATATACCTCTAATGGTAAGTGAAGTGAGACTAAAATAAAAATAATACAGTGTACATCCCTGTTTTAAAATTGAGAAAACTTCCTCACTTTTCAGAGGATTAACTAACTAAAATTGTTAAAGTTCTGTAAGTACAACAGTTCTGAGCAAAGTTTTTTCTGATGCTTATTGTAATAAACTCTTCTAGAAAGAAATTAATTTAATTTTAGAAGCGCCATGACAGCTTCAAATTCTAACACTTTTAGCAAATCATTTAGAACAGTGCCTAAAAAAGAATATATATATATTAGTGATGTAGCGGATGTCATTTTTTTCACATCCGCGGATGCGGATGTCTACATTTTCGTTATTTTTTAGGATATATTCGAGATTTGTTGTTTAACGTATATAATAAGTTATTATATAGAGAGAGCTGTAGCTATAATGTAGTATAATTGATTAATTGTACAATAATTGCTGTACTTTTCTCTGAACATATAAAATAATATCAAGCATCTAACTAATATAGAAATCAATTAGTGAATTCGTCTGCAAATAAATTCGTTATATTTTGTTGAGTTTCAGCCACAATTAGAAACCATAATTGTGTTACCAGGATGCGGGACGTGAACCCAACTCAAATGCACCCCTCCACCCTTATAGAAAGAGATCTTTAATTAGCTTGATAACTATTTATATTAAGTTTAAAGTTTTATTAGGCATATTTATAAATGAGTAATTAAAATAAAGTAAACTAAGATGTTCATCGTTTAATGTTCAAACTTAATTATAGGAAGGTTATGCTTAAGGAACATTAATTTTTCTGCCTTTTCTGCTGCCACTCTCTCTCTCTTTTCATCATATATTAATCCAGCACTGCTAAATAATCTCTCGCTTGGTACGTTTGTTGGAGGACAGGCTAAATGTTTCCTTGCAAGTTTACTCAATTATGGATAGATATTCTGCGTATTTTTCCACCAACTAATAGGATTGTCACATGCAGCCAGGCGTTTTTCTTGGTGATAGCTCTCGATCATTTTTACTACATCTTTTGACATCGCGTAGGTCTCGTCATTGCTGCTTGACTCAAGAAACTGAGACAGATTCTGTGATAGATTTGCTTGTTGAAGGTGTTGGTTCTGTCACAAACTTTTATTCTTTTGGTGGGTGGCGAAGCGACAGATTCAAGAGATTGAAGCTCTTCAACCGCTTTGCCAAGTGATGATTTAACTCGTTCTAATGTACTAGGTGAAAATAACTTAGCTTTGTAACGTGGATCTAAGTAGGTTGCAAGAGTAACTTCATACAAGAACAGCCTCTCGTCTTGTCGCTTGCATCACTTTTGCGCACAATGAACTAGTTCTATTAATATAGTAGAATTTGATAATTTCCGCTTATTAATGACATTTTATCTCAACGGTCCACATCCGCAGTCCAAAGTGCGGATGCGAGAAAATGTGCGGATGTGACCTACATCACTAATATATATATAATATATATTTTAGGGTGGCCCAAAAAAATTTTTTTTTCTTTTCTCCAGATTAGAACCCAGCATTTTGATATGCCTATGGATGTAATTTTTACATAAAAATTTCAACTAAATCAAACAATATTTAGAGGTTGCACAAAGCATGCAAAGATCATTCGTTTCATCATTTACTTAACGGCCGCGTGCTGCAGTGTGCAACCTGTGCAATGTGTATGTTTAATGTCAAATTACAACATACTGTAACTTATTTATTTAAGCACAATATACAGCTTCAAATTGTGTCTGCTCATTTAACATTTTTGAATTTACAGTAAATAATATCAGTCGCCCCCACCACCAGTAAATGCTCTATATCAACTATAATAATGTTCAAAACCATCAATTCATGTCTGAGTCAATGGAGCCATGCAGTAAGTTAGAAATACTTACTATCAGTGAAAACTTTTATGTTGCATAAGAACAGCTGTCAAATTGTCAATACTGCATAAAATCTAGAATGACATGCTAACTTTGTTGGAAATATTTAGTTAACAGGAGAACTGTCTTTCTGAATTCCAGCTATGAGACCGAGTCCACCCACAACAGTGCTTTTTTTCGAGTCAGGATACAGTTTTCGATGTTCTTGTACAACTTGGGAGTAGAAATTGCTTCTGGTCTTCATTTTTCGTCAGAAATGCATTGAAGTCCTGGATCAGTTTCACTCCTCTTTCTGCTGTGTCGTTCACAACTTTGTGACCGAATTACCCTCTCTGCTTTCTTGAAATCTTCATTATCATTCCACGTTTCATGCGCCATCGACAGAAAAGATTGTGGCAGACCAAGAATGTTGAAAAATGTCTTCGTATTCATTGTAACGAAAGAGCTGAGCTGCATGTCTGCATATTCACCAGTGCCATTCAGTCGGTGTGGTGGTTCTTCTGATCCTTCTTTCTCTCGCATGTTTACCAGCATCTGCATTTTCTGCTGGGGATTAACTGTCATGTCGAAGAAAGCAAGGCCCACCATAACCTCACTCAGGTACCACAAATGTCTGCTGAAAGCAGTCACTGCTGCCTGCTTGACAACTGGATTGACATTGTATTGTGTCAATCTCTTTAGAAACTGCAGATCATTTGCAGGGGCTTGGGCAGCCAGTGGGGTTTGAAACCACACTGTGATGTAAATGTCTGACACGAACAACAAGAATTGGAATATTCCATGTTCTTGTGATGGCTTCATCTTGAACTCTCTCCTAAACATCCACATTTTGTAACAGTAAAGTACTCGTGCCATCCAACGGGCACTGTGCAGTGCACCAGGTGCCTGGAAGTGAATCCCCCGTGCTGGAGTTCCACCAAGGAATATGATGACTAAGTTCCAAAAACTCCCTGTAATCATCCCGTGGTTGGCACATTTTCAGATTCTGTATTGCAAACTGTAATGTGCGCTCTCTAAACGAGTCAATCTCCATCATCCCAGCAGCTGTAAGATATGAACTTTGATCAATCCAAGACCACTGCTCTTTAAAGCGTTTGAAGACGGCCATGTCAGGTCCAGATGAGGCAGATGTTATTTTCAGTGCAGTGAAAACCTTCTGTAGAACAATCTCCATCACATGATGACGGCATGCGAAATGAAGTAGACTTTGCCCAAGGGCTCTCTCTATGAGAACACATGCACCACTGAGACGTCTGTATTGCTTGCTGTCGTGTCAAAACACAGACCCTTGACCTTTTGGGAAAGATTCCAGTCATTCAGACAGGATACAACAGCATCAGCTTGGGCTTGGCCTGTTCCAGATGCAAGTTTTGGTACACCAAGCAAACATCAACATCAATTCCTGTCACAATCACAGGTAATCGGTCGATTTTCTCGCGCCCAGTAAGGTCAGGAAGCAATTTTCCGTCCCAGTGAACAGTCAATGGTGCTTGGGGATTGCATGAAGTTTTTGCATCAGCTGCTGTTTTTGCTCTGTTTGTGGATCGTGCACGTTGAATCGAGCTACGGCTTAGTGTTATCTCATCAACATTATGGCCAAGCGAATGAGCTGTAGCGGCTAACAAGTGCACCGCCTGGCGATCTGTAACTTTTGACCTATCTAATGCTGCTGTGACATCTTTTGAGAGCAATGTCTTTCTTTCGGTGCTGCTTGCAAATCTTTTCCTCTTTCGTGACTTATCCATTTCCGAGTCTGCACATTGTTCAACTACATCTTCACTTGAGCTATCAGAAGAAAAAATCAACTCACTACTGCAACTTGAAATTAGTGCCTGTTGTTCCTGCTTTGATTTCTGCCACAACCTTTCAAATGATTCTTTCCTTTTGGCTTTCTGCTCTTGTCTCTCTGTCCATGCTTTATCTTCACTTGCCATATATCCTTTCCGACCTTCTCTCTGACTGGCTAGAAACTCCAGGTCTTCTGTCAGTTCTGTTCGTTTCTCAGCATCTTGATGAGCTATGTCAAACAGCTTACCAAGCTTTGAATTGAACTGTGCTTCATTAGAAATTTGTTTCTGGGTACGACGGTTTAGGGCCTTCTTCAAACACTGCCATTCTGCATGTACTTTCAGAAGCTGCTTTTCTATATCATAACTGAGAGCAGTTGGTATTCCAGCCTTCAGCCAAAAACTAAGGACTTCTGATACAGTTATGCGTGCACTTTCTTTGAGTGTCTTTTTCTGTTCTGTATGATGATAGAAAAACACTGACAATGTTTCACGAAGTGACGGAAGTTTGCTGTGTTGGACGATTCTCTCATTCACAGGACCAATCAACCAAATACAAGATTTTGATCTTCTCTCTGGCTTATTGTCATCTGCAGTTTGAATGCTGCATTTGCTGCTACATGCCATGCTTGAACTCAGTGAAGTTTCCTGAAAAAAATAAACAATCAAAGGCTGTTTTTCAAGAAAAAAAAATGTCTCCCCTTATGTGACCTTGAAAATTAGGTCAATTAGTAAGGGGAGACATAAATATGCAAAGATAAGCTTATAGTGCTCTATCCAAAGTTGACACCTGTCGTGGCTTACTTAACCAAAATTTAATTTATGTTTGTTAATAATTTTACTGTGTTCAACACAAACCTTAACCCAACAATGCACAACAAACAAATTCCAAGTAGATATCTGAACAAGACACCTGTACCCATACCATACCGGACTTTGAATACTAAGTTTTTTTTATTATTTTACAATTATTAACAGAAAATAACAAACCAGCTTCACAGAATTCATAAAACTGTCAGAAAAGAATATTTACAAGCCACTGGCAAATAATGGCAAAATATAGACTGCTTACCGTGGCAAGACTGCGATTTTTGAAACTTCAAGCACCTTGTGCAACCTCTAAATCATCTCAGAATTGCATCAAATTTCACTCATATTGCTATTACATATGTCGTTTTTGATTGCAGGGTTCTAATCTGTGAAAATTCAACTTTTAATTTTTTGCATGTTCTGTTGGGCCACTCTAATTAAAAAAAAAAAATATATATATATATATATATATATATATATATATATATATATATATATACACTTACTTGTAAACAATTTTCGTCCATCCTTCACGAAGAACAGAAGAAAATGAAAGGTACTGGAAGTCGTCACAGGTTAATAGGTCTGTGTGTAAAACTTGTATCACATTTTGACTCATGGTGCTAAGCTTTATAGCCTATATAATTATAGAGATAAGTCTCATCCATAAGTGGTACATAAATTTAGGCCTGCACTCAGCAAGATTATATGCTCACATATATAATGCCATAATAAGTAATCTTTATAAAGATTTTGGTCAATCTACTTTCCACTGTGAATTCAAAAAAGGATGTTCCTTAGACACAATAAACTACCCTACCAAGGTGAAAAATAAAAAGCAATGAAACCAACCTGAATTATTTCCACTCCTGT
The DNA here is from genome assembly GCA_023014485.1 of Bathynomus jamesi. Taxonomy (NCBI): domain Eukaryota; kingdom Metazoa; phylum Arthropoda; class Malacostraca; order Isopoda; family Cirolanidae; genus Bathynomus; species Bathynomus jamesi. Next base: position 1,043,665 of record JAJOZX010000447.1, read on the forward strand.
CTCCTGATTGAGAAATTAAAATTTTCCACAATACTAAGAATGAGAGAAAAGCAGAACCGAAGTAGATAAAAGTACAAATACTTCTCTTCAGAATAAAAATCATTTAAGTAAGGAAAAAGAAGCAACTTTAGAGAAACTGAAAATCTGTCAACTTGAAATAATGTCAACATTCAATGGGGATGAGAAACACTGTCGAAGCCATAGGCCATAATCATCAGAGAATGTATTTACTTTCTGCCAAAATGAATGGGCACAAGAATCACTGCAAAAGTAAATGACCACTGGAATTTCTTTCCCATCAATTCCTCGTTGCGATGTTATTTTCACAGAAATTACAATAATACTTGTGTAAGTAAAAATTGTTGCAGCCTGACACGATTCGCAAAATATAACAGGACCAATATCCAAACAATCTGCTAAAGATGTTGGAAGGAACCCAGGCTCTAAAATATTTTCAAAATGTGAATGATCTTTCCGTTCCCACAACAAACGTAAACACAATTCCAAAAGGGGAGGGACAGTCAACCTTTGAAACCCTTGATAGGAAGTAATATTACGTAACTGGAATGGAAGATTCAACACAGAACCATCAGAAGACAATTCTTTGAAACAGACTCTGACAGTCCTGTTCTCAGCTGGGTTACTGACAAAGCATCCGCATGAAGGCACAACAAATGGATGATAAAAATCGCCTATCTTTAAATCTTGCAGTAAACTGAAAGGTAAAAAATTAAGTTCTGGATTATTATCAAAAAACAGAGTAGGTTGGCTAATGAATGGTTTGGAAGGTAAATTAACAAGATAATTGTGGCAACATGACAAATGAGCCAACAGTGGGAGATTAACCAACGAATGTGGTAAAATCTGCATGAGATTATTATCAATATATAACCCCTGCAATGCTCTTAGCCTTCCTAATGATTCTGGTAAGCTGTGTAATCTATTTCCTGTCAATATCAGAAGTGATAAAGACTTCAAGCTGGAGATCTCTGAAGGAATGCATAATAATTCATTGTTAGCAATGACTAATGAGCGCAAATTTGTTAAACGAGCAACTGATGGGGTTAAATACTTCAGTTTGTTATTGCTTATATCTAAAATGTTGAGAGTTTTTATGTCCCCAATTGATTCTGGCAATTCTTCAATATTATTGCCATACAAATACAAGAATGAAAGACTACGAAGACATCCCAAATTATTAGGCAATTTAATAAGCAAATTATGTTTCAAATAAATTTGTTGAATGTGCGAAGCTTCTTGAATCAAAGATGCTGGTAAACTTCTTATTCCTTTATAATTCCATATTAAAATAGTCTGATTCTGGACTTCAGAAAGTAAGTGGTTGAACTGTTGAAATGGTATCTCTGGCATGGGAGATTTTGGTTTTCTATCAAGTTTTGAGGAATTTAATGGTTTTGATTTCTTCATTGAGTATCATGCACATACCTGGTTTCATATATATATAAAAAAAGAAAGGTTAAAATGACTATAAAACTATAGGAAGGCCTACATCAAATTTTTTCATGAGTTAGGATCATACACTACATTTTTGGGTTGTAATATTTGTAACTAATTTAAGTGTTGAAAACTTAAATGTGTACACATGTTATAGGGTAGGGCGACAAAACTGGCTAAGGGATTTATAACTTCTCTAAAAGTTCTACTGTCAGAAAAATATATTCTTTCTAGAATCAACAGCATTCTTAACATATGGGACTTTTTTTTTCTTTGTGGAGATGGAATGCAGAACCAGTGATGGCTCATGAAACTTTGGAAAAGAGAAGGTGCATTAGTACGTAAAATAAAGGAAAATGATCCCATGAACCCCCTTCTGCATAAAGGTCAAAAGTTGTTTGACATGAATGGAAGAAATACTGACTGACATGCTTAACCCTTGATATAACTGTCAGTGAGATTTAACTGTTAAAACCAGGGTTTCGGAGCCGGAGCCGGAGTCGGTGGAGCCAGTGAATTTTGCTTACGCCGGAGCCGGAGCCGGAAACCTTGAAAATACGGCTCCATGGTCTGGCTCCGGGCGATATATTGCTACCTAAATTGTTATTTGTTAAATATAGGTTTAGTTGCAAATTATAATTCTTGTAATATATTACGAAAAATGGTATCATAGGATTCTTGGATTTTATGGAGGTGTGGGAGTTGCAGGAATAATCTGCAAATTTCCATTTTTTAACCATTAAATATTTGGGAAGATTTGTCTTAACAACACTTAATTATATAGGTAAAAAAATTTTTATGGCGGTGGAGACCTTAGGTAGGTAGGTAGGTACTAACTATTTATCTAAGTAGGTAACTACCTAGATACATACCTAGTAAGGTTGGTCCTTCTGACTTGGATTGAACTATTTTTATTTTTAGGTCAATTATCTTGTATTGCTAAATTTCTTTTTTTTTCAGATTCTTTGTAATTTGTACTCGATTCTTTAATTATAATTATCAGTCTATGACCCTTCATAATGGATAGAGATTCAATAAAGAAGTCTGATATATTCAAGTATTTTACTGAAAGTTCAGATAAGAAACACTATGTTTGTATTTGTGAAGTTTCTGATGCTTCGGGAAATATTTCAACGTGTGGAACTAAAATTACCAAGCCTCAAAGCAAAAAGCCTGATGTCTCCTCAAGAGCATATAATTTGAAGACACTTGAGTCGATTACATCCTGAAATATAAAAAATGATGGAAGAAAAGAAGCAAATACTTGAGCTTTCAAGACCCAGTACTTCTGCCAGTTCAAAAACTAAAGCAAACCAGCAAAACATTACTAAATTTTTGATGTCTCAAAAAGTCACTATCTCAATGACTACAGATAATTTTAAAAATAGCATAATTGAGTTAGTTGTTAAAGATTCTATGCCTCTATCTATGTTTGAAAAGCCAGCTATGCGCAGTCTACTAGAAGAAATGGCTCAGAAATTCAAGATTAGTTTAGATAAAGACAATATCCGTCATTTAGTGATAGAAAAATCAAAAGAAGAAAAATTTGCTCTCAAAGAGCAATTAAAAGGGCGCTTCATATATTTAAAAGTTGATGGTTGCACACGAATACGGACACATTATTTTGCCATCAATGTCCGATTTATTGATGATGATAATAAAATCCTCACCCGCACTATAGCAGTAAAAGATACACATGCTCAGCAAACTAGTGACTACCTGCATGATCTAATTATGAGAACTCTGGAAGAGTACGGCATACCGAAAGAATTTGTGCTCTGCATTGTCAGTGATAATGCATCAAATATGATTAAAACTGTTGAGAAGTTGAATGATAATCAAGAGGCAACTTCAGAAGATGATATACAAACATTTGGTGAACATGATGATGATTCAACAGACACTCAGGAAGTGGCATCTTGTGTAGAAGAAATTGACAGTATTGTATCTGAAATTTCACACTTCTCCAGAATCAACCACATGCATTGTGGTGCACATACCTTGCAACGGATTGAGAGATAAACATGCTACCTCTCTCATAGGTAAGTTGAGACAGGTTGTAGTAGCAGCAAGAAACCCAAAAGTGGAAGAAATAATTAAAAGACATGCAGGCAAGGTTGCTATTTTAGATCAACCTACTCGATGGGGCAGCACTTATTTAATGATAGAGCGCTTATTAGAATTAAAACCTGTACTCTTGGACATGGCAAATTCAAATGTGAATCTTTCAGAAATAATGTGGGAACAAGCAAGAAGATTGGAAAGAGTACTTGTACCAGCCATATATAGTAACAAAAAAAATTCAGTGAAGATTTGACTCCCGGTCAATTTTTGAAAGAGTGGAAATCTTTGATGTATTTTCTTTCCAAGATAGAAGGCACCATAGCTGATGACATTAAAAGTTCCATGGAAAGGAGAGAAAATATTTTACTTGATAATGAAGTATTGCTTGCTGCTGTTTATATAGATCCTAGATATAGATGCTTATTAACATCTGAACAGGTAGTTAAAGCCAAGGATGCCCTATGCAATATAGCAATCAGAATGAAAAGTAACCTAGACCTTTCAAATAAAGTCTCTCTATTAAGAGAGGAATGTGGAACCGAGATTATTGCATCATCATCAAATTCATCATCTCCTTCCACCACTTCTGATGTCAGCGAGTTTGATTTTGAAAAAATTATTGATATTCAACATGGTAAGAAATCAAAACGTCCTCGTTTAGAAAGTGAACTAATACCACCTCTCAGTCCAATGTGTACCCTCAAATTGCAAGTTGAGGAATCTTTTCCTGAGATTGAAAAATTTGACCGTTCGTCAAAACTGTCTTTTGAACAAGTAATAGAAAGGTATCCTAAAGTTATAAGAGATGTTGCAAATCTTCTAGTAGCTATGCCTTCAACACAAGTCAGTGTTGAACGGCTATTTTCAGCACTGAAAATTTTAAAATCTGATTTAAGGGCATGTATGAAAGAAGATATTGTTGAGGCTATGTTATTTTTAAGAACAAATGTTTATAAGTAAACTTAGATAAATAATTTTAATTCATAATTTTTTTTATGGAAACAGATTTACAAGGAGAATATCTTGATTTTATGTTTAAAAATTAGTTTCCTACCTTAGCTACATTAGTAAAAATTTCTGCAAAAGTTATTATTTTGCTTTCATTTTTTAATACAAGGAGTATTATGATTTATGATACTGTAAATGTATCATTGAATTTGCAAACTTTTTAATATGTAGTTTGAACTTTAAAGATAAAGTCTGATTTAAGGTTACACTTAAAAAAATATAATTGAGGCCATCTTGTTTTAAAAAAAAAAATTATAAATAAACTTAGTAATTTTCATTTTCAATTATTTTAAGGAAACAGATTTACAAGAAGAATATCTTGATTTTATGTTTAAAATTAGTTTGATTATACCTTAGCTAGAATAAAAAAAATTTTGCATTAGTTTTCATTTGTTAATCCAAGGAGTAGTATTGATTTTATAAGCGTAGGGTAAATGATTTTGTAAATTTTCTTTTATAATATGTATTAGTAGTTTGAACTTTTGACTTAGTTGAATTGCTTTTGTTAATTAAATTACAAAACTTTTTGACTAAAAGAAAATCTCTTTTTAAGTAAATAATATAACCTATTAAAAATTTAAAAACTGAATTTTTTGAAATATTCAGCTCTTTTTCAAGCCAAGTTAGCTTTCATGAAGCTTTCAAGTTTCAACACTTAAAAAAAGATGCATATATTATCTCAGAAAGCTTGATTGTTACTATTTTCCATACGAGAATTCTTAAGTTTGAACTTTGAACTAATTAGGAGGCAAGTTTCTCTAATTTATATAAGCTACCATTGTTAATAAATATTTAATATCATTTAGTTTTCATCATTTTCCTTTAGTTATTTAAATAACTTCATTCTATCATTATATTTGCCTAATTTAAAATCATAAGAAATTTAAATTTTGAGTATTAAAGTGATTTAATAATAAAATATTTTTGTGCAATATTTTAAATTGGACAATTAGTTATATAAATCTAGATATTTATTTTATAATTAAAAGAATTTACTATAAGAGAGCCGGAGCCAGAGCTGGAGCCAGACTGTAAAAGATTTCTGCTCCGGAGTCGGAGCCAGAAGTTTTTTTACCGGCTCCGAAACCCTGGTTAAAACTTCAGCAAAATAGCTCGTAACCTTTATAGTATTCTAAGTACATAAAATCAATCCTGTTGCGTACAATCATATTATTTAGTACTTTGCCTATACCTGTCATAATTTATATTTAAAAGCCTAAAGCAGCCAAGCCTCACTAACTTTTAATGATCCTCTCCTATTTAAATGCAGTCCATCCCCCTTGGAGAGCACCTGTTTGTCAATAACTAACTCTTAATCCATTCTCTTCACAAATTAATCTTATCCTATTTTTTATGCAGGAAGGAAAGACCAAAAATGAATACCTGCAAAAATGCCCCCCCCCCCCCCCCCCCTCTAATAGAGAAAGAAAAGTCAAAATAAAGGTCCAGAGTTTTTGAGATGCAGACATACTACATTTGAAAGATTGGAGGTCATAGACAAGGTGAAAGATAGGCTGAGGAAGATTGTTCCAAAGTTGACCAGTGAGTAGATGAAAGATTGAAAATACCAATTAACCCTTGCATTGGAGAGTTGGGCAGAAAAGGAATGAGAATGTGTCAAATGTCTGGTACTGTGAGCTCTTTAAAGGAGGATGCACGCAGTTAGAGAGTTCAGAAGAGCAGTGTCCATTATAATACAGGGTCTCAAAAGTCACTATCTATTTTGAAAAATAATGGGAATTACGAAAAACTGGTTTAAGACATGAAAAATATATTTATTTCAAAGTAAGTGCCACAAAGAAATAGTGCTATTTATTTATCTGTCTCCACATGGTGACCATCAGTGTCTCTACAGAGCTCAAAGCGATAAGTTGTTTCCCGGAACACACTTTCCAGCATTTGAGGTGTTATTTTCTGAACTGCATCGGTAATACGATTTCGAAGTTCGGCTACATCACTAATTCTTCTACCAGTGTACACCTTAGACTTAATGAAACCCCAGGCGAAAAAATCTAATGGTGTTAAATCGGGTGAATGTGCTGCCCATGGTTGTGTTCCTCCACGACCAATCCAGCGACCGGGGAAGCATCTGTCAAGATAATCACGTACAATTATTGCATAATGGCATGGTGCTCCATCCTGCTGAAAAACTACTGTGTCAAGAATGCCATCTGTAAGAAGTTGAGGTTCGAGGAATTGTTCAAGCATGTCAAGATAATAAACCAATTAACTTTTTTTAAATACACAAATTTGCACCAGAAGTACATATCTTTATGCCAGCATAGCATTTTTAAAAAAACATCTAATGTCACCGAAATAGATAGTGACTTTTGAGACACCCTGTAGTGATAGAAGAGAGAGAGACGGGGGGATTGAAGACAGTAAGAGGCAGGGAATTGATGAAACAAAAATCTTTGATTTCACCTGGTCAAGTACAGTTGTGTGGGTTGAGCCACCCAACACATGAGAAGCATACTCCATACAGGGGTGTACAAGACCCCTGTACAGAGACAGCAACTGAGTTGGGTTGAAGAATACACGAAGGTAGTATAGCACACCTAACATCTTAGAAGCTGTTTTGCAAAGAGTACCATATATGTGATCTTTTCAGGAAATCACAATTAAAGGAAATGCCATGAATGTTAAGAGAAGAGGAAGGATTGAGTTCTGTATTGTTGAAGGCAAAGAGCTAGTTGTGTGGAAGTGTGTGTGATGAGTAGACAGATGAAGGAATTGAGTTTTTGAGGTAATGAAAGCCATAAGGGTTATATTTTAATAGCTATAACTTCCAACCTGAATCCAGAGTAATGTGTATTACCAATACCATAAGATTCATCATGATCTACAATGCACAAAACTATATCTTAAGGTCAGTGGAAATGCATTATTACAAAGCCCCAAGCCCCAATAAGAATCTCCAGAAATTACACATATTTCACCATTTGCCATGACAGGACTTGAGAATCAGTAGCCAATCAGTAACATTCTCAGTAATTAACATGACATCTATGTGCCTGCATGATTAGTGATCCATCACTTTTGAACACCTCATTATGGGTGTTGGGCTAAATGGAGGGGGTTCAAGGTTGTTCAAATAGGGTTGTGTAGATAAGGTTAGGTTAAGTTAATCAATGTTTTTCATAGTTTTGGTGTGTTTTATTCAAATATTATGATCTATTCTTGTGCAAATAGGCCACACCATGCATCAGTTTTAGCTTTAAAAAATATACACTTTGCCTGATTTGCACAAACATTTGAATAAAGCACATCAAAAACTACTAAAAATGGATTTTTGTATAAAAATTGAGGAGCAAGTGTAGTTTACATCCCCCTGATGCAAAAGGGGACACAAACTACACTAAGTCAAAGTTGGGGAACATAAACTACACTAGGATCTTTAGGAGACATTTTTTAAATGAATCTATCAAATAAAATATTGAAACTAATGAAAATATTATCACAACCTAACCAATCATCAATTTTCTATATATATATATATATATATATATATATATATATATATATATACAGGGTGGGCCGTAAGTTTCCATACATATGAAAATTTAAATTATGGTCTTCACGTGCGTCGGTATTTGGATCAGCAGTTTCCGGATGCTTGGATTGGTCGGCGTGGTCCTGTGGAGTGGCCTCCCAGATCCCCAGATCTCACCCCCCTTGATTTCTATCTTTGGGGGCACTTGAAGGCCATGGTGTATCAGGAAAAGATACGAGACATAAATCATCTAAAGGAACGTATCACCAACGCCATTACAAGCATAACGTCTGCTAATGCGTGTTCATCAACAGTGGGGAACACGTATTGAAATGTGTTTTCAAAACAATGGCAACCATGTAGAGCATATTATATAAATAAAAATGGTTGTCCATAAAAAATATTTATTTTTCCTATGTATGGAAACTTACGGCCCACCCTGTATATATATATATATATATATATATATATATATATATATATATTGATGATTGGTTAGGTTGTCATATTTTTTAGTTTTAACATTTTATTTGATTTGGTATACACAGACAAAGTTGGGAACACAGACTACACTAGGATAATATAGGGGAACAAACTACACTAGGCACCACATGGGGATGTAAACTACACTTATTCCAAAATTGAGGTTGCAAGTTATACTAAAATTTTACCACCACAAGGTTTTCTCTACCCGAATCAGACATAGTAGAAAGATAAGAGGTTAGGTGTACCATAGCCATCCTACCTGAAGCATGGAGTGGCTATTAAGAGGGACCTTACACCTATTATTCTACTGTTGAAGCTCATTTCCTACATGCAGCCTGGGTAGCCAGTCTGCAAAGTATGGCAAAATGACTTTTCTGAAAAAAAAAAGGTTTTGGGGAGACTATTGTGCAAGCATGATAGTAAGTATGGCCATTTAAAGTTACTTTTTTGACACAGAAAGCTTATATATAAAGAAGTTACCTTGCAATTAAACATTACACTACATTTCATTTTAAAAACATGAAACCACTCAGGCCTACCAAGGTTAGCCAAGTTATGAGCTGTACTTTTCTAGCTAATAAAATTGTGCAAACTGCCAATCTCAACTCAACTAATTAACATGCAACTATTTACACACCTATGAAAGTACCTACATAACTTAAACCAAATATATACATTACATATAATCTACAAACTTTTATTCACAAAATCAAATTTTTCTTAAAACTATCATATGGCAAGTCATTTCCAAAAATCTACTATATGACTGAAAAAGTATTTTTATAGATCCAGTTTGCAAGTCTGTTTTCTAATTTTCTCATGCCCTCAAGATTTATCATCAAACTCTAATAAGAAAAAGTTACATCTAAACTGTCCAAACCTGAAAACATCTTGAACATCTATCATTTCTCTCCTCAAACAATGTGTCTCAAAACTAAACATCCTAGTTCCTTTAATCTTCCCCTGTATCCCAATCTTTTCATGCTAGGGATAAGCTTGGTTGCTCTATGTTGAACACCTTCAAGCATATCAATATTGTGTCTAAGGTCAGGAGACCAAGCTTGAATGTAGTATTCTAAGTGAGGCCTTACACAAGAATTATATAATTTACCAATGACTTCCTTACTCTTGTAATGGTGAATTTGTAGTTTATTCCCCTTAATAATAAAACCTAGTATTTTATTTGCCTTATTTCTAGCCTCTAAGCACTGCTTAGAAAATTTTACATCACTAGTAACTATAATACCAAGATCTTTTTCTTATCTAAACATCTCTAACCAGTTTCCTTGCATCTCGTAACTAAAGTTTTCATTATTTCTACCAAAAAAATGTAAAGATGTGAATAAGTATATTCCTGAACAAAGTTACTCAGACAATATTACAGTTTTTCTATTGTTTTTTAACCAATCATGTTACTAATATTGTGACCATATGAAAATACTTGGGCTACCATCATTAGCAAAAATTAGGACCTATGTTTTCATATATAAGAATAAGATTAGTGCACACCCAAACTGAAAACTTTGTAAAAATTTACAAATTTGGTGCATTACTTTTCAAGCAAACATAAGTTTCAAACCTGGTAGAGTCACTTTTTAGATTAACAGCACTATCAGGCCAAGATGGGACATTTTTCCCACTTCTTCCTCGAAAGGACTGTGTGTCACTTCCACTCCTCTCTTCAGAATCTGTCACTTCTACAAAATTTTGGTAAATACACAGGTTATTTATACTGGTACTTTCACCTAGGTTATATGACAGTCTTGGTTCAGACAACTGCTGGTGTATAATGCTTATTTTGGTTAATATTCGTTTTAATGCTTTGTTCATTTTCAATAGAAGGAGACATTCTATGACAATTTAACATATAAATTCATATTCAGGACACCTTGAAACCTCAGGGAAACTGATAAAAATCAAGGAAATATAATTATTTTTTATGGAAAAAAAAAAAAAATTTAGACGTAAAAAGCAGCCATTATAGGCCATTGACCGAGTGTTTAGCTCTTAACGCTGTAAAAATGTAACCAATCGTCATCCTCTCCAGTTTTATGGGAAGACATCTCGTGGCAAAATTAGGAAATATAGGTCAAAACAACCAAAACTAGTTTTTGTTTCACGTGACCTTATCCGACCAATCAGAGACGTACATTTTGAATCTCTCATAATGCACTCTCATTCAAGAATGCTTTTTCAGTCTGGTTTTCATTATGGTTTGCGGAGGTTGTGATTGCCTGGGTTTTTGGTACCTTGGAACGCAGTTCCAAAAAACTACTGTTGTTTGCGGTTCCTCAGAGAGACGCAACAACTCTTGTTCGCCTGATCCAGCAACATAGGCCTGGGACTACTATCTATTCCGACGAGTGGCGTGCGTATTCTCAACTTGGAAATCAAGGCTACATTCACCGGACAGTCAACCATTCACAGCAGTTCGTGGAAGACACCATTCACATTCAAAATATTGAGCATTGTTGGAAAGACGTGAAGAGCTGGATATTACAGTCTGGCAACAAAACCTAATCAGGTTAGGTTAGGTTAGGTCTGAACCAACACATTTTTCTGGTGTTTTTTGGTGTGATTTGCTCAAATCTGAACTTCGTTTCTTTGGGAATTGAGCCATTTTTGAGAAATTTTCAATTTTAAAATTTCTCAAAAACGGTTCATTTCCCAAAGAAACGAAGTTCAGATTTGAACAAATCACACCACAAAACACCAGGAAAATGTGTTTTGGTTCAGAAAGGAGGAAAAGCACTAAAACGAATAATTACCCTTATTTTTGTACTGTAGCAAACACTGTATTTGCATAGTGGGTTGATTGTATAGAGAGACTATATTTATATATTAGTTTTACAGACTGAATGATCCACAATTTAAAGACATTTTGCTTTTGGTCTTGATGTAAGATATAATAAATTTTATATAATGGACACAGCCCAGTAACTAACTGGTCCATTAGCTTATAGAAAATTTAATGAAGTCATTAAAATATATCAAGCATACAGTGAATATTTATTGTCTAAAATTTTTTATTTACAATGAAATTTGAGGATGCTCTAGTTTTTGGTAGCCTCTTACTAACTAATCTACACACAAATAAAAACTACTTCGCCGTTACTAGACAACTAATGATGTACAGAGTCGGACACAGAAGTAACAACACAGTAAATGCAAACAACTTTAAAAAGAAAGAAGACTATTAACGTCAATTATTCATCTTTATTTGTCCTGAGTTTTCTCGTGAGATTTGTCTTTTAGTCTCGAATGTACGAGCTGTTCCTTTTATGTAATAATTCTGGAGTATCGCGTTTCAACATCCAGTAGTTCCAAATTTTTTGTTTTAAACTTCACTGAACGGAAAGCTAAACTGAGACCTGTTTTCACAAATGGCTGCGAAACGCCAAGCAACCGTATTGATTTTGAGTGCCCTCAGAAAATAAATTTCAGATCCCTTGAAAAGTTAAAGATTCTATTAACGTAAAAGCTGAACCATTAGGAATGCAGTTGACGAGGAAGCTTCTAACAGTGGCTGTATCCTCCAGCACGGGACACGTCAACACGAAGAAGAGGCGACGCCAAACCAAAACATCAACGCTCTGAAGGCCAAACTTCCATAAATCTCCGTGCAGCGGACTGTCTACGTCAGTGTTGCCAACTTATTTTATAAAGTAGTAGTAAAATTAATAAAAAATAGCGAATTACAAAAAATAGTATCAGATTATATATATATATATATATATATATATATATATATATATGATGAATAAAACCATGAAGGAAAAGAAACAGAGTGGTGCTCAAGCGCTTTCGTCTAATGACATCCTCAGGAACACTGGAGTGAATAGAGAGTTCAAGACATATATATATATATATATATATATATATATATATATACATATATAGAGTAAGTATAGAAATAAAAATTGTGGGAGGAGCATACACATTTGTAAGGAAAACTAACAATTTTAGCACTTTGCCCGAAATTCAACATAAGCTCAAATGGCTTGTTTACAGCCAATTTTTTATAGTTATTGTCTGAATGATACATAGGTCATAAAAGAATAAAGAAATAAAAATAACTAAAAAATTACAAAATGATGCCTAAACGATATATAGGTCACAAACGAAATAAACACAGATAAAAAAATAAAAATTGTAAGCGGAGCATACAAATTCAAGCTCAATTGGATAGTTTACAATCAATTTAATAGATGATGCCGAAATGATATATATATATGTCACAAAGAAATAAACCTAAAAAAAATAAATTGAAAAATAAATTGTAAGAGAAGCATACAAATTTATAAGTGAAAAATTACCAAAGGTTTTTATAGTTATTGTCTGAATGATACATAGGTCACAAAAGAATAAAAAAATACAAATAAATATAAATTGGAAAAAAAAATTACATAATGACGCTTAAATGATATATAAAAAAAAATATATATATATATATATAAGCACACCGGACAAAAAATTAGTCACCCCTCTCAGAATGTACCTAATAACGTGTGACGGCGCCTCTGGCCTTGATAACTGCACGAATCCGGCGAGGCAGAGACTCTACGAGGTTGTGCATGTACTGAACATCGATTTGCTGCCACTCGTTCATCAGCCGGTCCCGAAGTTCCGCCAGAGTCCTGCGCTTCACTTTCTGTTTCCAGCCTGAACAACACCTTCGACGCATTCAGGATTAAAGGCTTCATTGGACCTGCGATGTACTCGTCGCCTCCCATCATTGGAGAACAAACAAAAATGGGACTCATCGGACCAAATTACACGTTTCCAATCTGCCGCAGTCCAGTTTTTGTGCCTCTGAGCCCATTTATAACGTGCCAATTTGTGACTTGCTGTTAACAGCGGCCTCTTCCGTGGTACCCTGCTCCAGATGTCCATCGCATGCAGTTCTCGTCGCAATGTCCGTTCGGAAATTGGTCGCTGGAGAACCTCATTGGTTTCTTGGAGCAATTGTTCTCTGGTTTGAAAACGATTTGCAGTTACTAGACGAGAAACATGGCGGCGGCCCCTATTGTCGAGAATTGTTTTCCGGCCACAGTTACGCCGTCGATTGTCAGTTGATTGCGAACTACACCACTCTTTGTAAACTCGCTGGACAGTACGCGTTGACACACCAACAAATTGGGCTACTTCAGACATTTTGTGTCCGTGGGCTCTGCCAAACACGATGGCTCCTTTTTGGCACTGAGTAACGTCTGCCTCACGACCCATTTTGCAGACTATATCCAACACACACTTTGTTCTTCACCACCTCACGAAACAGATCTGATCCTGTGTGCTACGTCACCGCTACTTGTCACTTACCAATGCTACATGAGCGCCCTCTGTGTGACCTTGAACTTCCTACTATCGGTGCTATTAGGGGTGACTAATTTTTTGTCCGGTGTGCTTATATATATATAGTTTTTAGGAGATTGGACCAACTGTGAAAAATGCTCTGTATGAATTGGTCCACAATTAACCCACCCCTTATTTCTCCAGTCTAACTATAGAGTAGATCAAGTCTAGCCTAGAGGGGTCAGCCTAGAGATTCCGGAAATGGTCCAGAGCGGGCAGATAAATTGAGGTCCACAGTAGGATTCCTCACCAAACTAGGTTAGGGCAATCTACCTTTACCTTTGTTAAGCTATGAGTTGATGCTAGGTCTTAGGCCACAATGTAGGCCTAATTTGTCTGACCCAGCTTAATTTAATGTGATTAATTTGCTGGGTTAAAAACACAATTAGTCACTTACTGCTAGTTATTAGAGAGTCTCTTTTCTCCTTGTATAATTGTCGAGAGCGTACTTGCTGGTGGGGATCTTTCTTCGGTGTCTGTTCTCGTCCCTTCTCCAGTTGCGTCCTCTCGCCCCGTTCCTCGTTGTCGTTCTCCTTTGTTCTCCTCTTCGCGGGGCTTTTTCCACCAGCGTTGTCTTGTTTTTTTTCCCCGGTTGGTTGATCGGTAATGTATATCTATTACCGAGCACGCTCTTCTCACACAGTATATAAATACTAGTGTGGAGAATAACTCTGGTGAGCAACCAATTGGTTTCATCCACCCAGTTATTGACATAAAAAGAATTTAATAATTGTTAGATTAACTACCTACCTACTCAGTGAACCATTTTCGTTACCTCCCAACTACCCACTCATCAGTTTTCCATACAACGAAAATTGTATAGTTGATTGATTTATCACCTTTGTCGTGTTTGATCTATGCTTGCTTGTTTCCATAAGCTTTTTCAGGTCCGCTTTATGGGCTCTCATCTGTACATGACAAACTTTGCAAGATGCTTTGGTATTGTCTCCCACTACTACTTCAAGCCACTTTCAAAATTCCTGACAGTGTAGCCATTCTTTTTTAAATTTTTTGTCGTACTGACCCCACTTACTCATTTTAAGATATTACACACAAATTTATATCACTTGAAATACAAATTACGCACAGTTCACACAAATTTTTATACTCCGCAGAGGACAAGTTTGAAACTTGTCTTGCGTGTAAATTATGACGACGTACGTTACGAGTAGCCCAAAAAGTAGCAGATAGCAGAAAATTTTATTTTTTAGCAAGGGACTCTAAAAACTAGCCCAATCTGCGAAAAATAACCGAAGTTGACAACACTGGTCTACGTTTGGCCAGACTGGCATTCGACGGTCTGTTGTGTGGCACGGTCAGAGTGCCGATCGGCTCCCGGAGCCGGACCTATACCAGCGTGCTATTTTTTCATTTACAGGGAGCAATTGCGTGCTCCCCGGATTACTCTTACTCTCCGACGACATTAAGACTAATCCAGGCCGCACTACAACTTACACATGTCACCATGTACAAAGACAGACACAATAGAACCATGAGAAACATACAGCAGCATAATATTAACATATTACTGTACAACGCAGATGGCCTCACAAACAAAATCATGCAGCTTAGGGAATTCGTACAAAACAAAACATTCACGTAGCACTTAATACAAGAAACAAAACTAAAATGCACACACAAAACACCCACCATCCCTGACTTCACGGCGATCCGTCAAGATCGTACTGGGGGTCACGGGGGTGGACTCATTATTTACATATGTAAAAGCATTAGCTACACTGATGCCACCCAAAACATTACAGACACAATCCAAGCGGATAACACGATAGAAATACAGACAGTTAACATTAAAACACACTCAAAACACAACACAACACAACACAACACAACACCACACTCATCAGCATTTACATCCCGCCAGATAGTTCACCTCAGGTACCAACCAATTACAATCCACAGTTACACAATCCAATCTGGCCTCTCTCACTAATGTCATCTTAGGAGGAGACTTCAACGCTAAATACACTAGCTGGTACCTGCACAACCAAAATAAGACCAGAGGCGCCAACATAGCCACACAACTAAACAGCCTCTTCATTCTTAACAACACAGAAGAACATACACACATACCACATCAAGCAGGATACTCAAACTCCTCCCTAGACATAACGTTCTGTTCCCCCTCACTAGCAACACATACACACTGGAGAACAGAAAAACAATTGCCATCAGACCACCTGCCCATCATCATTACAACACATTCTACACTCTCCCCCAACAGCCTTAGGCACACTTACAGAAATTACAAGAAAGCTGATTGGGAACAGTTTAAAATACAGACTGAGGAACAATTAATCACATTAAACAGTAAACCCATCATAAACATCAATACAACACTCAAGACAACCCAAATTATATTAGAGAAATAGCCCACCTTATAAGGCAACGTAACAACATCAAACATAACACAAACACCACACACGGAAGCCATAAAACAGCAGATACAACAGCTCAACACTGAAATAAACAACAAACTTAAAGAAAAACAGAAATATTTAGGGAATTCATAACAACACTAAACCACTCCACAGATACATCCAGGCTATACAAGACTATAAACAGCATTACCCACTCTAACAGTGGCATTCACACCTCACACGCAACTATCTGTCGCAGCCAAAATAATATCCCAACATATACACAACAAGCTAACATTCTAGTTAATCACTACGCAAAGATAAGTCACTTAAACAGAGACAACAACCAGAAACACGCAGACAGACAGACAGCCAGACACAAGAAAACCTACAGACTCGACACGACCATTACACCCTTCAGTACAGACCAGACCACCAAGATCATCAAAAACATTAAGAATTCGAAGGCTACTGGACCAGACAACATATCTAACATACCCTTTAAACACTTGGTCCCACAGGGAATACTAGCTCACACAAACATTAGCTCATATTCATACCAACTCTGTATTATTCCTGACATATGGAAACAAGGTAAAATTATTACACTACTCAAACCAAACAAAAATCCAACAGAACCAGCTTTCTATAGACCCATTACTTTACTATACACACCTTCCAAATTAACAGAAAGACTAATCTTACAAATCACCAACCCACTCATACCACTATCGCCTACTCAACATGGATTCAGGCCTCATCACTCAACCACGACATTACTTCCTAACCTCACGTAGCACATCATGGATGGTATCAACTCCGGACGACCAGCTCAACGTACACTATTAGCAATAATAGACATTAGTAAAGCATTTGGTGCTATCCCACGTTTCCATCTCATACACAAAATACTCAACACAAACATGCACAATAACGCCAAAAGGTGGCTGAGCAACTATCTTTCAGGAAGATACTCACATGTCACATTTAATGGCAAGTCATCCAAAAACAAACTTTTTCCAAACGGGGTCTCTCAAGGCTCTGTTCTCTCACCAACACTGTTCAACTTATACAATATACATGCATGACATTCTAACACCCATAGATAACAAGCTTACCTTATCATCATATGCAGATGACATCACTCTAACATCCACCCACAACAACATCGACACCGCCACAAATAACCTACAAACATACATAAACAGTATATAAGACTGGCTCACAGACAATAGACTCAAAGTAGCGCCCACAAAATCAACCATCACGTTGCTAACAAACAAAGCAAAAGAGCACCAGATAACTCCACAGATTACACCAAACATAGGCTGACCATACGTACCGTTTTGA
The DNA here is from genome assembly GCA_023014485.1 of Bathynomus jamesi. Lineage (NCBI taxonomy): Eukaryota > Metazoa > Arthropoda > Malacostraca > Isopoda > Cirolanidae > Bathynomus > Bathynomus jamesi. The sequence continues at coordinate 1,061,251 of JAJOZX010000447.1, forward strand.
ACGGGACAGTACCGTTTTGTATGGGTTTTTGTATGGGTTCTGTCACTGAAGAATAATTGTAAGCTCAATATGTTTATGTACTTACTTTTTCATGAATACAGAATATTACATAACCCCCGTCCCTTTTTTGCCATCCCAATGTCCCGTTTTTGTCTCAAGGAAATATGGTCAGCCTAACTAAACAACAACAACATTCCACACACTCACAGGACCAAAATACTTGGTGTCACACAGGGCCGGATTTACTTGCTTGTGGGCCCTAGGCCAAACCTTATCAGTGCCCCCCCCAAAAAAATATTATATATATATATATATATATCGTAATATTGTAATGTAAAAAAAAAAGAATTACAACATAATGTAACACATCAATAATTTTATTCAAATTAGTTTTATATCATGTACAACTTATTCTTACACAAAGGAATAATGGAAAAAAATAGTCAAATTGAAGCATAATAAATTTTGCAATAAGAATTACAACATAATGTAATACATTACACATTAATAATTTTTAATCAAATTAGTTCCATATCAAGTATATCAAAGTAAATCAAATTCCATATCATGTACATCTTACACATAGGAATAATGGAAAAATACAATGAAACTGAAGCATAATAAATTTTGCAAGCACAACTATGTGAAGTTTAAAATTACTTTTTCCTGCTTTTTTTTATGGCAAATTTGTCAATGATACTGTTTGTGTCAAGGGATTGTAGGAGGTCCCCAGTGGGCCCCCAGTTACTGGTGGGCCCTAGGCCAATGGCCTATGTTGCCTATTGGAAAATCCGGCCCTGGTGTCACATACAACACATTATTATCTTTAGCAAACCACATTCAGGACATTAAAAACAAATGTACGCAAGATTTAACACGCTTAGGGTACTAACAGGCACAAACTTTGGACACCAGCAGAAAACAACATCACTCATATACAAACAATATATTCCCTTAGTTATGGACTATGCTAGCCCATGCTGGGCACCCATTATCTCAAACACACACATAAACACCTTACAGACAATACAAAACAACGCACTTCGTATCGTTACAGGATGTACTCAAACAACACCAACAGAACACCTGCACACAGAAACAAAAATACTGAAAGTTAGGGAACATTTAGATATGAGGGGAACACAATTCATGGCAGCAGCGACAACTAACCCATAACATCCTTGCCACTACATGTACAACCATGCACCAACACCTCGCACCATTAAGATAACACCAGAGACATTATAACCAATACTCCATTCCATACCACTCCCCACAGACATCACGTAGTACAGAAAACACATACACACACACCTAACCCAGAAAGCACTGACACGACTCGGTCCGAATGCGGTCCTAGGTGCGAAGCCGCCACCCATTGACAGGTCAGAGACCATCTTGAGCAGATCGGATCGAGTTAACTTGGCACGATTCCGATGTGGACATCACCCCAACTTACAGACATATAAACACAGACTAGACAACTCCACAGACAACACCTGCCACCTGTGCCAGGACACACCACAAACAATTGAACACATTATGACAGACTGTACCGCTCTAGCACAACAAAGAAAACAACACAACATCACAAGTGCGCTGAACCTCTGGTTCACTCCGGTGAGGGCGATCGGTTACCTGCGTGCCGTCGGCTTGCTCGATCAGGGTGGGCTGATCGGCTAACCAACAACACCAACAACAACAACAACAACTTCGCCATTACTAAGTGGCTAATATTAAATTTCAGGAGACCAGATTATACTTAAGTTAGTTGGTCATTTTAGATTGGTTATTTGTTTCCCAAATGTCCAATTTTGGCCAATCATGATCTCTGTAACAAATTTCAACTTTGTCAAAAACAGTTCTCTGCATAACATAATATTTACCAAAGTTAGTAATTCTTTGGTAAATCTGTAGTTTGGGGATCATGTAAGGCTATCTGACCTTGTGTACATGTCCAATGGTGGAATAAGATTCTGGTGAAACTCCAGAATCCAGATGCAGTTCAGAGACAGTTCATAATAAGTTAGGTTTAAGTTTAGTTAAGCTAGGTTAGGTTAGTAATTATGGGCTCTTTCTCCAAACTGTATCTGAATTCTCGAATTGAAATTTTACTTAAAAGTTATCCTGAGTTTCACAAAGTTTGAAATGGACAGGGTTTCAACTGTCAAAACTCTGGTGGTCAAGAAAAGGGTATATAGCATGTTAGGATAAATATTAAGTTTTGCAGAGACCAAGTCCAAATTTGTTACAAAGATCGTGATTGGCCAAAATTGCACACTTGTGAAATAAATAACTAATCTAAAATGGTTGTTAAAAAATGTAGCTCATGACTCGATTTAAGATTTTTTTTTAATAAATCCAATGCACCATCATAAATAATATAATCATTAAAAGTGTTATAAATCTACAGAATATAAATCCAATAACATCTTAACTCTCCATACAGCACTGGCCAAATTTTGGGCACTACAACAACAACAAGCACTTTATTTCAGACTCAACACAGGTGCAAACATTATACAAGTGGTCCATAGAAATAGATATCAAAGAAATGGTCCTAGAACTTAAAATTTGGGCATTAACTATATTATTCTGTACTTGAGACTTCAAATGGGTAATAACGTCTTAAAATTTGATACTTCAAATGTGGCACATCTACCCTAAGTACACATAAATTTAGAATATTTATGGAGAACCCATCGGCTCAGCCTCATAGTTAAAAAATTAATACTCCAGATTGGATATTACCCTAATGATAATCAACATTTCCAGATCCCAGCACTATAGAGACAGATTATGGTACTTTTAATCCTAAGTAGAATAGTTAAGATGAAAGAGAAGTACTTTCAAGCATGACATTTTAAAATTCATGAACATTTGAAACATTGGAAGTAAATGACCCAACTTATCTATGAAGTACATGATGCAGTAAAGCAGTTAAGTTGGTTGATTCGCTGGTTCGTTTTACTTAGATTGCCAAAATCAAGGAAATGGAAGGGTAGATGACTCATAGGGGATTGAGTACCAAGAAAGTATTTACTATTTACAGTTTTTTTAATACGCTAACTAGCAATGAGAAATTGCCAGTTTGTTTCAAGATGCTGTTTACCGGTCAGATTCTCTTAAACTGGTATAGTTTTTTTCGTTTTAATAAAATAGTTTCGTCAGCTGTAAAAACGAATTATAACTAAAAATGTTAAAATTTTAGGGGGTCTAAAATTTATTATAATGTATACAGTGGTTTTACTTACAAAAATATAATTCGATAATAGTTATAATGTTATAATGTTTCAGTCCAACAAAGCCCTAGGATCCACTCATGGCTGGTCTACCTAACTGTGGTTGTAGTTGTGTATTGTGCATGTCCTCTGTGGTGGCGGAGAGGACCTACAATTTTACGTGGGTTCCGAACCATAAAAACCTTAATTTTACTACCTTAAACTATCCCAATCTATCAACATATGCGTCTAATCGATTTTTAAACATGTTTATAGACGTGCTACTAATTACTTCTACCGGCAAACTATTCCAGCTATTTACTATTCTATGCGTAAAAAAGTTTTTGGCAACGGCTGTCTCGAACCTTCTACTTGTCAACTTATACCCGTTATTTCTAGTCCTATTATATTTTGATATTTCGAAAAAGCTATCTCTATTTACGTTATCGAACCCATTCACAATTTTAAAAACCTGGATTAGATCACCCCTTAGCCTCCTAGTCTCGAATGTAGTCAATTTTAACTCCTTAAACCTATCCTCGTACGACTTCGACCTAAGCGACGGAATCATCTTAGTTGCTCGTCTTTGAACGCTTTCGATTTTGTCTATATCTTTGCACATATGCTGATTCCGAAATTGGATCGCGTACTCCAAATGGGGTCTAACTAATGATTTATAAAGAGGAACAATAATATCGCGCGATTTGTACTCAAAATTCCTAGCTATAAAACATAGCACTTTGTTCGCCTTATTGACCGCTGCTGTACTTTGTTTCGCCACTTTTAAATCACCAGTGACGATAACTCATAAATCATTTTCCTGTTCTACGCTTGCCAACTCCTTCCCTGACATACTATACGCAAAATTACCGTTACGCAAACCTATATGTAAAATTTTGCACTTATCGACGTTAAATCTCATTTGCCATGTGACTGACCAATCAACGATTTTGTTCAGATCTCCCTGGATTTTACCTCTATCTTCATCATTAATTGCCCTATCACCCAACTTCGTGTCATCCGCACGATGTTAATCAGCTGACTTCGTACGATGTTAATTAGCTGACTTGAAATTGTCAGTTTGCACAATTTTATTATTATAAAATTATATAATTATTAAATATAGCTCATGACTTGGATAGCCTCGATAAGCCCGAGTAGCTTTATGTTTTCCAAATGAAATGTAACGTAAAAGTTTGTATATATAATTTTGAAATAAACCGCAATTTTTTAATAAACCACAAATAGTTTACTTACGATAAACAAACAAAACAAAACATCTTTGTTGCGGATCATTCACAATCCATAGCCATTTAACCTAACATACAAATACTGTACAATCTTACGTATTATACACTGAACGCAATACAGAAATAAGGCCAACATAGCCATTTAACTAGGCTGACCATATTTCCTTGAGACAAAAACGGGACATTGGGATGGCAAAAAAGGGACGGGGGTTATGTAATATTCTGTATTCATGAAAAAGTAAGTACATAAACCGGGACAAAATTGACATTTTTATTAAAACGACGGGACGGCCAGGAAATATAAAACAGACGGTACTGTCCCGTTCAAAACGGTACGTATGGTCAGCCTACACTTAACTTAACATACAAGTACAAAAATAAGGCCAGCATAGCCATTTAACCCAACATACAATATGCATATATAACACTGGTATGCATCAATTTTGCTGTCAAGGGTTTTGTAAGTGATTCTTATAGAGTTTTTCCTGCTGATTTCGAATCTGCAATTCGTTTTTCTCAATCAGCTCAGGTTATCCGGCTATGGCCTCATAAGTAAAATAGAATTTTTCGTGATTTTGTCAAAGCGGAATTGGAACAGTAACATCTATCATCACTTGTTTCACTTGTATAATATCTTTTTTTACTTTTCAGGCATATAGATAAAATATTTCATAATGAATAGAGCGTGTAAAAATGATCCCAATAGATTCTGCTACATATGTGGAACGGTTACCATGCCAAATAACCAGTCCCAAATCACTAAGTTTGTGAAGACAATGTATAGAGCATACTTTGGAATTAAGCTAGGAGACCAGGACAAAAATTTCGCCCCTCATATGTGCTGCAAGACGTGCATTGAAAATTTGAGAAGATGGAATTCCCATGATTTGGAGAGAAGGAAAGGATCACGTGACAGATTGCTATTTCTGCATGACAAACCTCCAAGGTGGGCTTATAAATTTATTTTTCTTAAATATTTTGAAATCCTCGTATGAAACTTGACATAATATTCACCATAATGTAATATTCACCATATATAGCATAATATTCACCATAATGGTAATCATACATTTACATATACATATTGTTATAGAAAATACATTTACACATACATATTGTTATACAAGTTACATTTACATATACAATGATTGTATATTTTCTTTCTTTTTCATTCATATTGTCCCCGAAGGGACAATATGAATGAAAAAGAAAGAAAATATACAGACTCCATCGACCTATTTCATATCTTACAGACCGCAGCCTTCCCTCACGAGCCGCCACTGTCTGAATGCTTCTTCTATTTCATATGCAAGTTTTATATCCATGTTTCTATTTTCAGGAGTTAACAAGAAGAATAAACACATTGTTGTATACCCTGACATTCCTTCTGCTATGAGACCTGTACCCAGAGATGGGCACGATCTTGATCTTCAAGATCAGATCGTGATCTTGAAGATCAAGATCGTGATCTGATCTTGATCTTGAAGATCACTTTTATTATGGTGATCTTGATCTTGATCTAAGATCACTTTATTTCTTGTGATCTTGATCTTGAAGATCGCTTTAGACTTCAAGATCACTTTTAATTTCAGATTCTTAAATATGCCGCTATGCGAATGTCATTTGTTTTTTGTCCAAGCGACATCTGGTGGCAACTTTGTTCAACACCGACTGTTTATGTTTTCTGTTAGTTGGGTGACTTGCGTCATGCGTGGGCTCATGGAAGGTGTAGTTGCTGTGGAATTTAGGCTCGTAAAAAGTGTAATTTACTGTGCAATTATGTTAAAAGTGTTCTATTAATTCTAAACATATTTTATTTACAGATTGAATTTTTTAATAATGAGTGCAATTTTACAACTTCAACAGGCTCCCAAGGGAACCAAATATTCTAGGTTGTCACCAGAACAGTATTCAATATATTTAGATAACAATGTTGGTAATAAGGATCAATCTGTGCTATTGAACGGAAAATATTTTCAAATTGTCGAAAAAACTGGAAACAGTATCAAAGTTATTTGTATGCAGTGTACAAAGAAAACTACAATTCTGTCTGCTGGCCTCGACTCAACAAGCAATCTTCTGAGGCACCTCAGGGTTAGTACTACTTAGTAACTAAGTAGTAAGTAGCAACATTAACATAATGGTTCAAGTCATATTTTAAGTGACTGGTGCCATACAAGACTAATGCTACATTTACATAGACGTCCATTTGAATATATTGTGCACTTCAGATATTAATAGATTATGGACTAGTAACTACATTAAAAACTGCCGATATCCAACTATAATAAAACGCCAGGTGTATCTGTCTTTCTCTCTGTCTGATCCATGTCTGTAATTTCTCCTATTTAGTTACTGAAGGACGAAATTCGGCTTTCAATTTAACATAGGATAAAAATGCACTGATCATGGTGAAAATAATTTTAGTTAAAGATAACAAAATTTTAGAATCTTGTTAAGTATTAATTTCAACTAGAAGTTTGATACTCTGATAAATATTATACAGGGTGTTCAAGAAGTCTCTCCGCATGATAATAATTTATTTTCTTGTGCAGAAACTACATTCGGATCTTTTGGGTGAATATGAATCGGAGAAGAAATCTCGCAAGCGTCCAGCTAAAGAAGAAGATGCCAGCGGCAGCAATGCTGGCCCTGCCAAAATTGCCAAGCAGTCAACACTAAGCATGTTCCACATTTCCAAGCAAAAACCAGGACCACCAATATGCAAGGATATCCTTGAAAAGAAGATTCTCTCGCTTGTGGCTAATGGGCTCCTACCATTGAGCCTAGTTGAACTACATGAATTTAAGGATCTTCTTTCATGTTAGTATAACTCAAATATTTTGCTATTTTTTCCATAGCTAATATCTGATTAAAATAATTAATCATATTATTTGTATGAACATTAGACTATCGCTAGCCTAGCTAAATATTTTGATATTTTTTCCATAGCTAATCTATTGTATTTGTTTTAATTTTTAAATATTTTTTTCAGACGTCAACCCGGCTGTTCAGGTGCCATCTAGACGCACCCTGGCTAGATCTCTTGCAACAACAACCAGTACAATGAAGGAAGACATACAAGCAAAACTGGCAGCAGTTGACCATGTGTGTGTTACATGCGACATATGGTCAACTAATCACCGCAGTTTCATGGGAGTCACTGCGCATTGGGTATGCTATTGATTTAGTGTATTATTTTTATATAATTGATAAATTGACCATTGGTGATAGACTGATAGTCTGATAGACTTATAGTATAATCTTTTCAATTATTCGACATGTGTTCCTCATTCATTAATTTGGTGAGTCTTCATTTTGCTGTGATTCACAGTAATTTCACACTAATTCACTGATTCTGTCATCTGTCATTGTGTCTGATTCACAGCAAAATGTGGAAGAGTCCATATTCACAGGCTGTGAATATGGACTCTTCCACATTTTGCTCTTATGGGATGGGTCACTGATGTGGTGGTATGGTAGGCGACTCATCGCTGAATTGCCTCCTTTATATCACATAGTTCTTCTCTTCAATGTTTGGTGGCGCAGTTTAGCTGGTGCGTGTCTAACCAATATTATTAAATTAAGCTTAAAAAAATGTTCATACAAACATTGATTTTATATTCTTACATTACAGATCAATGATGACTTGTCGCGAGGATCAGCTGCACTGGCATGCCGAAGATTTCGTGGAACACATAGCTTTGATAAAATTGCTGGAATATTGGACAGGATCAACTCGGAGCATGGTTTATCTTATAGAAAAGTTGTATCTACAGTCACCGACAATGCATCGAACATGGTGAAATGCTTTAAAGAGTTCGGTGTTCGTGTTCAGAATCGTACTGACGACATTGATGAAGATGATGCAGATGAAGATGATGATGAAAAAGATTCAGATGAAGAGGTTATCATCAGCAACTTTCCTGAACATTCAGGAGAGCATGGAGAGGAGTCAGTGAAACTATCATCCCATATTCGATGTGCCTCCCACACATTGAACTTGGTAGCAACAACTGATGCAGATAAAGGACTGAATTCACCTGGACTAAAGAAGATAAAGCATTCTGCAATGGGAAAATGTTCGGCGCTGTGGAATGCTGCTGGTAAACCCAAGTCAGCAGAAAAAATACAGGAAATAACTGGCGTCCAATTTAGGTACCCATGCGTCACCCGATGGAACTCAATGTACGACTCATTAAGCCAAATATATAAACATAAGAACGACGTGAATGTAGCTCTTGAAGAACTGAATCTACCCATCCTCAAAGACAATGAATTGGAATTTATTTCAGAATATTTGTCTGTTCTAAAACCAATTGCAGCAGCCCTCAACAAATTACAGGCAGAGAAAGAATGCTACTACGGTTGTCTTCTTCCAACAGTCCTAGTGACTCAAGATGCCCTCGCAAGATTGGAGCCTATCCAACCAAACGACCTGCGCTTGAGACACTGCATGCCATTACTGGCAGCAGTCGTCTCTGGCTTCAATGCCAGATTTGGTCATTTTTTGTCGTTGAGCCCCGAGGTAACTGATGCCGTTTTGGCCTCAGTATCTCATCCGTATTTCAAACTTAGATGGATATCATTGTTGCAAGGGCCTAATTTCGGCGATCATGAAGCAATCAAGTCTCAAGTAAAAGACAAGCTGCAAATGGCTGTAAGAAATTGTAATTCTGACAGCAGTGGTAATAGTTCGGTGAACTCAGACTCATCATCTGAAGACGATTTCTTCAGAACTATGGACGGCTCATTCTCTGCTCCTAACAACAAGGAAGACTTGGAAGTCCTCAATTATTTGCAGGACACCAGTAAGGCACTCGACTCTTTAGATAGGTATCCTGCTATAAAGAAGATCTTCAAGAGGTATAACACCACGCTACCTTCCTCTGCACCAGTGGAACGGTTGTTTTCGTTTGCTGGCATGGTTCATAGCCCCAAACGAAGTCGTCTCTCGGATGGTAACTTTGAACAATTGGTTTTGCTGAAAGCAAATGTTTACAGCGGTTGAACATTAAATTAACACTCTTAACTTGCGGTTTTTACCCTTATATTGTCAGTAATTGCGTACTGCAGTAAAACTGTAAAATTAAATTCTATGTAAAAAATGTTTACTTATATATGCTGACCATTCATTGATATGGGTTATGGACCTGGTGAAATGAGAATTGAGAAAAATAGAACTAAAAACTATATGTAGGTCATTTAATAGTTTTTTCTTTGCTGATAAGTTATGATAATACTAAGTTTTAAGTTTACCACCTGAAAAACTGAAAGGGGAATCGTCAATCCCCGTGGTTTAGATCAGGTGACATGGGTAGGATGCGATGCTTGTATTGCCTCAGCCCTCAGGGGAGTATTAGGAGTGATACTTTTCAGGAGTGATTAACAAAATAATTTGTTTTTGTTTACTCTACAAGAGTACAACTTTTTTCAATTCATATAAAAGTGATCTTAAAAAGTGATCTTGAAAAGTGATCTTCAAGATCACGATCTTGATCTGGATCTTCAAGATCACATTTTTCTGGTGATCTGATCTTGATCTTCAAGATCACATTTTTCTGGTGATCTGATCTTGATCTTCAAGATCACCAAAGTTGGTGATCTTGCCCATCTCTGCCTGTACCCCATGGTCCTGGAATTCCAATACCCGACCCACCTCAAACCCTGGACTTCGATGATTCTGATGATGAATCAATGACCAATGCCAATGACCAGTCCCAGTCGTATATACCTCAAAATACCGCTTCAAATGAGCCGAGGCCTCTCAACCAGGCCAAACTTAATGATCTTACCAGGGATTTAGGACTTTCCAAATTAGCTGCCGAGATCTTGGGCTCACGACTTCGAGAGGACAACTTGCTGGCTCCGGGAACAACATTCTCCTGGTATAGGAAACGAGAGGAAGAATTCCGCAAGTTTTTTGCAGTGCACGAAAATACCTCTTCCTTAGTGTACTGCTGCAATGTTGAGGGGCTAATCGAATCCTTGGGCCTGCCATATAACGCATCAGAATGGAGGCTATTTATAGACTCGTCTAAACGAAGTTTGAAAGCAGTACTTCTCAACATTGGGAATAGGGTTGCATCAGTCCCTGTAGCACATTCCGTACAACTTACTGAGAGCTACGATAACATTAAAATTTTACTGGATGCTCTCGTATACGACCAACATAACTGAAGGATCTGTGGAGATTTGAAGGTAATACTAATATCATAAGTAAACTATTGCTATTGACTATATTGTTTTTCCAAAGGTTATTTGAGAGCGTATAAGAACACTTAACTTCCCCACAGAAGTGATACAGTCCAATGCATAGATTTTTTTTATCTGATAGAACAAATTCTCTAAATTCTTTAAATATTTTCATTTTTTTTCAGATTGTGGCATTTGTATTGGGAATGCAAGGGGGATACACGAAATACCCATGTTTCCTCTGCAAATGGGATAGCCGAGCGGATGAGAAGCACTATGCACAGCGTGAATGGGCATCCAGAGAGAATTTTGAACCTGGGTCGCATAATGTCGTTTCAGTGCCCCTTGTACCACCAACAAAAATTTTGCTCCCACCACTTCATATTAAGGTGGGCTTGATGAAAAATTTCATCAAATCAATGAATAAGGAGAGTTCAGCATTCCGATATCTCGAGAGTAAATTTCCTCATATATCTGATGCTAAACTAAATGCTGGGGTTTTTGATGGTCCTCAAATTCGAACTTTGATCAAGGATACTCAGTTCGAAAACGCAATGACTCCAACTGAGAAGAATGCCTGGCAGGCATTCAAATCAGTTGTCACTGGTTTTCTTGGCAAGCGTAGAAGTCCAGAATACGAGTCCGTTGTCGAAAACTTGATGGAAGCTTTCAAAGCTCATGGGTCGCGCATGTCCATAAAAATGCACTTTTTGTGGTCCCACTTGGACTATTTTCCTGAAAATTGCGGGGATTATAGTGAGGAACAGGGTGAACGATTTCACCAAGATATCAAAATAATGGAAGAGAGGTACCAGGGAAACTGGGATATCAATATGCTGGCGGACTATTGCTGGTGTTTGAAGCGAGACGTGCCCGAAGAAAAACAGACGGAAAGCCAAAAAAACTTCATTCCTTCCTCAATAAACTTTTTTCCATATTCATTGTATGAATAAAAGTATTTATTCACACAATGTTTTCATTTTTCACGAGTGTTCTTATAATATTACTCGTATCTACAGTGTTTAAGCTAAAAAAATCAATAAATTTGGGGATAAAATTGGACTTATAATAAATGGCCAATAGAGAAAAAACCTGACCTGATTGAGGAAAACCAATGTCATTTTCGAATTCAGCATGGTCGAATTATATAATATGAGTTGAAAAAACCCTCACAGCAGGCAAAAAAATTTCATATGCATACCAGTGCATAATAGGGCGCATAGGGTTGCCAGGTTTGTGGGTTTTAATAAGAAAATAAAGGTAGGAAAGAGAAGGTGAAGTGGACATGAAAAGCGGAATTAAGTCCTTATGATCTTTGAGAATGCGTTTCAAGCCACTATTGAATGATTTGATGACGTCATCCTGCGGGTTCTTCCTAAGTTTTCTGTATGTGGCGGGGTCCTGGAGAAGTTCGTTCATCTTTCTAATGTAGACCACTTTGTCCATAATAACTATGGTGTTAGCCTTGTCTGCTTTAGTAATATGGAGCTCACCATCTTTTTTTAATTGTGAGAGGCTATTGTGAAAACGTTTAGGAAAGTTATCCTCGTAAAGTACTATTCGCAGCACTATAGACAAGGCCTTTAACTATGTCAACCAAAGACTGAGGAAGATTACACTGTTTTCCAAAACAAGCAAGACTATAACAAATTTGTAAAGCAGAAGGTTTTTTTAACAATAAAAAAGGACACCAAATCCAAGGGCACTTTTTGCATCGTCACTAATGTTTTTCGAAGAAAGGTTCAAAACGCATTTTGAGCTTGCTTTTTTACTCCACTGACTATTTCGAATGAGACTTTTAATTTTGAGATCGAAAATGTTACGAAGGGAAGTTCTCCGACGCAACTCGTTGTAAAGTTCAGCAAACAAAGGTTGGATCCGCGGTTGGGGAATAACGGTCACAAAATTATGTTTGACAATGCGTAAATTTTTGAAGGCGGACCACTCATTTTGTCTGGTGACTTCAATATGTTTCTTTAAAATTAATCCGCTGAAGTTGTTGAACGGATGGTCGTCAATTTATCTAAGGCGAATCGGAAGGAGGGACTTGGGAAGGACCTGCTCCTCTAGACAATTTGTAAGAAACTTTCGTCGGATACGAATTGCATGCCCCTTCATTAATGTAGAAGAAAACACGGACACAAACGGAGACAAGAGAGGGAACAGCAAGCCGAAGGAACGCGTGGTGTTCATTATATGAAAATTATTTCACGAAAGTAACACGTGAAAAATATTTATGATGAATAAAACCACGAAGGAAAGGAAACACAGAATGTTTAAAAAATATTTTCGTTAGCCACAGAAACGAATTATGACTAAAATTTAAACTTTTTCTGGTGTAAAATTTATTGTAATCTGTACTGTAATTTTACTTACAAAGATATAATTTGATAAAGCTTCTCCGTATTATTATTATTTTAAAATAAATTGCAAATAGTTTACGCTTTAATCACTTTAAATCGTTTTCTTAAAAAGTTAACTTTTTAAAGAAAACGATTTAGTATGAAACATGGTACTGACGTGTATTTATATGCTAAAGGAAGCCGTCCTAAAGTACAAGATATCAAGTAGCAATGTATATTCCTGTTTTCTGGATGCATCAAAAGCATTTGATAGAGTTAACCATCACAAACTTTTTTCACAAACTCTTGTGTCGAGGGGTACCTAAATATATACTTAGCAGTGGCGGCTCGTGACTTTCAGTTATGGGGGTGCTGCCTCAGAAATTGCGAACAATTGTGTCGATTATATATATATATATATATATATATAACGTAAAGAACGACGCTTGTATAGGAGATATTCCGCGCAAGACGAGAAAGAGAAAACAACAAATGAAAAAATGAAGTACCACCTGGGAATCGAACCCGGGATCTTCCGATTGCCGGTCAGACGCGATAACCACTACACCATGGACTTCACTCTTCCAAATGCCGTAATTCCTCTACATACTCGCAGAAACCAATGCCCCAAGGGGGCACCTCCCGCATGCCGTAACATTATATACATTCAACTGCAAAGAACACGCAGTATAAATAACGTAAAGAACGACGCTTGTATAGGAGATATTCCGCGCAAGACGAGAAAGAGAAAACAACAAATGAAAAAATGAAGTACCACCTGGGAATCGAACCCGGGATCTTCCGATTGCCGGTCAGACGCGATAACCACTACACCATGGACTTCACTCTTCCAAATGCCGTAATTCCTCTACATACTCGCAGAAACCAATGCCCCAAGGGGGCACCTCCCGCATGCCGTAACATTATATACATTCAACTGCAAAGAACACGCAGTATAAATAACGTAAAGAACGACGCTTGTATAGGAGATATTCCGCGCAAGACGAGAAAGAGAAAACAACAAATGAAAAAATGAAGTACCACCTGGGAATCGAACCCGGGATCTTCCGATTGCCGGTCAGACGCGATAACCACTACACCATGGACTTCACTCTTCCAAATGCCGTAATTCCTCTACATACTCGCAGAAGCATTGGTTTCTGCGAGTATGTAGAGGAATTACGGCATTTGGAAGAGTGAAGTCCATGGTGTAGTGGTTATCGCGTCTGACCGGCAATCGGAAGATCCCGGGTTCGATTCCCAGCTGGTACTTCATTTTTTCATTTGTTGTTTTCTCTTTCTCGTCTTGCGCGGAATATCTCCTATACAAGCGTCGTTCTTTACGTTATTTATACTGCGTGTTCTTTGCAGTTGAATGTATATATATATATATATATATGAGAGAGAGAGAGAGTCGAATAGATAAATAGATAACTACTCACTACTCAGTCATAAAAATAAGTAAAATAGTATCATAAAATCAATTATCGGGTACTTACGCTTAACGGGTAATTTCGAATTTGCCAAAAATTTTATTTATAAACAAATTCCATTCTTCTGTTTTTATTCTGAGCGAAAAAATATTCTAAGAAATGAAAGCTATATATTGTAAATAATCCAATTATTATATAATTAACTTCAATCTCACGACAAAAAATAAATGATAACGAATCATTGATAAATGCAATTCGGAAATTAAATTTCGAATTAGCAAACGATACAGCAACACAACTACCACATCAAACAAACAAATCGGCACTGCTCTGTCCACAGTGCTTTGGATCCTCTTAAACCCGCGATTCTGACTCGCTCTTCGTACGTCCGCCACCGAGGTTTTAAGCGTTTCGAACAAAATCTGGAACTGTTAAATACACAGTTCCACGGGAAGGCTGAAGCTACTTTCGTGATTCATTCGTTCGGCATTGAAATAGTTTAAGGAAAAAAGGATATAATCTGATTTAAAAACTCAAAGTTCATTGAAAAAAAACAATCAGAGAGGCTATTTTAAATATTTAAATATAAAGATCATAAGATCATGGGGGTGCTGCAGTTCCGCAGTGCCTACCGACGAGCCGCCCCTGATTTACTTAGGATACTTGCATTCTGGCATACAGAGCAGACCATGTTTGTAAGATGGAAAAACACTGTATCATCAGGTTTTAAGGTAACTAATGGTGTTAGGCAAGGAGGTATATTATCACTCTATCTTTTCTGTATATACACATGGATGACCTTACCAATGAACTGAAAACTGCACGTACTGGCTGTGTCATTGGAAAGGAAAAAATTAATCATTTAATGTATGCTGACGAGAGCTGAGAGTACTATTAGAAATATGTGAACAATATGGTATAGAAAATGATATCATCTATAATGGGGCAAAGAGTTGTACCTTGATTTTTAGGTGTAATCTACTGAAACATGTATCATGTGGGTCTTTTGAAATGAATGGTCAGACAATGCCTGTCAAAACACATGTAAATACTTAGGTCATGTAATTACTCACGAGCTGCGATATGAACTTGATATTGAGAGGCAACGTAAAAAGCTGTATGTACAGGGTAACATGCTAGTAGTGATGGGACGATACCTAAATTTCAATCGATGCCGATTCCGATTCCGATGCCAATAAAATGTCCCGATGCCGATTCCGATTCTCAGTATTTTTATAGATAAGAGTTTACTTGGTGCTCTTCGGAAAACTATACCTATGTAGTCCTATTTTATTTATTTGTAAGACTAACTATATAAAGTAATAGTATGGTAATATCACCTTAGAATCTAATTGGTTAGGTTGTAAATATAAGAAACAAATATATCTCTTAGATTTAATCTTATTAAAGAAATTGATTAAAGGATTGATAGCTGCAGTCACGCTGCTATAGTTTTGTGTCTCATGGGTATTGCATCATGTATTGAAACATGGAATAGTTGCTTTCATTGGTTAGATCTGACGTTGCCATGTATTGCAAGATGAAATAATTAAATACTAAAAATTAAAATCTTCTTTTGAATTGAGTAAATTGCTATGAATAAATATACTAAATTTAAGTCTTGAATATTGAATATCAGAATATCAGTAATTAAATTGCAAATGAAAATTAAATTTGTGCTCTGAAAAGAAAAAGATAATTTAATTAATAATTAGTTCATTTTTGTCACTAAATGACAAAGAATCGTTGTAAGAATCGAAAGTCGTAACCAAATTCTTACGATTCCGATACGATGCCGATTCCTGAAAAACACTCGATTCTTCCGATTCTCGATTCCGATTCCGATTAATCGTCCCATCACTACATGCTAGTAAGGAAATTTGGTATGTGTTCAGAATCAGTTAAAACTTATCTTTTTAGAACTTACTGTACTGCATTGTATACATCCCATCTGTGGTGGAACTATACAAAAACTGCTATGAATAAACTCTCTCTTGCTTATAATAATATTTTTCGTATGTTATGTAGGGAACCAAAATGGTGCACTAGTGCAGTACCAGTTTTATGTTTACTACGAGTAACCTACCTACCAGTCAAATGTTAATCCGGAAGAATATATATAATTTCATTACTACGGTCCAAAACAGCCCTAATGTGTTATTGTGCAATGTCCTGTCTTCAGATACTGTGTACCTCTCACCTATATGGCAGTCTTGGTTCAGACAACTGCTGGTTTACAATACCTTATTTTTGTAATGTAGCAAACAAAGATTATAATTATTAGCTCGGTGGGCTCTATTACCTATAAACTCTCCAAATGGCTTGTCAAAGTCTTGTCCCCCATTCTCGGAACTATCTCTGATTCACATGTAAAAAATTCCATGGATCTCACTGAAAAATTGACTAATGTTCGTACTGAAACCAACGATAGATTGATCAGTTTTGACGTTTGTTCATTGTTTACAAAAGTGCCAATTGACGATATGCTTGACTTTCTCTCCTGAGAATTACATAAGTACGACCTGCCACTACCTGCACACATCGTTTTGGAACTTATTAAGCTTTACATCAAAGACTGTAAATTCACTTTCAATAGCGAGTATTATCAACAGGTTTTTGGGATGGCCATGGGCAACCTTGTCGCCCCTCCTCTCCAATATTTATATGGAGTTTTTCGAAATTAGTTACATTCCGAGAATCCTTGGGGTTGGCATCCCGTGGTTGCGATACGTCGACGATATTTTGTGTATCTGGCCCATGAATCGTGACCTGGATGACTTCCTCCTTCAGTTAAATGATCAAGTCCCCTCCATTAAGTTTACTTTAGAAGTGGAACAAGACAACTTAATCCCGTTTTTGGATGTGCGTGTACATAGGGAAAGCCCAGGTTTTAAGTTTAATATCTATCGGAAGAAACAAACAATTTGTCCTACGTACACTTTTACTCTGGACATGACACCCCCATTAAGAAGGCCATATTTTCTTCAATGTTTCTCCGCGCTCTTAGGATCGCCAGTCCGGAATACATCGATGCCGAATTGGAAAATATCAACGGTATTGGAAGCGAGCTGTGCTACCCACCTGCGTTCATGGAATCTTGTCTTAACAAGGCAAAATGAACCTTCTCTGGTGCGAATAATAACACTCGCACGTTGTCAAAGAATATTTTAGTACTTCCATTTTTCCCAGGCTTTTTAGGCATTGCTAATGCACTTAAACTTTTGGATATTAATGTAGTGTTTTCGTATAACAATATTGTGAAAAAATATCATAGTAAAAAATAGCCCCACCAGTAATTCAGGCATTATCTATAAAATTGGTTGTAAACAATGTGATTCCTTTTACATTGGTCAGATGGGAAAGGATTTGCACACGCGTGTAAAACAGTATCAATATTCCGTTAGAACGGGACAGTCATCCAGTGCCCTTTTCGTCCATTTGTCAGAGTTATCCCACTGTATTGATTGGAATAATGCTTCAGTTTTGTTTCATTCTAGCAACATTGTTAATATAAATATTCTTGAATCTGCTATTATCCAACTTACAAATAACTTTAACATGAGCAAAGGTCTTTTTGAACTGGATCCTGTTGTTTTGAATTCGTTCAGAACGGATTTAGACAAGAAGGGTAGAGTGCTAAAACTTTGGTAGTGTTTCCTTATAAATTTGTCTGCTTCTCTTACAATTTTTATTTTTCAATTTAGTTTTATATTTTTTTATTTTTTTTTTATTTTTTGTGACCTATATATCATTTAGGCCTTATCTATAAAATTGGTTGTAAACAATCCATTTGATCTTGTGTTGAATTCGTTCAGAAAGGATTTAGACAAGAAGGGCAGAGCGCTAAAACGTGGGTAGTTTTCCCTTATAAATATTAATGCTCCTCTTACAATTTTTATTTTTCAATTTATTTTTATATATATATTTTTTATGTTTTTTGTGACCTATATATCATTCAGGAATTAACTATAAAATTTGATCTTGTGTTGAATTCGGGCAACGTGCTAAAACTGGTAGTTTTCCTTATAAATTTGTATGCTCCTCCCACAATTTTTATTTCTATATTATATATATATATGAAAATTATTTCACGAAAGTAACACGTGAAAAATATTTATGATGAATAAAACCACGAAGGAAAGGAAACACAAAAAGGTGCTCAAGCGCTTTCGTCTAATGACATCCTCAGGAATACTGAAGTACATAAAAGGTTACGGCCTATATATAGGTTACAGAAAGAAAAAAAAATAAATAAATAACATACACACAAACATATATATAATATATATATATATATATATATATATATATATATATATATATATATATACAGTGGTGGGCACGCGCAACGATTTTTGTAGCGCCGCAGCCGCAACCGCAACTCTGCTGAAATAGTTGCGCCGCACGCGCAAGCGCAACCCTTTTCAAAAAGTTGCGCCGCAAGCGCAAGCGCAACCAAAATTGTTGCGCCGCAAGTTGCGCCGCAAAAAGTTGCGGCGCAACTGCCCACCTTTGCATTTAACGTATATCTGCAGTGGTGGGCACGCGCAACGATTTTTGTAGCGCCGCAACCGCAACTCTGCTGAAATAGTTGCGCCGCACGCGCAAGCGCAACCCTTTTTAAAAAGTTGCGCCGCAAGCGCAAGCGCAACCAAAAATGTTGCGCCGCAACCTTTTGCGGCGCAACTGCCCACCTTTGTATATATATATATATATATATATATATATATATATATATATATATATATATATATATATAGTGGACCTAGTTTTAGCCGTTTAAGGTGATAATGATTTAATTGTATGCAACGATTGATAAAGGCAATGACTGATTGCTTTATAATGATAGGCTATTTGAGTAGATCCACCATACTATTGGAAGTGACCGAAATGGCAGCGAGGTCACCAGCTTTGGTTTACGCCCAAAGCAAATTAAGTTAAGGTTATAAAAGACACCTTATGTTTTGTGTAGTTTAATTAAGAAAATATTTATATTAATTTTCACAGTGAAAATACAATGGTAAGACTGACTAGAAAGCTTAACAGTTCGATAATGACCTTTGAAATATGCGCTCGTTTATGTGAGGCTTAATAGTATACAAAATGGGACACAACCTGAAATATGAGATGGTGAATACAAAAATAATGCATGCACGTAATAATATAACAAATAGGTTATGTAATACACCGATTAGGGAAACTACAGATTATGCATAAATGATCTGTGAAAGAGGCCTATTAATGACACCGTGAACGCGTACGTTTTGGTACTCTAAATTGAATAAGCCTCGGTACTTTATTTTGTACGTAAAAAACCGTTACTTATTCACGGTGGTATAACAAAGAATTGACAGTAATTAATTGGTAGTTTATGTTATGCTTATGGCATAGACCTAGGTAATAAAATGAAATGTTAATAGCTTAATTGAGGTAATACGTAATGTACAGTACTCATCGATGGTATGTAATGGCATGCAACATAGAACATTGAATGGGCCTAATAATTGCTATAAAGAATGCACGTGCGTTTGGTACATTGAATGGAAAACATGACACTGATTAAGTAGGCTAAATGATTGTATGGATGCACAAGGAATAATTGATGCGGCCTAATTATAATGGATTGTAATGCTTGCACAAATATCATTTATATACAAGAACATTATGTGATGTTAAGTGATTACGTCAAGAGAATGTTTAGTTAACACGTAAATATGTGAATTGAACAGAATAACGGATGATACGCGGAAATAACGGTATTGAAATGACACTTGAATTGGATGACAGGCCTACCGTTCGGCCTAATGATAGTTGAGGGAATATACACGGTATATGAATTAGGCCTGCAGTAGAGAAAAATGGTCTACTGCGTTATTAACGGGAGTCAATGGGAATGTTTAATTACTCACTTTGGGAGAGTAGCCTGCTGTTCGGCGGTAGGCTAATGTAGGCTTCAAGAGCACTTAGAATATGATGTAGTTAGCTTACCCGGACGATTTGACGTCGTGGAAGGATTGTTGAAAAGGAATACCGTGAGTGTCGTCGATCGTCCTCTGGAAACTGGTCGCTCGCGCGTTGGTCGGGTCGTGGATTAGGCCTTTTTGCGTTGGAGATGTAGGCCCGGTTGTGGTTGTCTCTTGGAAGTTCGTTCCGTAGGTCGAGGTATGATGGGCCTAATGGAGTCTCGTAGACGATCGTTCTTCGTAAAGCGGTAAAAGCTGACCAGATGTGGAGTGATTTGGGCTTGTAGCTTTCGCCGTCGAGTCACGCAATGTGTCCCTTGCGGATGCTTCTCGTAGTGTTGCAGACCTTGCCGGTGCTCTCGAAGATGCTTGATAACCGGTTTATGCGGTAATGAAGAGACCAAGGGGAATTCCTGATGCCGTTGGGGTTTCCTGCGGCAGTGTTGGTGGGTCACTTCCAATGATGCTTCGTTTCTTGAATGTGGTGTTGAAGTGAGCCTTGGTCTTGAGCCGGTTACAACTGATGAGGGATGACAACGTACAGAGTAGTCGAACGGAATGGAAGCGCCGGAGTGAGAGTGAGTGAGCGTGGGTGCTTTCTTTTATAAGATTCCTGTGACGTAGAACTTCACGCCAATTATTTAAGACGCCTTATAAACGCGTCCTTGGGTTGATAAAAACTTACTTTCGCGCCTTGGGAAGGAACAGACTTTCCATTGTTTGTTAGCCCACGTGTGTTCCAAACTGTTTTATGGTAGCGTGGAAAGAAAGTATGTCTGTCGATTTGTTGGTCTATTTCTTGTCGATCCGCTACATATATATATATCTATATATATATATATATATATCTACAATATATATATATATATATATATATATATATATATATATATATATACACATTCAACTGCAAAGAACACGCAGTATAAATAACGTAAAGAACGACGCTTGTATAGGAGATATTCCGCGCAAGACGAGAGAGAGAAAACGGAACAAATGAAAAAATGAGGTAACCACCTGGGAATCGAACCCGGGATCTTCCGATTGCCGGTCAGACGCGATACCATTACACCATGGACCTCAACCCTTCCAAATGCCGTAATTCTTCTACATACTCGCAGAAACCAATGCCCCAAGGGGGCACCTCCCGCATGCCGTAACATTATATACATTCAACTGCAAAGAACACGCAGTATAAATAACGTAAAGAACGACGCTTGTATAGGAGATATTCCGCGCAAGACGAGAGAGAGAAAACGGAACAAAAAAAAAATGAGGTAACCACCTGGGAATCGAACCCGGGATCTTCCGATTGCCGGTCAGACGCGATACATTACACTATGGACCTCAACCCTTCCAAATGCCGTAATTCTTCTACATACTCGCAGAAACCAATGCCCCAAGGGGGCACCTCCCGCATGACGTAACATTATATACATTCAACTGCAAAGAACACGCAGTATAAATAACGTAAAGAACGACGCTTGTATAGGAGATATTCCGCGCAAGACGAGAGAGAGAAAACGGAACAAATGAAAAAATGAGGTAACTACCTGGGAATCGAACCCGGGATCTTCCGATATATATATATATATATATATATATATATATATATATATATATATATATATGCAATAAACGGAGAAGTAAAAATAAAAATTAAAATTAAAAATTAGAGGATTAACAAAGAGGCATACAGATTTGTAAGGAAAAATATCGATTTTTAGCACAAGATCAAATGAATTATAAAAATACAAATTTATACTGGAAATCTGCCCGGGTTTTAACACTTTGCCTTTTAGAGTCAAGTTTCGATATATATAAAAATAAAATGAAGATTAAAAGTTAATAAAGTAGCATACAAGTTTACCAAAGATTTAGCGTCCTACCCTTTTTATCTAAATTTGTTTTGAAGGAATTCAAAACAACAGGATCGAGTTGAAAAAGACCTTTGCTTATGTTGAAGTTATTTGAAAGTTGGATAATGGCAGACTCAAGAATATTTCTATTAACAATGTTGCTAGAATGAAATAAAACTGAAGCATTATTCCAATCAATACAGTGGGATAACTCTGACAAATGGACAAAAAGAGCACTGGACAACTGTCCTGTTCTAACGGAATATTGATGCTGTTTTATACGTGTGTGCAAATCCTTTCCCGTCTGACCTATGTAAAAGGAATCACATTGTTTACACCCAATTTTATAGATAATGCCTGAATTATTGGTAGGGCTATTTTTTACTGTGATATTTTTCACAATATTGTTATATGAAAATACTACATTAATATCCAAAAGTTTAAGTACATTAGCAATACCTGAAAAGCCCGGGGAAAATGGAAGTACTAAAATATTTTTTGACAAAAGTACGAGTGTTATTATTGACACGATAGAAAGTTCGTTTTGCCTTGTTGAGACAAGATTCCATAAACGCAGATGGGTAACACAGATCACTTCCAATACCGTTGATTTTTACCAATTCGGCATCGATGTATTCCGGACTGGCGATCCTAAGGGCGCGGAGAAACATTGATGAAAAAATGGCCTCCTTCAGTTAAATGATCAAGTCCCCTCCATTAAGTTTACTTTAGAAGTGGAACAAGACAATTCAATCCCATTTTTGGATGTGCGTGTACATAGGGAAAGCCCAGGTTTTAAGTTTAGTATCTATCGGAAAACAACAAACAATTTGTCCTACGTACACTTTTACTCGGGACATGACACCCCCACTAAGAAAGCCATTTTTTCATCAATGTTTCTCCGCGCCCTTAGGATCGCCAGTCCGGAATACATCGATGCCGAACTGGGAAAAAATCAACCGTATTGGAAGTGATCTGTGTTACCCATCTGCGTTTATGGAATCTTGTCTCAACAAGGCAAAACGAACTTTCTATCGTGTCAATAATAACACTCGTACTTTGTCAAAAAATATTTTAGTACTTCCATTTTTCCCGGGCTTTTCAGGCATTGCTAATGTACTTAAACTTTTGGATATTAATGTTGTATTTTCATATAACAATATTGTGAAAAATATCATAGTAAAAAATAGCCCTACCAATAATTCATGCATTATCTATAAAATTGGGTGTAAACAATGTGATTCCTTTTACATAGGTCAGACGGGAAAGGATTTGCACACACGTATAAAACAGCATCAATATTCCGTTAGAACAGGACAGTTGTCCAGTGCTCTTTTTGTCCATTTGTCAGAGTTATCCCACTGTATTGATTGGAATAATGCTTCAGTTTTATTTCATTCTAGCAACATTGTTAATAGAAATATTCTTGAGTCTGCCATTATCCAACTTTCAAATAACTTCAACATAAGCAAAGGTCTTTTTCAACTCGATCCTGTTGTTTTGAATTCCTTCAAAACAAATTTAGATAAAATGGGTAGGACGCTAAATCTTTGGTAAACTTGTATGCTACTTTATTAACTTTTAATCTTCATTTTATTTTTATATATATCGAAACTTGACTCTAAAAGGCAAAGTGTTAAAACCCGGGCAGATTTCCAGTATAAATTTGTATTTTTATAATTCATTTGATCTTGTGCTAAAAATCGATATTTTTCCTTACAAATCTGTATGCCTCTTTGTTAATCCTCTAATTTTTAATTTTTAATTTTTATTTTTACTTCTCCGTTTATTGCATATATATATATATATATATATATATATATATATATATATATATATATATATATATATATATGTATGTATGTGTGTGTATATATATATATATATATATATATATATATATGTTTGTGTGTATGTATGTTATTTATTTATTTTATTTTTTTCTGTAACCTATATATAGGCCGTAACCTTTTATGTACTTCAGTGTTCCTGAGGATGTCATTAGACGAAAGCGCTTGAGCACCTTTGTGTTTCCTTTCCTTCGTGGTTTTATTCATCATATATATATATATATAATATATTAGGGTGTCCCAAACTCATATGGGGCCAAATATGTTTTCGGGATACAAAACCGCTCGTGTTGCGCTCTTTTGATGTTTCCCATTCGAAGTCTTCCTGTAAAATTTCAGAGAGATCGAAGGAAATTTAAAGGTCCCGAACTTTTAACACTTAATTTCTCCTCTTAACTGAAAGGCAAATTAACTGAAATATTTCTCTCAACAGTTCCATCACAAAGATGATTATACAAAATAAACATGTATTTTAATCTTAACACACAAACAACAATTTCAAAGCATCACATTTATGCATTTTAACTAAACACGTGTTTCATGAGATCCGTTTTTGTTCCCTTCCGGCTCACATTCCGTCGATGTGAGTGGACAGTTCGAAGGAGGAACTGGAGGTCTTCATCACGGCACAGAGGTTTGCTTGTGTATTTCTCAATGAGGGCGATGCCTCGCTCTGCTGCATCATTGACCACCATCAGTTCTGTAGCTCGGCTCTTTGCCAGACGGTAGTTTTCGTCAGTAGGCCATGTTTCAGGGTCTTTGGTGAGGAACGTGGGCTCAACTTGGAGAAACTGGAAGAGTGTGGTGGATCGACTCGTCACCCACTGACTTAAACGGCCATCCACTTGCAGTCCCTTGCCTTGGACCCGTTTGAGTCCTTTCCCAGGGCGCTTTTTCAGGTTAGCCGTCATGTTACGCTTTTCATTGTCGTCAACTCTGTCATCAAACAGTGCAAGACAGATTAAGTCCTCCGAGATATACCACAGATGACGGAGCACAGCCCGGTAAGCTGTGTTTCCAACGTCATTGTCAGGGTAACCTACAAGAAGATTGCACAGCCTAACGTCATTTTTGGGAGATTTGATGGCGATGGGAGCCTCGTGCCAGTGACGCACGTATACAAGGCTCACGAAGAGAGCCATACGGCGAACCCCTTGCAGTTCTTGGAGACGAAGTTCGGAGAACTGGGACTGCAGTAATGCTATTTTCAGGCAGTAAATAGCTTTGGCCATCCATCTGGCCTGATGGTAAGCCCATGGAGGCCGAAGCTTGTAACGTCCTACGTCGTCTCCGAGGTACAAGAGGCTCAGTCGAAGAAGTTCTTCATAATCCTCTCGAGGATGATTACCACTTCTTAGGGCATCGCGGAGATAGTCTATTACCTCAAGTCGCATTTGTGAAAGGCAAGCATTGTCATTTATGAAGGCTTTAGCCACCTCGTCCTTGTCAAATGCATCCAACTGACAGTGGGTCATTGATGGCCAGGCCTCCTTGAATCTCCTGAAAAGTGGGATTTGAGGACTTGGTGGTGTTCCTAGGCACACGACGAAGACATCCTTGAGAATCACTTCGTGAACGTGATGACGGCAAGCAAACCATAAAAGAGATCTTCCCAATGCCGCTTCCAAACGCGCACACGCACCTTGCACTATCCCCGTGTTTGATGCCGTCGCGTCAAACACCATGCCTCTGATCTTGTCCTCAATTCCGACTAGGGTCAGCGCTTGATGGACTGCGCTTGCCATTTGCTGTCCTGTGCCGTCTATTATTTTCGGTGCTCCTAATAGCTCTTCCACACCATCCCCAGTCACCACAACAGCAATCCGATCGACTGACTTACCCTCCTGTTCGATGTCAGTGACTATCTTTGTGTCCCAGTGGATCTGCAGTCGAGGTGGAAGCTCCTCAAGGTGGCCAATAACATTGGTCCCTATCATTGTACGGGCCTTTTGTCGGAAGCGGTGAACCGTGCTCTTTGATGGAACACTGTCAGGACCGAGAGCTAGGGATTTTGCAGTCGCAGCAAACGCTGATGTTGCCTGTCGAACAGAAAGGCCCTCGCGATTCCAAGTTGCTGCCAGGTCAAGATCACTCAGACTTTCTTTTAGTCTGTCATGTTTGGGAGCTTTCGAAGGTTTAAGTCCACAAGTGACGGCTTCGTTTCCACTGTCAGCTGACGATGTGCTAGAACTGCTGTCGGTAGCCTCTTCTGTGACTCCTACAGCTAGAGCCTCCTCCGTTTGACGCCGGTGTGCCCGCTCAAGAGCTCTTTCCCTTTCCTGTCTTTTCATTGTGGCTGCATTATATTTTCTATCTTCACCTCCCATGTAACTCGTATGTCGATCTGCCCTTTGGGAAATGAGGAATTCCTTGTCTTCAAGAGAGATATCTCCCCGATCCAGAACGTCTGAGCGGGCGACATCAAAAATATCCTCCATATCAGCCAAGAATACATCCCGCTGCATATTGTAAGTCATTCCAATCTTGTTCTTGTTTTTATGCAAATTTCGATACCTCTGAACCAAAGCTTTCAGTTTAGTCGAGGCATGAACGGAGGTTGTTGCCAGATTCGAGTTGGCTCTAGCCCAGATTTCTAATACAGCCGATATTACAGCCTTGACACCGTTGGAATCTGTCTTCTTTTGGTCGCGGTGATGGTAGAAGAAAAGGAGCAACACGTCCATATTACTTGGTAATCGAGATTTAGCCAGCTCTGCTATCGGAGACCTCTCAAGAAGCCACAACTTGATGATTGATCTTGTCAACGCCAAAATGATCAATTCTGAAAACCAAAAAAAAGTCATCAAACGTCGGGACCGCTAAATATCATCTGATCGAGTTGAAAATCGCACAGCCAATGCTTTAGCCCAAACCACATCCGGGCATGACACGAGTGGTCAGGTCGTGTTAAGAAAAGAAAATTGGGACACCCTAATATATATATTGTAACCTGTATATAGCCTTGAACTCTTTATTTACTTCAGTGTTCCTGAGGATGTCATTAGACGAAAGCGCTTGAGCACCATTCTGTGTTTCCTTTCCTTCGTGGTTTTATTCATTATATATATATATACACATATATACAGGGTGTCCCATAAGTCCAGCATCATAGGAGAAATTCATATTTTTGTATTTTTACAAACCATAATTCATATGCTCGGGATGCCAATTTCCCGTCCACCATTCTGTTCAGTGACGAGGCTGTTTTTTATGGAAATGGTGAGGTAAATCGACAGAACACCCGCTACTGGTCTCAAAACAACCTTCACTGGTATACCTCTTCAAAGGAACAAGGTGCATCTCGGGTGATGGTATGGTGTGGCATTTGGAAGGATCGCATCATAGGCCCCCTCTTTTTCGATGAACATGTCACTGGAGGCACCTACCTTCGTATGCTCAAGGAAGAAGCATTTCCCAGTGTCTTGAACGGAGAAGGAAATTTCCCAACATGGTTCCAGAAAGACGGCGCTCCTGCACATTACAGCACCCAAGTAAGGGAATACCTGTACCAACAATTCGTCATTGGATAGGACGTCGAGGGCCTGTGGAATGGCCAGCTAGAAGCCCGGATCTCACGCCACTAGATTTTTAGCTCTGGGGCCACTTGAAAGCGCTGGTATACGCAGAGAAAATTAGGAGTGTTGAACATTTGCGGGAGCACATTATTGGGGCATGTAACACCATTACTCCTGACATCATTCACCGTGTGCTTGCTGACTGGGTATCACGTCTGAATTTGTGTATTGAAAACAATGGTGGACATATTGAGCACGTTCTGTAAATAAAAGCTTTTGTTTTGCCTTTTTTTATTATTTTTCCTATGATGCCGGACTTATGGGACACCCTCTATATATATATATATATATATATATATATATATGATGAATAAAACCACGAAGGAAAGGAAACACAAAAAGGTGCTCAAGCGCTTTCGTCTAATGACATCCTCAGGAACACTGAAGTACATAAAAGGTTACGGCCTATATATAGGTTACAGAAAGAAAATAAAAATAAATAAATAAATAACATACATACACACAAACATATATATATATATATATACTGTATATACATACATATCTACACACACACACATATATATATATATAACCTTACCTTATGAACCTTATGTTGTTTCGTGTGTTGGTCTCTCTTCACACGGAGGTCAAGCTGGTAGCCCCGCCTCTAGGTCTGGCCTGGTGGAGGAGCGAGTTACTTTCTTGCGCTCTCCACCGTACATAGCCAGGCACGCCCGGCTCATCTGGTACTGTCCTGAGCCAGGCATCCAGTCTTTTCTTGAAGACTTCAACTTTGACCCCCGTTACGTTTCTGAGGTCCTTAGGAAGCTGGTTGAAAAGTCTTGGCCCCCTGACAACCAAGCTATTTTCCTTCAGGGTTGAGGAGGTCCCTTGTCGTGCTTTTAATTTGGGAACACTACACATTCTGCCTTTCCTATTTTCCAGTGTTGTTTGAATGGTAATTGGGTTTAGTTTTAGGTTTGGTACCAGTTTTTCGATCATTTTCCATCTGTAGATTATGATGTACCTCTCTCTTCTTCTTTCCAGTGAGTACAGATTTAGTTTACGTAGTCTTTCCCAGTAGTTGAGTTCTTTGCAGCCATCAATCTTGGCTGTGAAATGCCTTTGCGTTTCTTCTAGTTTATTGGTTTCTTCCTTTTTATATGGGGACGTCAAAACTGAGCAGTATTCAAGTTTTGGTATAATCAGTGTTTTTAGCAGGGAATCATTACTGTCCTGTCCCTTCTCTTGAACGTTCTTAGAACCTGTCCGGCGACTCTTTTTGCTTTATTTATCGCTATCTGATTTTGTGTTTCGAATTTCGCATCATCTGTCATTATTATCCCGAGATCAATCGCTTTCATGCTTCTCTGAATTTCCTGTCTATCTGGAGCATAATATGCAGTCTGTTTAAGTTCTTCTTTTCTACCATATCTCAAGAGCTGAAATTTCTCGGCGTTGAATGACATGTTGTTGTCTTCTGACCATTTGTATATTTTGTTCGTGTCCCTCTGCAAGGCCTCCACGTCATGTACATCGCTGATTTTTCTGCTGATCTTTGTATCGTCTGCAAAGGATGTTACTATACTATTGCTGTTTACTCCACTGTCTATGTCTGTTAGCATGATAATGAAAAGGAGTGGGGCCAGTACTGTCCCTTGTGGTACTGAGCTGCGTACTTCCGATTCTGATGATGATATACCTTGAATTTTGACGACCTGCAGACGATCACTAAGGAAGTTGTAGATCCATTTTCCCACTTTGCCTGTTATTCCCATGTCTTTAATTTTATGTCCTATTATACCATGGTCACATTTAGCAAAATCTGTGTAAATAGCATCGTAGTTGTCATTGCCTTCCAATGCATCTAGGATATTGTTGTAGTGCTCTATTAGTTGTGATAGGCATGAGCTACCTGATCGGAATCCATGCTGATTTTCGTTGAATCTTTCCCGTGTCTCCAGGAAATCATAAATTTTCTGTCTAACTATTCTTTCAAATACTTTGGTGAGGTGGGACGTCAATGACACTGGTCTATAGTTCTTTGCTTGAGATCTGTCCCCTCCTTTATATATAGGGACAATGTTTGCTCTTTTCAAGATGCTCGGTATTTCCCCAGTGTCTAGGGATCTTCTCCATATCCAGTATAAAGGTGTAGCTATTTCATTTTTACAGTTTTTAATCAATAGTGCGTTCCAATTGTCCGGACCTGCAGCTGAATGTAGTTTCATTTGTTCTATAGCTCTCGCTACATCTTCTGGTGTAAACTCAAAG
The DNA here is from genome assembly GCA_023014485.1 of Bathynomus jamesi. Taxonomy (NCBI): domain Eukaryota; kingdom Metazoa; phylum Arthropoda; class Malacostraca; order Isopoda; family Cirolanidae; genus Bathynomus; species Bathynomus jamesi. Next base: position 1,091,156 of record JAJOZX010000447.1, read on the forward strand.
TCTGTTATATACTCTCCTTGCAATTCCTCTTCAAAGAATGCATTTATGTCAGGTATCGCTTTGTCACTTTTTGGGGTACTGAAAACTGATTCATACTGAGCTCTCAATGTATCAGATATTTCTTTTGGATCGTCGTTAGTTCATTATTTCCCGTCCTTAAGGGCCCAATAGCGGCACGCGTTTTGGTTTTCCTTTTTGCATAGCTATAGAAGTATTTTGGATTTTCCTTTATTGCTTCTACCGCCTTTTCCTCTTCCCTCTCTGTATGGTCCTTAATCAGGGCTTGTATTTCCCTATCGATACCCTCCAGTTTTTCTTTTATTATTTTCCTGCCATTATCTCCGCAGTTTCCTAACTTCGCCTCCACTCTCTTTCTTTTGCGGAATAGTCTTCTCTTTTGCCTTTCTAGCCAGCTCCTCTTTCCTTTTGGCTGTGATTTCGGAGCATATTTTTCTAAAATTCTCAGCGTTTTTTCCTCCAAAGTTGTTAGCATTTCTTCCGTTGTTTTATTCTCGAAAATTGTTCTCCATTCTATTTGGGCCATGTGCGATCTGATTGCTTCCCAATTTATAGTCTTCGAGTTTTAAGTTAAAGGCCCCGAATTTACTTCTTTCCACAATATGTGTATTGTCTTCTAATGCTGCCATCATATTTGTTGATATCTCGATTAAGTTGTGGTCTGAGATAATGGTTGGGGTTATTTTTATATCAGCAATCAAGTTCGTGTTATTCGTGAATACCAGATCCAGGCAGTTATTTTTTCTGGTATTTTCTGTTATCTCCTGTGTCAGCATAAACTCGTTTGTGAGAGCCATCAATATTTTTGCTTGTTCCTGATCTTCTCTTGTGCCCCCCTTGTCCTGGTGAATATATATATTCCTATTCACCTTTTTGTATTTTATAAATGGGAAGTTAAAGTCTCCGCAGATCATTATATTGGGGGATGGAGGGTTTATTGCCTTTATTAGCTTTCTAATGTCATCAATGGCCTCCGAGAATTTTTCGGTTGGGGTGCTTGGAGGTCTATAAATGACTATTACTATCAAGTTTAGTTTTTCTATTTTCACTGCTAGGAGTTCCACATAGCTGTTTGATTTACTTATTATCGTCTCTGCCATATATATATATACAGTATATATATATATGCAATAAACGGGGAAGTAAAAATTAACAAAGAGGCATACAAATCTGTATGCCTCTTTGTTAATTTTTACTTCTCCGTTTATTGCATATATATATATATATATATATATATATATATATATATATATATATGTGTGTGTGTATGTGTGTGTGTGTAGATATATGTATATATATATATATTATATATATATATGTTTGTGTGTATGTATGTTATTTATTTATTTATTTTTTTTCTTTCTGTAACCTATATATAGCCCGTAACCTTTTATGTACTTCAGTGTTCCTGAGGATGTCATTAGACGAAAGCGCTTGAGCACCTTTTTGTGTTTCCTTTCCTTCGTGGTTTTATTCATCATAAATATTTTTCACGTGTTTACTTTCGTGAAATAATTTTCATATATATATATATATAATAATAACCTATTAGACTCATCTCAGTTATCCTAAATTAATAAAATTTACTTGAAAAAATTACATTTTGTTGTTGTTGTTGTTGTTGGTGGTGGTGGTGGTGGTGGTGGTTAGCTGATCAGCCTACCCTGATCGAGCAAGCCGGCGCACGCAGGGAATCGATCGCCCTCTCCGGAGTGGACCAGACATATAGGCGTAACACATTCTAAGTCCTATTTGACTCATATAGGTGTAACACATTCTCAGTCCTATTTGACATATAGGCATAACACATTCTCAGTCCTATTTGACATATAAGCGTAACACATTCTAAGTCCTATTTGACATATAGGCGCAACCTATTTTAAGTCCTATTTGACATATAGGCGCAACCTATTTTAAGTCCTATTTGACATATAGGCGCAACCTATTTTAAGTCCTATTTGACATATAGGCGCAACCTATTTTAAGTCCTATTTGACATATAGGCGCAACCTATTTTAAGTCCTATTTGACATATAGTGCAACCTATTTTAAGTCCTATTTGACATATAGTGCAACATATTTTAAGTCCTATTTGACATATAGGCGCAACCTATTTTAAGTCCTATTTGACATATAGGTGCAACCTATTTTAAGTCCTATTTGACATATAGGCGCAACCTATTTTAAGTCCTATTTGACATATAGGCGCAACCTATTTTAAGTCCTATTTGACATATAGGCGCAACCTATTTTAAGTCCTATTTCACATATAGGCATAAAACAGACAAGGCTTGATATAAGGGTCTCAAATGCAACATTTGAGGATATCTACTCAGCCAAATTGGTTAACCTAACACAACTCAAAAATAAAACCCAACAACAAAATATACATTTACACACATACATACAGTATATTAATATATACATACAACTCCAAGCATCCAATTCTTCTTTTAAAGAAGAATCACAACATATTTCATCAACAGACACATACATTCCTTGCAAACAGATTGGATTCCTTCAAAACCCCAAACCTTCCAGACCTACCTGTAGGACATACAACATTTACTCAATCATAACTACAGGTATTGTCACAGTGCTGGGCAGCGCAAACGAAAATTCACTTGCGCAAGCGCAAATGCGCAAACCCAAACCCATACCTTGCGCAAGCGCAAATGCGCAAACTTCTCGAAACTTGCGCTTGCGCAAACGCAAACTATTTATATATACAGGGTTTTCAAAAAAAAAAATAGGTGCGGTTTTTTTTGGGACACCCTGTATAAAATTAAATTTATAGTAAATCAAATCAAATCAAATCAAAAGACTTTATTAACAGACACACGATCCATAGATATATCAATAAAGAATAGATACAAAATTACAATGTTAAATAAATAATAATAAAAAAAAAAAAAAATTACAATATTACAAAAAAAAACACTTCAAAGCTCCTCAGAGTCCTCCTCCAACTCTATCGTGAGCAGGTCCATGTTGCCCTTCAGGAACACAAACCTCTCAAAGGTCAGGCTGGACCTCTTGGGCTTCATGATGTCAGACCCCTGGGAGAACACCCTCTCCACAGCTGCAGAGCTGGAGATGGCCGTGTTGTACTTCAGAAAGACCTCAACCCAGGCGGCGCGGTACAGGGCGGGGAACATCCCCTGCTCCAGCTCCTTGCTTGGCCTTGCACCTCTTACAGATGATGCTGCCCCTGTAGACCACCCTGCCCCTCTCAACCACCCTCTTCTTGCTGGTCAAAGGTCCAAAGAAGGTGTCCAGGTGGGGCCAGGGGTTGTTGAGGTCCTCTTCCTCCTGGTGAGGCTCTGAGCTATGGCTGGTCACGCTGCCGGCCGGGCTGGGGGCAGAGGTGGAGCTGGACAGAGACTGGTGTCTGAGGCTGTCCATGGTTCACTAGTTATAGACAGTAGTTATGACTTATGAAGTTTCTAGAAGTTACTAGAGTAGTTAGTAGTTTGAATTCTGAAATAAAATTAAAATCAACTAATCAAACAAACGTGTTTCACTAGCGTTGTTGGTATACCGAGTGCTCACTGCTGTCTGGCGGCGCCACCTGTCTGGCAGTCACGTGTTTATGAGCTAAATCCACTATTTTTAATATTTGTTTTTTTTTCACGTTTGCGCACAAGTTTGCGTTTGCGCAAGTACTTGCGCAAACGCAAATGCGCAAGTTTGCGCAAGAATTGGCGCAAACGCAAATGCGCAACCGAAATCACACTTGCGCAATTGCGCAATTTGCGTTTTGCGCAAGTGTTTGCGCAAGTGCCCAGCACTGGGTATTGACTTCACTGGAGTGGTGAATCCAAGTTTTGAAGACCAACTGGATTCAGAGGAACGCAAAATATATATATATACACACACACACACACACACACTGTACTCTTTCCATGTGTCACAAACACAGCCTGTCTGAACATAACCAAGGATCGGAGAGTAAAGGCTTTTATTGCTGCGCTCTGATTCTATGCAACTAATTTTGTGTCAAAAATTATATGGTTAGACAGTGGCACATACAAACAAACTACTCTAAAGGGTTTTATGGCCTACTTTGGCCATAGCCCAAATTACTCTACTCTAAAGGGTTTGATGGCCTATCTTGGCCATATCCCAAATTATTCAACAAGGGGCTGATGGCCTACCTTGGCCATAGCCCAAATTATTCAACAAGGGGTTGATGGCCTACCTTGGCCATAGCCCAACCTATTCAACAAGGGGCTGATGGCCTCCCTTGGCCATAGCCAAAACTATTCAACAAGTCCCTTATGGCCTATCTTGGCCATAGAGCAAACTATTACGAGGGTCTTATGGCCTCCTTTGGCCATGGGCCAAACAACAAGGGTCTTATGGCCTCCCTTGGCCATGGGCCAAACAACAACAGTCTTATGGCCTCCCTTGGCCAGAGACCAAACAACACAAAAACAGTACAGGATTCAAAGCCCCAAGCCCTCCAGATCTACCTGTGGAGGAGTAACATTTACTCTACTAAAACTACGGGTATTGACTAGTCTGAAGTGGTAGGAGGTTTAAATACAGTACAAACTCTTTTAACCAAACAACACAACATGGAAGTACAGTACATTTCAATTAACTCACCAATGTAGAAGTCACTTTAAAACATAAATCGTTAACAAAAAACAACAAAACTCCAAAACAACATTAGTAAACCAGCATTTAAAAACTGGTGACCTATATAAAACTCACCTAAATAATGAGCAAAGTTAAAAAGCTTAATAACTTTACTTTAATTCCATAAATTTCCTATACCTACGAGGAGTCAAACTGATTGACATAACTTTAACTAAACTTGAGAAGCTAGCCTCTTGAACTTTTATATTTAAATAGGTCTTGAGTAACCTCTCTCTTCCTAAATTCCTACTTCATTCGTTTTAATCCATTTCACATGGTTTAAAATACACAGTTTGTCAAAAAATTTAATCTATAACATGCAAATTTTTCTCCGCCCCCCCCCCCCCCCCAGTATATAGAAAAACTATACACGCTTACAACATGGTATCGTATGTGATACCTTTACTTCTTAATTAAATATAAATTATTAATTAATTGAATTAAATATCTATCTAAATCGCCTCGGGATTGGCGACATAGCCTATTGGGGATGAAAAGAATTGCCATACATACATAGAACTCGTATGTAGGCATCGGGCCTGCTTGACAACAAGAAAACCAAATTTATTATTTCGTGTTCAAAATTTTCCACTACCGCCTCATGAAAATTACATCGAGAGAAGAGTCAACGAACTTTGCAAATTCGGAAAATACTAAAATACGAAGATTATATTATATCGGCTCGCTCGGAACTGCTTATGTTACAGCGATGCTTTAAGCAAGGAAGATGTACTTTATCTTCCTATAAATTCTGAGTGAAATCCTCTTAATATAAAACCTAAAAACTATAAAAAGGATAGGTCTATTCCTTCAGGCATTTAAATAGTGACTGCCTATATTAGTTACATCAAATCAACTCGTTGTGTAACTCCATCATACCGCGGCCCTACATCGAAAAACATCGTCGCGTCTTACGAACAGAAGCGAGGCCCAACGAAATAATAAGGTAAGGCAATTCTTTTCTTTACCATTAGGCAGCGCAAATACCGAAGGCAAATAAACATAAAGGTCCTTTAAAGACCTACATATACATAACTCTCTAACGAAAAAACGTAGGGCTTTTGTCATTAACGCTCCACTGAAATCTGCTGGAAATTTCCAACGGATGAGGGTATCAGGCAATCAACCCATAGCCCTGTATAGTTTTTTCACAACCATTTTGGTTCCCTACATGCATACGAAAAATATTATTATTATAAGCAATAGAGAGTTTATTCATAATGGACTGTTTTAATAATAATTATTAATGTATAGTGAATGATGAATTGAGTGTAAACGATGCATCTCAAATGGATATGAGTGAGATGTAGAATGTGTATAAGGAATGTCTGATTAGGAATGCAAGGAGTATGTATGGGGTCACAAAGACAGGTGCGAAGAAAAAGGCAACAGCATGGTAGGACGCCGAGGTTGTTTCAGGAGTTGAGGATAAAAGGAAGAAATGGTGGTTGCGGGTTGCGTGCGCAAGTTAATTGTGATAGAGAAGAAAGTGGAAGAAAAATATATTTCCATATTTCAAATGGAGCAAGAGAAGTATAAAGAGTCTCGTGCGGCAGAAGAAACAGAAAATAAGGAATAAGTTTGGAAAGAGGATGAATGAGAATTTTGTAGAGAATAAAAAGTTGTTCCGGAAGGAAGTGCAGAAATAAAACTAAGAAACTTTGAGAGTAAGGATGAAAAGTGAAAAATGCTCACAACAGATGTGGATCTATGGAATATATGGAAGGAATATTTTAAAGGCTTAATAGGTGGAAGAGATGAGAAGAGAGGAAATATAGATTTGATAGGATTTGATGGTGTGAAGAGGACATGTGACAGAATGCCTGAGAACATAGCCATAGAGCATAGATGAAATGAAAACGGCGGTTCGCAACCTGAAAAATAGAAAAACAGCAGGTGTAGATGAAATATATGGGGAAATGATTAAGTATGGGGATTTGAAAGAGTTAGAGTTCTTGGGGCAAAAATGCTTGCTTTCACTGTAATCTAATATAATTTACCAGGTTGCTTCATCTCATTCACGAGCTATCATACTAAAATGAATATACGATACTCTACAACTTGCGTTTATTGTTTACAATTATCATACTCTACACCCACGCTTCTCAAACTAGGGGTCGCGTAAATATTATTGGGGGTCGCAGAAACATTTGAAAATATTATTTTTTTCATAAATATACAGTGTTAGTACCTATTGCTTTTATGACATTGAGTGAAGGGTCGCGAAAAAATTTGTCTGATCCAAAGGGGTCGCAAGTGAAAAAAGTTTGAGAAGCCCTGCTCTACACGACTTTTTTATCTCTCGGAAAGTAATGAAAAGTTATATTATCGGTTTTTCTTTAATTTGTATGTTATTACAACTGTAAGAACTTCACTAAGAAGTGTAATATGTAACAAATCCCGGCCCTAATCCGAAATTACTAGCCATTCCAATCGCATGCTCGTCTTCCCTGACCTCAAACTTAGCTCTGATGATTGATGAATGGGATTTGTAATTGGTATTGATGTATTAGCGGGGTGTTGCGAGTTAACTTTTGGTTGAACGCTTATCAGTGAAATGAACTTTCACGATAAAACTTGGTAAATTATATTAGACTATAGTTTACACGTCCAAAGAAAAATATGTGAGAGAAGTAGCTACAGAACAAATTTCAACGAAATAGGAGTTTCTGTCGGAAATGGGGAAACTCCTCCGGAAGACATGCCTTTAATGCTGTTCTACGGAGTTAGGTGAAGACCAACTCTAGAACGAGACAAATTTTGCTATAGGCAAGTGTTGGCAGCAAGGAGCTTATATGTATCATATAAGCTGCTTGGTTACAGTGTTTGAACTTCAGAAATGTACTCTCAGATTGAAGTTGCAAGCGATATATCCAGGGAATGATATACGTATCACGTAAACGTAGCTTTATCCGCTTTACTTGAAAAAACCTATATTTCACAAAACAGATCATAGTCGAAGTATATTAGCCTGTCATTTATCAGTCCAGTGAGGTCGAGGCTGGTTGTAATAATCGGCCCTTTTACCTTTCCCAGCCATAGCTGAACCCTTCCTTGAGCCCAAGATTATCCTTCTTCAGGATTCGCATCGAATGTTACACTTGGTACCTTTCCATTCTGGCCAGACTGCTAAATCTGCAAAATTCTCGATCTTTAAATTGTGAGGGTTTTGGTAATTATGAAAAATTTTCGTGCAAAGGAGCTTAATACTTCAATCTTCCGCTGACGCGCTTTAGAAAGAAAATTCTTGCATTAATTGGTAAAACTTTAGGAGACACTCGCATTGCCATGAAACATGCCACAGTAACGAAACATATATCAATTGATAGAGCAGAAAAAATGGTGCAAGCAGCTATGTATCATTTTGAAAATATTAGAAATAACAAAGTTATGATACTTTGAAGCAATGTCATTTTTAGCGACATTTAGTGACAGTTTGAGATATATCTATTTTTAGCAATTATTGGTATATCTAGCGACATTTGGCAAACCTCTAATTGCCACACCATTCAGTTACTTCATTAGGTCAGATCTGGTCAGTTTGTGTTTTGTTGTTGAGGCGTAAAGATGGATTGTTGTGACATGTCAGTTACTGTGTTTTTTTGATGTTTCCTCTGTAAGGATAAGTAGCTATTTAAATTTTGTGTTGAACATAAGTTACTATTGAGCCCATGCTACAGTAACGAAACATAATCAATCGATAGAGCAGAAAAAATGGTGCAAGCAGCTATGTATCATTTTGAAAATATTAGAAAATAAAGTTATGACACAATGAAGATGTTACTAGGCCTATCATAGCTTACACTATTTGGGTCTTTTCCGTTTCATGCAGGGCCGGATTTAGGAGTGGGCAAAGTGGGCAGCTGCCCATGGGCCTCACATCTTGGGGGCCTCCACATATTGACAAGCCATTATCAAAATAGAAAAAACCCGAAACTAGAAAAACCCGATAGATAATCAAAAAAACACGCGCATCCAATACCACTGTAGTACATAAACTTTTACCAATTACTATTTGTTGTGTACTGATTATTATTTTGTTTTTATTACTCTTTTAGGCCTACTCTCACTATAATGGAATACCCGAGTAACCCGAGGCTTTCATTTTGGTATTATTCTACTATTACACCCGTCTAACGTCCAGCAATTATTATATGTTCATTAGGTAGATTTTTTAATTCTAAGACACTTTCCTTCTATAGCGTTTCCGTCGCAAATGCTTCGTTTTCGAGATATAAACGTTTTTTTGGCGTGTATCTAGTGTGTGTTCGTACGTTCGTTTGTGTGTTCGTTTGTGTTGACGTCACATGTCTGCCCAATCAGAGCGCTCCATCCATTTCGAATTTGAATTAGTTTGCTACCAGAATGGCTTCGTGTGAGACGTGCTTGTTCGATTATTACCGCTGTATTGTCGCTTTCTATGAAAATTTAGAAAAAGTGTTGAGTTTCTGCGTGCTCAGTGTTTTATCGACAGTAGTGAAGTGTCCACATTGTAAAACGGAGTGTACATATCGTCAAGACCAGAAACTGTGGCGTTATAGATAGGTTAGGCTAGGATAGGTTAGGAAGGTTAGGTCAATTTTGAAGGTGAAATTTATGTTTTTCCTATGGTTTTTGATGTGTTTTGAACGAATCTGACCTTCAGAACCGTCGGAAATGACTCGTTTTCTGTGATTTTCCCCACATTGCCAGCTGGGGGGGGGGGGAGGGGGGTATTTCAAAAACGAGTCATTTCCGACGGTTTTGAAGGTCAGATTCGTTCAAAACCATAGGAAAAACATAAATTTCACTTCGAAAGGGAGACGGGTGTAATACTGGACATTTACCTTCATTTTTTGCAGAAATGAGTGGAATGGACTGACACAAGAGTGCACGATGTTTTGAAAGTGTATGTATGTTAATTATATTATGAATCTTATGGATGACTTCAATTATGTCTTCCCCTAAGGTAGGGGGGCCTCCACATGGAGGCTGCCCAGGGCCTCCACACGTCTAAATCCGGCTCTGGTTTCATGTACTGTTTCTGATTTTGTTGAAAATAAGATATTTAATGTACAGTAGGTCAACTGTACGCCCTTGATGATTGGTTAGGTTGTCGTGATATTTTCATTAGTTTTAACGAAAATATCACAACTTAACCAATCGTCAAGGGCGTACAGTTGACCTAACCGGGCATTCAGTTAATTTACATTAAATATCTTATTTTCAACAAAATCGGAAACAGTACATGAAACGAAAAATATCCAAATGGTATAAGCTATGATAGGCCTAGTAACAACTTCATATGTCATAACTTTGTTATTTTCTAATATTTTCAAAATGATATATAGCTGCTTGCACCATTTTTTCTGCTCTATCGATTGATATATGTTTCGTTACTGTAGCATGTTTCATGGCAATGCAGGTGTCTTGTAAAGTTTTACCGAAAATCCTTCCGCGACGCCGTCAGAAAATATGAACAGTTTCTGTAGTCTAGACTAGTATTCTGGATGGTAGTGTAGTTATTAGTTGTGGCTGCCTTTACCTGGAAGTTCTAAGTATAATCATTCGCATGCAAGTGACTTTGTCAATGGATTACAAATCTGAATGTGTTCAAATTTTTTGATGGCATTGTGTGAGGATTTGTTCATAACTCACTCATGTCTGATGTGTTGGGTGAGAGTTTTAACTAAAGTTACTCAAGCTTACATATAGAATAAAAATTCAAACAAATTAAAATTTGGTAAATATTTACTATTACACCAGTCTCTGGTAGAAAGTTTTAAAAGCTGGTTTTCAATATTTTTCAATGGGATCAAGTAAAGATAAGCACCCCCAGCCTTCTTTAATTAGCCTTATAAGGCTAACTAACGAAAATATCACGACCTAACCTAACCAATCGTTAAGTCAACTGTACGCCCTTGACGATTGGTTAGGTTAGGTCGTGATATTTTCGTTAGTTAGCCTTATAACTATAAGGCTAATTAACACTGGGTGCCACGCCCAAATCCGCAAAAATTTCCCACCAGCCCATTTTTATTTTTGTGTGAATTAATAATAGGCATGAATAGAGAAACAGAAATGCATAAGAAATTTTTAAAAATTCTAATAATTTTTTTAAATATATGCATTTTTATTTTTTTAAATACACACTCCTTATGAGCCCATGGTACACCCATGTGTGTGAAAAGTAACAAATTTAGCCTTTCTGGTCATGGCACAACCATGTGTGTGACATTTTTTTTCATTATTTTCTCTTTTTTTCAGATTCTATTATAAATATTTATAAAATTATAATCTTAAAATAGGTTCCAGATATTGCTAAGCTGTGTTCATTTTGCTGATAATTCACAAATTGAGGAAGGTAATCGCACTGGAAAATTTGAAGAACTTTTAGAATTGCTGACTCAAAATTTCCAGTCATTATATGTACCAGAAACTGATGTGGTAATTAATGAAACTCTCATTCCCTGGTGAGGACGATTAGTCTTCAGACAATATATTCCAAATAAAGCCCACAAATATGGAATTAAATTATTCAAATTGTGTTCTACTGAAGGATATACTTATAATTTATCAGTTTATACTGGAAAGTCCAGGGATGGCAGAAGGCAAGTTGGGATAGCAAAAAAAGTGTGCACAGATCTAATGCATAATCTCCTAAATGAAGGTAGAACGTTGTACGTTGACAACTTTTACACGAGCTATGAATTAGCTATTGCATTTCTTCAACAGAAGATACACGTTGTTGGAACTCTTCAAGTAAAAAATTTTCCCCAATGACCAAGTATAATATATTAAAATTTTCCTCAGAGCCCATAGATTTCAAATAATATAGTAATTTCCCTATACTGTCACATATATTTGTGTGCTGCGCTCAGGAGTTGAAAAATGTGTGTCACACGTATGTGTGTGCCATCGCCAGAATGAAAAAATAACTTGCATACACATACGTGTGATGTGGCACCCAAAGTGTTAAAGAAGGTTGGGGGTGCTTATCTTTACTTGATCCTTTCAATGTGCTGAATTAAAAAAGGTAAATTTATAGCATTATACCCATCTCCTTTTCGAGGTGAAATTTATGTTTTTCCTATGGTTTTTGATGTGTTTTGAACGAATCTGACCTTCAAAACCGTCGGAAATGACTCGTTTTTGAGATACCCCTCCCCAGCTGGCAATGTGGAGGAAATCATAGAAAACGAGTCATTTCCGACGGTTTTGAAGGTCAGATTCATTCAAAACATCAAAAACCATAGGAAAAACAAATTTCACCTTCAAAATTGACCTGACCTAACCTAACAACCTAGCCTAACCTATCCTAACTTAACTAAACCTAACCTATCCTAAAAGAAAAACAGGAATTACCTTTAAAATCTAAGATAGAATAATCACAGTACCGTCTTTTCTTCGTTTTAAGCACAACATAACTTTTTCTACGTCGTCACAGTTTCTGGTCTTGACGATATGTACACTCCGTTTTACTATGTGGACACTTCACTACTGTCGGTAGAACACCGTGAGCACGCAGAAACAACACTTTTTTCTAAATTTTCATAGAAAGTGACAATACAGTGGTAATAATTGAACGAACACATGTCACACGAAACCATTCCAGTAGCAAACTAATTCGAAATGGATGGAGCGCTTTGATTGGGTAGACATGTGACGTCAACACAAACGAACGTACAAACACACACTAGATACACACCAAAAAAACATTTATATCTCGAAAATGAAGCATTTGCGATGGAAACACTATAGAAGAAAAGTGTCTTAGAATTAAAAAATCTACCTAATGAATATATAATAATTGCTGGACTTTAGACGGGTGTAATACTATAATAATACCTTAAAAAATTATACTCATTTCCATCACGAATGATTTGTTAGAGAGTTATTGAAGCTTAAAGCTTTTAAAACTTTCTACCCTTTTTTACCTGAGGGAACCCCCATGGGAACTGGGAGTTTTTGGGTGGGGAGAATCACAAAAATGAGTGGTTTCTGAAGATTTTGAAAGTCAGATTAATACTAGGGTTACCATACATCTGGTTTTTCTTGGACATGTCCGGGAATTTGAATATTTATAATATTGATTTTTGAGGCCATAACACTTGTTCTTATTTATAAATACTCAGTATAGATGACATGTAGTACACATTAATACAACGTGAGTTGGTAGATACTGATACAGATACACCCCCCCCTCTCCAAAGTGTCCTCTTTTTTGAAAGGATAAATTTATAGTATTACACCCGTCTCCCTTTCGAGGTGAAATTTATATTTTTCCTATAGTTTTTGATGTGTTTTGAACGAATCTGACCTTCAAAACTCTTGGAAATGACTCGTTTTTTAGATAACCCCCCTCCCCCCAGCCGGCAATTGAAAACGAGTCATTTCCAATGGTTTTGAAGGTCAGATTCGTTCAAAAACCATAGGAAAAACAAATTTCACCTTCAAAATTGACCTAACCTAACCTAACCTAACATATCCTAACCTAAAAGAAAAACAGGAATTACCTTATTCACTTGCGGGGGCAGGCTGAGGCTCTTCCTGGAGTAGTTTTCGCTTGTCTTTAACTGAAGAAATGAATAAATACCTTGACAGGTACCCTATTGGTATAGATATTTTGACCGAATACCTAGCCTCTTAACCCATTCCTTTAAATCCTGCCAAAATCTTTCGATATTCTGTTATCCACAAAATTTTTAGAATGATTAATAACAAAATGCTTGTAACCTAAATCACTTAGTCTTGTAGGCAGCCTAGGAATCACTATAAATCACAGAGCCAGGCCTAATGTACTTCTGAATGAGTGGAATGAGTGTTCCATTCCGGTAGCCAGGGTTGGCACTAGTGGGCCCAGCCCGAAAAAACCCACCTGGTTTTTTTTTTTTTTAAAAAAACCCACTTGAAAAAACCCACTATTTTACCCACTTGTGGGTTTTTTCATGAAACTTAAGAAGTGCATATGCAATTATTTTTAAAAATTGTCATATAGGCGCCTGTAATGATTTTACATGCAAAGCAAGCAAACATGAGTCAACAAATAGACCTACAGGTATAACTCTTTGGGTGAGGTAGCAGGTTATAGAGTGTAGACATCAGCCAATCAGGGTGTTATACATCCTGATTCTTCAGTCAACTGCATCTTCAAGGAATTTTCTACTCTTCATGGATTGTATTTAAAAGTGGACCAGACAAATTTCGACGGGAAGGTGGAGTGTAGCCTGGTCTTAGAGTCTCTATCATTTCAATAAAATACTTAGACTCTGCACATAGAAATGGAATATATTTGCATAAAAGAATTTGGCTATTTTGTTATCAATGACATTTTTCTGCAAAGTTGTTGTTGTCATGCCAAAATCGCTTACTTTCTTTTGAATTTTTCTTTTTTTCATCTGTAATTGTGTCAGTAGTGGTGAGGATGAGTCTGGATCATCTGAGAGGTCTATGTCATGGCAGTATGAAGATGATGTACTGGCAGTATTGTCAGTCTTGTTTCTTGATTCCATGTGTTTCAAACATTTCATTAAATGCATTTTTATTCGCTCTATTTTATTACTTCTTTCATTATTGCAATGTTTGCATCTAACTTTACTAGTCCCATCAATAATATTGACTTCACTCCATTCATGCCCTGATTTTCTTCCTGATCCAAAGGTCTTTGGCATTATTTAATGCAGTTATAACTTCAAACAGACTAATTCTGTAGGCTAGCAGTAAAGATAAATATGCTGTTGCCAGTTTGTTTTATTTAACTGTGAAATAAAAGAAAAAATATTCAGTAATATGAATTAAATAGATATAACTAGCTGAATTAAGTTCCCTTTGGGAGCTGTAATTCATCTACTTCCAGCAGAAGACACAGGGGCCTGTCTTCCATAGGAAGTATAGCCTAACAAATAGGATAATTTACCACACCAAATTTAGTTCAAATTGGTCCATGTTTTCCAAATTTTGTTGTGAAGCTCAATCTGAGAAAATAATAACTTTTTATGCTTAATTGCCTGGAAGGCAACCTTTTTGCTAAAAACAAGACAAATGTTATATTAATAGTGTACGGTACAGTACAGTATTATTATAAAAATAAGAATAGGTAGGTCTAATATGAACTACCATATGGACATATGAAAAAACCTAATTTTACCCGTTTTTTTTGGGTTTTAGGTGAAAAAAACCCAAAAAAACCACCTGGGGTGGGCTTTTTCAAAAAAAGTGGGTTTCTTGCCAACCCTGCCGGTAGCAAAGTAATTCAAATTCGAAATGGATGGAGCGCAGTGATTGGGCAGACATGTAACAGTCACACAAATGAACGTACGAACACACACTAGATACACACCAAAAAAATGTTTATATCTCGAAAACGAAGCATTTGTGACGGAAATATTATAGAAGGAAAGTGTCTTAGAATTAAAAAATCTACTTAATGAACATATAATAATTGCTGGACGTTAGACGGGTGTAATACTATAATAATACCTTTGAAAGTTCAAATACGGTAACCCTAATTAATACAAAACACAGTAAATATTTGGCTGGACACAGGGGCTACATTTTTCTAGTGTAGTTTTCTCTGCTTTGTTTGAATTTGATACCTATTTCTTGTGCAAATGAATAGAAACTATTTTTTTTTCCATTCCAAAATACGGAGTGTTTCTACTCATTTGCACAAGAAATGTGTGCCAAATTCCAACAAAGCAGAGAAAACTACACAAGGAAAATGTAATTCTGATAAACTAGCTAACCTAAGTAAATTAACTAACCAACCTAACCTAACCTGCTAACAGGTTTGGTTAGGTTGGGTTAGGCAATACTAAGCCATGTGAAGATTAATAAAACTTACCTGGAATGGGTTTCACTGTTTTGGAGGATAGAGCTTTGCTACTTCCCTTAGGAAGGTGTGAAGGCACTCTTCTGTTTGATGTTCACTTATGAATATATATCGGGCTAGGTACTGCGAGTAGTGGACATTTTTATTCCCAGGATGATGTACCCAACATTTGATGTCCTTCCACAAACGTTCAATGTTCTGTGTGTGGGCGCCTGTTTCCGGGTCCACAAAATTAGCACTATGATTGATGGTGGAATGCAAATACCCGAGATTCCTTAGTTCACTATAAGCTCTCCAGCAGTCACTGTGGATGCGAGTTCCTGGTTTAATGAAGTGCTGTATAATCGGTATTAGCCATGTGACAATCTGAAAACAAGTGATACATCCACAAAATGCATTACTCTGCATACAAACACACGGAGCGCTAACATACATACATACACACAGAGTCTCCACATAAAAATTATATATTAAATGAATTTTATAACTGCGCACTAGCACAAAAAATGATTAGTACCATCGTAAAGAGCATGAAAAATAGTGCTAGTGAAACACAACCTCTCATTTCTTGTTAGCCCCTGTGTCCAGCCAAATATTAACCCAAAACACACAAAAACCATAGAAAAAAACTAAATTTCACCTTCAAAATTGGCCGAACCTAAAACAACCTAAACAAACTTAACCTAGGTTAACCGGGTAACTCTTATGGCACCACCACACTTTCTGTTCCTCACGAAGAATACAATCCGAGTCACAATGAGGGCACTTCACCACTTGAAGAAGAACACCGTGTGCCTGAAGAAAAGCTGTAGCTTTTTCTGAAATTCCATAAAATTTGACGATAGTGAAAATAATCAAAGGAGGACAGACCACAGGAAGCCATGTCCACTATCTGATTCAAATTAAACTCGGTGGAAGCGCCATTTTTTTACCCTTTTCCCATAAGAGAGTTTAAGCTTCAATAACTCTAACAAATCATTTGTGACAGAAATGAGTATCATTTTTTAATTCAGCACATTGAAAAACTGAAAACCAGCTTTTAAAACTTTCTACCGGAGACTGGTGTAATAGTAAAAAAATACCTAAAAATTTGTCAGATTAATGTGAATTTTCTTTTTGAAGTGCATTAGCACAAGACTGAAGTATTATGAGAGAATTTTTCATCTTGCGCAAGACTCACAATTTAGGGAGTGGAAATTTTATCAAATATGGGAGTATTGCGTGAGAATTTTGCACTCTTCCTGCAGTCTGATATGGACATGGTTTTCAAAAATAGCATCTCATGACAATCTCCTCAAGATCCTTTATACTTACCTCCTTAATTTCTTTATAAAAATTTAATAAAATTTCTCTATCTGAATCTTGGTATTTCATACTCCTTTAAATTTCCTTTGGATATATACTGCATTGGCTCATTCTTACTAAATTTCATATTAGGCTCAGCCCATTTATAATAGCCTGTAAATTACAAATAAACTGTGTGTGATCTTAGACAAATTTTCAGAGACAGAGTCCATAATAGGGTAATTCCAGGACAAATAGACAAATGAAAGTGCCAAATGTACACTCCACCATCTCCAAAATTCATAAAACTTGGTGTGAGGGTTCGTTTTGGTCCAAATTACAAAAATCTGAATTTTTTTGAAAATTGGTCACTTTGGTCAAATTTTATGGCTTGACCAAATTTTGGTCAAATGAAAAACCAACAATTTTCAAACGTAAATATCTCAGTTGCTAATTGTGGTAGCGTAATAAGTAGTGATGGGACGATTAATTGGAATCGAGAATCGGAAGAATCGAGCATTTTTCAGGAATCGGAATCGAGAGAATTGTACCATGATTTCCGATTCTTAAAACGATTCTTTAACTTTTAATTGAACCAGTTTTGCAATGTAAACTTTAAAATTTAAATGAAAGAGGATAACAAATTTTATTTTTATTGTATTGTAGCTATACATTAAAACATGTATATCCATGATGTGTAATCAAGAAGATTAAAATGAATTGTTACAATTTACAATTGATTTTTATTTTTAAACCAATCTATTATAATTTATATTACCATACTCATAATGTAAATAGTTAATCTTACCAGAGTAAAATATGACAATTTCCAGAAAAATAAGTATAGAATTATATTTAAAAATATTGAGAATCGGAATTGTATCGGAATCGGAATCGTTAAAAATGTTGGTATCGTCCCATCACTAGTAATAAGTCTTAAATGATAAAATATGTAAAATTAACTGGTTTCTAAATATGTATCATTTTTTTAGGGTAACAAAAATAAAATGATTTTTTGGAAAAAAATGTCAATTTTTTTTTTTTTTGCGATTTGGCAGCGAAGATATCATTTTTTGAAAAAAGACCAAGAATAAAAAATGTTTATTTGATGTATGTACACCATAATAAGTAATAAAAAGTCAGCTTATAGTTTATTATAAGGCTCAAAACTGAGTTTGAAATTAAGTAATAAAATTTTTTTTCAGACAACGAAGATTTATTACAGACTTGTTGGTCCAAAAAAAGACAATTTTCAAATCATATAAAAAATATATGTAGATAAACCAAAGGAGAAAAAATCTTTTAAAATATATGTACAATGTACATACATAACCTCTCTTATATTTAGGGACAGAATATATTGACAATAATAATGTCTTTGAGAATGAATTAAGAGACAGTATTCTCATCCAGTGAATCCAAATTTTAGACACTAATAATATAATAAGAAGAAAAAAGAATTTGAAAAGATTTTTATAACTATTAAGTAGATACACAAATCTTAGATAAAAATTTTAGAAGTATTATATAGACAATCTTAAATAGGCCTAGTATACATTCGATAGAATTTATTTTATCTTTGAAAAGTTATTTAATTCTTGAAGCGGAAAAATGTATTGTATTCTTGTTCCTCCTCGTAAACTTGCTTCAGTACTCCCAAATATATTTTCTGTTGGAATGTGACAAACATCATCTTGCACAGGAGAAATGTATGAGGAACATATGCCTGAAGGATGGAGAAATTTTATCAGAAAATCATCATATTCACAGTCAAAGGACTGGGCTAATCCGAGCCAGTTTATTTTCATACAAACCCACAAAAGAGCCTGTTTCAATTTTGCGTTGAGAGACAGTATTATGTTCTTGATCCGAAGCAGAAACTCTAATGAGCTCTCTTATTTCGACTGACTGTGCACTCTGAGAGAGTGGATAAACCTTCAATGAATTTTTGGAAATTGGGACGAAGTGATGTAATTGTTGAGTACCTTTGATAGAAGTAATAGGTTCACTCAGACATTTTTGCAAAGAAATCTCTACATCTACAACTTCTGCCTCAGAGACGTAAAAAAAGTCAATAGTGGTTAGGAATTCTTGAGAGCAGAAATTGTAGGTATCCTCAGCTGTTAAGATTTGATGGTCGAGAGGCCATCGTAAGCTTTCTCTGGCGACTGCTCTTTTTACCATTCCGCCAATACTGTTGCAGGCATTCTTCCTGTGGGATGTCGTGAAAAAATTCCACTCAGCATGAATTTTGAAGTCTTCGAAATGATGGCATAAATTTAGAAAATTTGTTTTATTCTTATACTGAGCTGCGCATCCATCTGTGAAATAATGAATTTTAGTTAGGTTTGAATTTTGTTGTTGGATGCACAGGATTAATTTTTTGAGAAAACTATGAACCAGAATTGTATCATGCCTGCGACTGTTTGAAACAAAGCAGTAACTTTTGCAAATTAGTTTTCCTGCATTGTTTTTGGAATAATAAATGAATGGGTGCACTGTACATTGCGAGTTCTCCCAATGAAACCCCTGGGCACAATCTTGTACGATGAATGAGAAGTTTTCAGTGAAATCGCCCACCAAAACACCTTCATTTTCGGCCCGGGCAGAGTTTCTTTTAGATTTTTGAAGTAACTCGACTGACATTTATTCGTGAAGTGGTGTCTTGTCAGTTGTGCAATTTTTTTGGTGAGTGATTCCATGTATTCCTCTGGAGTTTCGGTGATATCTTTTAACATACAGTGATTGACAGACACCCATTGTTTATATTTTATCTCTTCCATCGCCATGAAGTCCAAACTTTCCAAATAATTTTTGATTCTGACCTCTTGCGGGCATCTTTTGCATCGTTGCATCATACAATCTTCATTGTCCATGCTGCAGATGGATAAAGACATTAATTTTTTGTAGTCTAAATCTTTAATGCCTAATGCTGATATTTGTAGTTTTGGATTTTGGTGATGCGTACATACGCAGACACTGTGAGTTCCGCTTTGTCCCGCAAGCACGCACCACGACGGTCGAAGATGAGCAAAGGTACTAAAGCCTATTTTGGGATTTTCATCATTTTTTGCATATTCAGCATATAACGCTTTCAAGTTACACAATACCAGTCTTTTTTTTTTTTTTTTTTTTTTTTTTTTCCACCCTCTTCATTTATTGCAAACTTATAATCTTTGATTCCCAGGTACATCCTACTATATTCAACATTTTCATAAAACTCCCGAATGATTTTTTTTTCATTTCAGCTGTGATGACCTTCCCTTTCGTCATGTTTGGAATGTTAGGAAGAATCCCAAACTGTTTTTGAAGATTGCGGCTCTTACGCACCATATACTTTGTTGCTCCAAAGAAGTCAGCAGTTTTTTCAATGGGATAGGGATACAATGATAGTATTTGTAACCTAAGATTGCGGTCGTTACTTGCTTGAAATTTCTCCTTTAATTCTTCCATAACCTTTTGATACCTGAAATAAAGTGTATTTGACATTAAGTTTAATTAGTATATTTTTAATTAAACTTTTCATAAAATATATGTATATGTATTATATTGTCCGATTATAAAAATGTAAACAGAAAACTTAATTTAGTATATACTTCGATGACTATATTAAATTTAATTTAAAATGTCAAATTTCAATAACTATGTCTGAAAAGTAGTCTTGCCTCTCTAAATCATCTTCCAAACAACTTTTTTTGGACGGACCAGCTTCAGAATAGTCAATAGGAGCCCCATAAGCAGCTTCAAAACTTTGTTTAACCTTTTCCGTTGTCGATCTGAATTTCGTAGAAGCCTTTATCTGTTTTTGTCCCGGCTTCGATCCAGCTGTAAAACAAATTCATAAATTTAGGTTGTGTGAAATAATCAAATATCAAATATTTTGTATATATGTATTCAAGTGCTGATGCTAATATTTAAAAACAGAAAACTACGAATTTGGCATTAAGAAACAAATGTCCTGAATGGAGTCTCTATTGTTTTATTACCTGTTTTAATAGGGCTTTCATCAAATAAAGGTAAAATATTGTTGCTGAGCAAATCTTTATTGAATTGCCTGTCTTGAACGACAAATTCATCCAATGGTGGTGGATTTGTGGAATCGCTACTGCTTCGCTCCATGCATTCGTTAAGTATGTCTGGCTCAGGTATTGGTGCAGGTTCCGGCTCTCTGGATGAATGTTGAACATGTTCTAATACAATTGGCTTCTTTTTAATTGTGACATAGTAATTGATTTTCTTCCAAAATTCCATAGCTTGCAGCTGCCATGGCAGAATTTACTTTTGTGATGTTACAGAAAATTCTTCTCAAGTGTTTTTTCATAGGATCGCAACAAAATTGTGTTTTGAGGCATTTTAAGGGTTAGGTAAATTTACATATACTAGAAAATTAGGTATATACTGAAAATCTGGAAAGAAAGCAAAAAATTGTTAAAATTTGGAGGATTTTTTTTTTTAAATTTTTTTTTCTTCATAATAATCGTTGATAAGCTGACTTTTTATTACTTATTATGGTGTACATACATCAAATAAACATTTTTTATTCCTGGTCTTTTTTTCGAAAAATGATATCTTCGCTGCCAAATAAAAAAAATAAAAAAAAACGTTTTCCAAAAAATCATTTTTATTTTTGTTACCCCCCAAAAAAAATGATATATTTAGAAACTACAGTTAATTTTACATATTTTATCATTTAAGACACTACACTACCACAATTAGGAGCTGAGATATTTACATTTGAAAATTATTGGTTTTTTCATTTGACCAAAATTTGGTCAAGCCATAAAATTTGACCCAACTTGACCAATTTTCAAAAAAATTTGGAAATTTGTAATTTGGACCTAAACCAACCCTCACACCAAGTTTCATGAATTTTGAAGAGGTTACCGTGTACTTCATTTGTCTATTTCTCGTAGAATTACCCAATAGCTTGGTAATACGTCAAATTAAGTTTTGTTAAATTAAGCTGTGTTAAGTTGATTAGGGTTGGTTAACATACATTAGGTTAGGGTAATTATGTTGCAAAAAATAGCGTCAGTAGGGGTGAGTTGAGCACCCCCAACTGCCTGGGGTGAGTTGATCCAGGGGCCCCCAATTCCTAAAAAAAATTAAATCATGAAAGATGGATATACATGTTGAAAGTTTAAGTCTTGTACTATAACACCACAACAGGTTGTTGAGTTGAATTAAAAACAAACCTGTTTTACCGAGGTTCAAAGTGATCCTATGGTTTTGCACCTCAAAAAAATTTCGAGCCAGAAAAACAATTTTTTTCAAATTTGCCTGGCAATACTATTTTCAATGTCACTGTCTGGAAATTTGAAGTGAATGTAGGGAAAGGTTTATATTGTTAAATTTTAGGAGCCAAAATGGTATATCAGTCCAAACATTAAGTTGGTGTTGACTTTGGTAATGGCTCAACTCACCCCAGGCATTTCTGGTACCATGGGGTGAGTTGAGCCTATGTTTCTCAGTTACAAAAATCCCAGTTTGGATGCCATTATGATGTTAATGCATTTATTTTCTTTGCAGATATATTGTTTTCTATGCAAATAAGCTAGCTTGGTGCAGTGCACAGTAAGAAAGGCAAAATGCCTCTCACTTACCAGAGAAAAAGAGATCCAGTTCATAAAGATAAGCTCAGTGCTGCAATTAAAGCTGTGAAAGATGATGGCTTTAGCGTCAGAGCAGCTGCTGCGCAATACAAAGTGGATAGGATGACTCTTCAGAGAAGGTTGGACAGACCTGAGCCACGCCCTTCACCCTCAAAGAAATCGGGAGGCCAACTGTCTCTTCCTCGTGAGGCTGAACAGGAGCTTGCCCAATGCATAAAGATCAAAGCCCAATGGGGATTTGGGCAAATGAGGAAGGAAGTGCAAACCATCATCCAGAGCTATGTGAAGTCCAACATCGATAGTGACACTACTGTTGGCAATCACTTACGTAAATATTGCAAATTCAAGGATGGTTTGCCTGGGGATGACTGGCTCACAGGCTTCATGAGGAGGTATGGACTCTCGGTTAAGATTCCTTCAGCTCTGGAGAAAACTAGAAAAACAGCAGCTAGTAACCCAGAAATAATTTATGAGTATTTTAACAATGTCAAAAAACAAATGAGGAACCTAAACATTGAAGGGCGCCCAGAATGTGTATGGAATATTGATGAAACCTGTTTGTTCACTGACCCACAAAAGACAAAAATCATTTCACCTGCAGGTGAGAAAGCATCACGTGTAATGGCAACCTCTGGCAGGGAAGCAACTACAGTCATGGCTGGAATATCTGCTGCTGGAGAGAAGCTCCCACCATTCATTGTCTTCAAAGGCAAGAAGTTCTGGAGCACATGGCGAGGGTCTAAGCCTTACCCTGGGACGCATTATGCCTTCTCGGACAATGGGTGGATGGTGAGTGAGGTGTTTGCTGTATGGTTTGAGGTGTTCTGCAAGAAAGTTCCATATTGTAGGCCTGGACCATTCTTTCCAGGCCTACAAAAAGGCCAAGAAACAATAGACAAACAATATATGTTACATAGCTATGAATATGTTAATAGTTATGTAGTTAGTCTTCCTAGTGTTAGCTAATTTTAGTTTTAAAAAGTTACTCACTCTCACAAACGAAACCATGCTCAACTCATCCCCTGGACTGGCTCAACTCACCCCATGACCTGGAGTATACGGTGAGCCACATACTTTTTCCATTTTTATGATTAATATTAGAATTAGCCTATCACCCCTACAGCATAGTATAAATCATTTAGTAACTATCCTTCCATGAAACCATCAGACATGTATGATAGGTATTATAGGTGTGGCATAGAAATATGTAAATTGGCAGCTCAACTCACCCCTACTGATGCTATGGCCTGAAGTTGAAATAAAAAATACATTTTTCTAGTGTATTTTGGTGTGCTTTGTTCAAATATAACCTTCACTTCTTGTGCAAATAGAAAGTAATATGATTATTTGTACATTACTTTGGAGTCGTATTTCTTCATTTCTGGTCATGTGAATAGCAATATATTAACCCAAAAATTATGAAAACTAAACCTAACCTACACTAACAAGGGGATGAAGCCCGCTTGACCCCCACTAATAACTTAAAGTTCATTCCTGATATGACTAAATATGACTGAAATAATGTAAACAAATTCTTATTTCTTTATATTTGCATAGGAAATGATATTTGAATAGAGCACACCAAAATACACTAGAAAAATGTATTTGTGATTTCAACTTCAGGCCATGTCATTTGCAACATAATTACCTAGAACATAAGAAATTTTTATAGTGGGCACACTAAGGGCCACTTTGGCCCATTGAGGTGGCTCGACTATGTAAAAACTGCCTGTACGGGGCTCCAATAAACCTTAGCCCCCCTGCCCATGGCCTAAACCATTAGAGGTACAGTAAAACTAAACATACCTTACAAAAGAGAATTTAATTCTGCATTTAATGAGAAACAATTAAAAGTTGGTGTTCCCGCCATTGGCTTCCAAGACAGCCTGAATTCGCTTTGGGTAGCTTGCCAAAAGTGACGTGAATAGATCTTGATCATTAAGCAAATTTGCTAAAACAGTTTCAATGTGTTGCGTCATTGTATCCTTTGAAAATTGGTTTGTTGCAGGTTCTTGAAACAAGCCATTCAGCCTTGTCCTTTATAACTGATCCAATGTGTTCACAGATGTTCAGGTCAGGAGAATTTCCTGGCCATTCTTCATTTCCAAAGCAATCGATCTCATGGTTTCACAACAACTGTTGAGTAGGGTGCATCAAACGCCCCATGAAAATTTTAAATTGATATCACACTACTGGCCGGCACATATGTCTTGCTCCTCATTGTGGTGAATACAAAATAATTTTTTTTTTCCTTTTTATTAAATTTTTCACATTCCCATTTTTTAATAGAAAATTAATAAAAGACAAAAATTAACAAAATTAGCAAAAATTTACAAAAAAGAGCAAAAGCAGAACTATGAAACAAGCAAAATCCTGTTTAAAGCATTTATCACTAAACAACACCTTAAGTTAAGCTGTCAGGAGCCATTTTAATTTTTTCAAACATTTGTTTTTTCTCATATTGCCAATTTTTTCACGATTTTCCTCAACTACTTGCAATGTATCTTGGTAGAGGGTTTCTTTCTTAGAAGACTTTAAATAATCACTGGCCAATTTGACACCGCATTCGGCAGAATCATTAACAACCTTTAGATTGCAGACTTTTTCCTGACATTGCTTGTAGGATGGATTGATCGCCCAATTTTCAGGGTTCTGCAAGAAAGTAGGGTTGCATTGGAGTGTCTTGAAAAATACCCATGACCCATCATTGACAAAGGAAGATAGATCTTGAGAGTTTGCATGCAGGGCATCAAGCGATGGAAATATTGGCTTACCAAATCCAGCACCATGCCTTTGGAATGAATTTTTCATATCTTTTGACATTATCATTTTATTGGAAATTTTCCTTTTCATTTCTGCTGGTACCTTTTGGCTAAATAGTGACACAGGTACCATTTCTGCTGTTAAGCTCCACAGATGACGCTCAATGGCTTTGGTAGCAACAGCTGCCACCTCTTGGTCAATTTTAGAATATGTTTTAAGATTCCTAATAAGTTCCAAGTCATTTATTGGAGCATCAAGGGCATTAGATGCCATAAACCAATACTTAGCATATATCAGTGTACCAAACCTACTGAAATGATTTAGCTGCTCGGATTGAAATTTCGTCATTTTGCTGGGCAAAGCCTTTACTGGGAGACGTTCTTCTTCATGGTGTTTGTTGTTCAGCGTTCTCATCAGCTTTCCATCCCAGTGAACGGTTCCAATGTCTGATGGTTGCCATAAACCTCGGATTTTTTCTGCCATTTCCTTTACATTGGCTGCAGCTGCTCGAGATGCTGATGCATATGCCAAACTAAGTTTGTCAGTATGTCCTCCACAGGCTTGCACAAATGCAGATATTATACCTACAGCAGCAGTTGGAGTAACTCCATGGGCCCTTGCTGCCACAGAAGTAACTCTCTTGTCTTTCAGGATATCATAGGGAATGAAAATGTCTTCACCAGTTTTTTTCACTCTTTTGTGCATTCGTTTTGGCTCCAAATCAAACTCCTCTCTATCAGAACCACTGTCTTGATCTTCATTGTCGTGTTTTGTTCCAGTGATAGTATCAGCATCTGATTCATAATCATCTGTTGCCCAACTTGTGCTAGGCTGGTCTACTTTTTGCTTTTGATAGTATTCATTTCTTTTGGCCATTCTCTCATTCCATTTTATTGCAGATATAGCATTTTTCTTGTCCAAAGAGCCAAATGATGCTGTTCTCTCAGACATCATGCTTTTGAGAAAAACCTTATCTTCCTCATTTGTAATAGTTTCCATGGCATTCTTTGGCCATAGAGGCCAAGTTTTTCCTGAAATTCGTTTATCTTTCTCATGTTATCGGTCTCTTTTGTCGATTTGAATTTTTTGTAGGTTATTCACTTCATCATGCAATCTCATTATATGCTCTGCAATCTTTTTCTCACTTACATGTTGTATGCCGCCCTTTATATAAAATGGAACAACTTGTGCTGCAATTTCCTTTGCAGCTTGATAGAGAACTTTCTTGAAATAACCAGTGGATCTATCGAATTTGCTCTTTTTATAAGAGAAGGAGCGATATACTTGCCCATAGGTGGGCAGGCGGGAACCTTTTATAATTTTGTCCATTTCTGTTGGCAAAGTACCGAGCAGAAACTGGCATAAGTCTTGTCTACCACGCACATTCATGGAAAGAGAGTCTGTAACGAAGCAAGTATTTTTAAATAGTGTTTCTAAAATAGTATATTTCTAAATAGTGTGTTAAATAAATAGCCTGATGGTGCATACTACAAGAATAGATGATTGATACTGTTTAAATCCATAGTATTGAAAACTTTCACTGTGTAAACAACTTTGTTGTTGCTCACTTTATCGTGAAAAAGGAGAATTTCTCAAAAAAAATTAAATTTTCAATTAAAAAGTGGGAATGTGAAAATTTCAAAAATTGACCAAAAATTGGCACCATAGGTCTTAACTACACAAGAAGCAACAGCTCAGAACTGGCCAGCAAAATCCACATCAGTTGGGGCGTTTGATGCACCCTACTGTTGAGTGGCTAATGCCTTAAAGCAGGGGGCATTATCGTGCGGAAGTGTGACCTTATCGACATCCATAACATTGTTTGGGTTTCTTAGAAAAGGAATGACATGCTGGGATAGAATAATATCACGAAAATACTGTCCATCCCAACTCTGACCATTTGGCTTCGGCAACCACATGAGCTTCTTTGCAGTGAACAAAACACACACGCCAACACAGTCTGGACTTTTTAATAATTTGCAATAATGTTCATTGTCATCGATTTCATCTGGTGTTGTGGCCCACACTCGATCATTTTGGTAGTTAGGCTGACGTGTTACGTAAACAAAAAATTCATCGGAGACAGCTAAATGCATGAAATCATCCACATCCCAATCTTCAAGATAATGGGCAAACCACATTCTGTCATCGATGTTAAGTTGAGTTTTTCTTGGCTTTGGAAGTTCATGCCATGGCTTTAAAGCCAGGGTTGGCAAGAAACCCACTTTTTTTGAAAAAGCCCAACCCAGGTGGTTTTTTTTGGGTTTTTTCACCTAAAACCCGAAAAAACCCGGGTAAAATTGGGTTTTTTCATATGTCCATTTGGTAGTTCATATTAGACCTACCTATTCTTATTTTTATAATAATACTGTACTGTACCGTACACTATTAATATAACATTTGTCTTGTTTTTAGCAAAAAGGTTGCCTTCCAGGCAATTAAGCATAAAAAGTTATTATTTTCTCAGATTGAGCTTCACAACAAAATTTGGAAAACATGGACCAATTTGAACTAAATTTGGTGTGGTAAATTATCCTATTTGTTAGGCTATACTTCCTATGGAAGACAGGCCCCTGTGTCTTCTGCTGGAAGTAGATGAATTACAGCTCCCAAAGGGAACTTAATTCAGCTAGTTATATCTATTTAATTCATATTACTGAATATTTTTTCTTTTATTTCACAGTTAAATAAAACAAACTGGCAACAGCATATTTATCTTTACTGCTAGCCTACAGAATTAGTCTGTTTGAAGTTATAACTGCATTAAATAATGCCAAAGACCTTTGGATCAGGAAGAAAATCAGGGCATGAATGGAGTGAAGTCAATATTATTGATGGGACTAGTAAAGTTAGATGCAAACATTGCAGTAATGAAATAAGTAATAAAATAGAGCGAATAAAAATGCATTTAATGAAATGTTTGAAACACATGGAATCAAGAAACAAGACTGACAATACTGCCAGTACATCATCTTCATACTGCCATGACATAGACCTCTCAGATGATCCAAACTCATCCTCACCACCACTGACACAATTAAAGATGAAAAAAAGAAAAATTCAAAAGAAAGTAAGCGATTTTGGCATGACAACAACAACTTTGCAGAAAAATGTCATTGATAACAAAATAGCCAAATTCTTTTATGCAAATAATATTCCATTTCTATGTGCAGAGTCTAAGTATTTTATTGAAATGATAGAGACTCTAAGACCAGGCTACACTCCACCTTCCCGTCGAAATTTGTCTGGTCCACTTTTAAATACAATCCATGAAGAAGTAGAAAATTCCTTGAAGATGCAGTTGACTGAAGAATCAGGATGTATAACACCCTGATTGGCTGATGTCTACACACTATAACCTGCTACCTCACCCAAAGAGTTATACCTGTAGGTCTATTTGTTGACTCATGTTTGCTTGCTTTGCATGTAAAATCATTATAGGCGCCTATATGACAATTTTTAAAAATAATTGCATATACACTTCTTAAGTTTCATGAAAAAACCCACAAGTGGGTAAAATAGTGGGTTTTTTCAAGTGTTTTTTTTTTTGAAAAAAACCTGGGTGGGTTTTTTCGGGCTGGGCCCACTAGTGCCAACCCTGCTTTAAACCTTGCCTATGATGGTACAGTCGAATGATCTCACCACTAACGATCTTTCCTCTCAACACTTCGATCTCTCTAGAAAGTTTAGCACAGCTGTTTTTCCGCTTACGTGTACCGCTTTCAATGATGTCCTTTGTTTCCTGAGAGAGTGGCAAATTTGGGTGCCCAGATTTGGTTGTATCCATTTCACATTCATCCAAAGTTTTATTCCAATTTCTTTTGACGAAGTCCTCACTTCTTTGCAACTTTTTGGCAACCCATGAACGACTGAACGTGTTATAAAGGTGGCTCCAGCATCACAAGCTTCCTGAAATGTTATTGCTCGTATGCGATCTATCACACGTTGCCTTTCCGAATCACCAATTAATTGAGAAGCCATTATATTATCACTTTATCAGCTACAGAATTTTAATACCTGCAATAAATAAAGAATTTTATATATTTTTATAATCACTAAAAACTATTTCAATATAAGTAAACACTAAACATATAAGCTGCAAATGGGGGGGGGGGGGGGGCTAAGGTTTTTTGGAACCCCTTACATCGGCAACAACCAATTTTTACAAAACTAATTAATTATCAATTTAAAACTAGAGATAGAATCTCTGGATCCAGAGGATCAAAGTCATAATAGGCTACTATCCACAAATATGTTACTCTATATCTATTTATAACTGACATGCAAATACAGTGAAGCCTTGCATAACGAATGCCTTAAATAGCAAATTTTTGCTTAATGAATTACCTCCATAAGGCTCCATTGATTTAAATAACAATTTTACCTTGCAGAATGAATTTGGTAATGAAAAACGTAATAACACGTTTTCTGTTCAGTTGGAGGTTGGTAGCTGTCATGAGCAGTTGTGTACAATTGCTATCAATTTTTTTTTTAATTTTGCTTTACAGTGATTTATCATTATAATATCATTAATTAATATAGTGAATAAATAATAATTAATGCTTTTAAGCATTATTAGTGCTAAATAAAGTTAATTACAGTGCACATAATAAAGATAAAAAGTGAATTACAGTGAACCAAGTGGGCTTATGATAACACGTGTTGTTACAATAATACAACACAATTGCTCACTATTAAATTTTAATTTATTAGCTTTATAAGTGTATAAAATGTGTAGTCATGGCCCCTAAAAGACCTTCATCTGCTAATGCTCCAAAGAAATCCAGGAAAACTATCAGTCTCCAGATGAAGCAGGACATTATTAAAAAAAGTGAATCTGGAACGAGCACCAAAGATCTTGCTGCTGAATATGGATTGTCTGCCAGTACAGTTTTGACGATTTTTAAGAAGAAGGAAGAAATTATGAAAACTAAAGTAAGTGATGCTACAAGTAGACTTATTAAAGGAAGGGAAGCTATTGCTGAAATGGAGTGTTTTACTGATATGGATTAGAGAAAAGGAAATGAAGGGGGAATCCATTACTAAGGCATTCATTAGTGACAAGGCAGTGCAAATATATGAACAAATTAAGGAATCCCTTCCAGTATCAGTTGAAAGATATGAATCATTCAATGTAAGTCGCGGGTGGTTTGAAAATTTCAAGAGAAGGTCAGGAATTAAGAACATTATAAGGCATGGTGAGGCTGCAAGTGCTGATACTGAGGGAGCAAAGGAATTTAAAATAGAATTTGTAGAACTTGTTGAGGAGGAGGAGGAGGATTATTTGCCTCAAGTTTTTAACGCTGATGAAACTGGCCTATTTTGGAAAAAGCTACCGAACAGGACCTACATTACTAGAGAAGAGTCCAAACTGCCTGGCCATAACCAATGAAAGACCAGTTTACTTTACTTATGGCTGGGAATGCATCAGTGGACCTGAAGATTAAGCCTATGCTTGTGTATCATTCCCAAAATCCCAGGATATTCAAGTAGAAGAAGGTGAACCCATCTACTCTTGGGGTGTTTTGGCAACACAACAAAAAGGCATGGGTGATAAGAACCCTATTTAATCAGTGGATTGTGGAAGTTTTTGGCCCTACAGTGCAAAAATACCTGGAGACCAATAAACTTCCTTTAAAGGTCTTATTGCTTCTTGACAATGCTAAGGCCCATGACCCAGATTTGGACAAAATTGTCAAGACAAGTTTCAGCTTCATTACTGTGAAATATCTGCCTCCAAACACATCATCACTGCTCCAACCTATGGACCAGCAGGTTATTTCAAACTTCAAGAAGCTATACACGAAGTTCATGTTTGCTCAGTGCCATAATGCAACCTCCAGTGAGGATTCTGTAACCTTAACACAGTTCTGGAAGCAGCATTACAACATTTTGGAGGCTGTCAAGAATGTTGTGAGAGCATGGAGAGAAGTCTCAACAATTTGCATGAACTCTGCATGAAAGAAGTTGTGGCCATCTGCTGTGCGTGATTTTGAAGGTTTTCAAACAGATGAACCAAATGTAGAGGCTGAAATTGTCCAGTTGGGTCAAGACATGGGCCTTGAAGTCAATCAAGAGGACGTTGAAGAACTTCTTGCAGACCATGGAAAGGAGTTGACTGCACAAGATCTTCTGGAGTTGACCAAGGAATCAGAGTCAGGGTCAGATGCTGGTGAGGAGGATGATGAAACAGAAGAGAAAATAACTTCTGCTGAAGTCAAAGAATTAATGTTACATTGGGGCAAGGTGAAGGCCATTGCAAGCAAGCACCCTAATGTTGAAGTTACTGAGCTTCCTATCTGTCATTTCGAAGACAAAGTCCTGCCATATTTCAGGGAATTTGCAGAAAGCAAAATGAAAGAGAAAAATTGACAGCTACTTCAAGACTACAACAGCCCCCACTGCTTCAACTTCAACATCTTCTGTGGATGTGGTTGATCCTGATGACCCTCAACCAGGTCCAACTGGCAATAGGACACCCAGGAGAGAATCATTTGACCTCCCAGATGTCCTAATGGAAGGAGATTCTCCTTCCAGAAACCATTAATTCCCATCCTCCTCCAAGCCTCATCTCCAAGACCAAGGTAAATAAAAATATTTTTATTTTTAACTGTTTAATTTATTTATTTAGCATGTTTATTTAAAATATATACATAGAATAACATTAATATAACAATAAGAACACATTACACTGAAAAACCTTTAAAAAATGGGTAAACAAGCGCAAAAAGGGTCAAAATTTGGGCTCTGGAATGAATTACTGAAAATCCCATTGAACTAATGCATTGCATAACGAATTTTTCAGTTAACGAATGACCTTCTGGAATGAATTAAATTCATCATGCAAGGCCTCACTGTATATCAAATCCAAAGAATCCAGTCAATTTCATTACGGTACCCATCAATACCAGTACCTTGTCAACCAAAAATAAGTCATGGTCCATATCAATTGCGGACCAAGTCACAATTTACAACCATATACATTACAATATATATACTTAGGAGGAAAAGTGTAGGTGTGGCTGTAAAGACTGTACAGTAATGTAGAAATGTGTGTGCACCCATTTTGGGTCTCCCATTTAAAGGTGTTTGTGGGGCAAGTGAAGATCATGAGTTTTTCAATACCTCACAGTACTATGGGGGGCACTGCTCAGCGGAGGAATCTCTTTAAATGGGGTGTGTAAGGACAGAGAGTATCCCCTAACCCAAGATGCTGCCTCCCTATATCCCACAACACTTGTGTTGAGCTGTGGGATTTGTCACCTAAATGCACATAATATATATGAAATAAACTAGTACCATTCATGCAATAAAAATGGGCTTAAACACTATCACCAGATGTCCCTTGCAGACATCAAACTATCCAACCTTCTTTTGAAAGAATCAAGTGTATCTGAAGTCACCACTTCTTCTGTCAGACTGTTCCAAAACTTAATTACTCTGTTTGTAAACCTATGTTTTCTTAAATTTGTTCTAATCTGGTTATTGTGATCTTTAATGAAAAGAGAATCAAAATCTATCTTATCCAACCCTTTTATCATTTTATACACCTCTATCATATCACCCCTTAACCTCCTTTTTAATGAGAACATGTTTAGACACGCCAGTCTTTCCTTATATGTCATTTGTATCTTGTATCAAATAGGGACTATTAAATTGAATACAGCATTCAAGGAGGGGTCTCACATATGAAATGTATAGCTGCTTTATAATATTGGGTGATTTGTATTCAATGTGTGTGTGTGCATGAGATTGAGTCTAGCATTTGCCTTATTTCTGATTTCCATACAGTGATTTGAGGGTTTAAGTTCATTAGTCAGTGACACCCAAGTCTTTCTCTTTATCATCATTTTTAATCCAAATTCCATTCATATTGTATTCAAATTCTTGATTTTTTGGCCCAATATGCATAACCTTGCACTTATCAACATTAAATCTCATCTCCCACTTATCTGCCCAGGCTGTTACTCTGTCTAAGTCTTTTTGTATTGTCATTGCTCCTGCTACTGACAACATTATGGCCTAATTTTGTATCATTAGCAAATTTTGAGGTTTTACATAATAGGCCTTTCTCTAGATCATTTATATAGACAACAAAAAGCAGAGGCCCCAGCACAGGCCCCTGTGTGACTCCGCTCAATATGGGTCTCCAAGTAGACTTATTTCCATTTATATGAACTCTCTGTTTTCTGTTTCTCAACCATTCTTCTATCCAGTCAGCTATATGACCTCTTATACCATGGGCTCTAACTTTTACCAACAATCTTGCATGAGGAACAGTATCAAATGCCTTTGAAAAATCTAAGTATACTATAAATATCTACTGGCTCTTTATTGTCCAAATGCAATAGGACTCCATCATAAAATTCAATCAAGTTGGTTAGACAGGACCTTCCATTTCGAAAGCCATGCTGGCTATCATTTATAAGGTTACACCCTTCAAGGAACTCAGTAACTTTACCTCTAATGATACTTTCGAGTAATTTGCAAATAATGGAGGTGAGGCTGATGGGTCTGTAGTTTTTTGCCAAGTTTCTATTTCCTTTTTTAAAGATTGGAGCCACATTTGCTTTCTTCCAATCCTCTGGAATTTCAGTACATATCAATGATTTATTAAAAATAATTTCTAGTGCCTGTGCTATATTCTTTTTGGCAGCTTTTATGACTATTGGGTGCATTTCATCTGGCCCTGGAGATTTTTTCTATTTTTAATTTATCTATTGCTTTTAGGATATCTAGTTTTGTTACCCTTAATTCATTTATTTCTCTATCTTGTCCTGGTAGTATAAGATCAGGAATATTATTTAAATTTTCATTTGTGAATACTGATGAGAAGTATTTGTTTAGTTCTTCAGTTATTTCAAGATCATCTATATGGAGGGGGCCAATTTTCTTTTTCACTCTACTTTTCAAATTGAAGTGACTGAAAAACTTCTTAGGATTTTTTGAATTCTTAGCTAGGCTTTTTCTAGGTCTCATTTGCTCTCTCTGATTGCTTTCTTGCAAGTGCTTCTTTTACTTTTATATATTTCAAAGTCTGCCATTTTTAGTTCTTTTGAATTTATGAAATGCTTTCTCTGATTGCTCTTTTTACATTGCAGTTTATCCAAGGTTGTTTTTTATTTTTTCCACTTCTGATTTTACACTGTGGGATATGCTTCCTTTGTATGTTCATTATTATACTTTTAAATTTTCCCACATACTAGTTACTGTCTGTTCAGGCTGTAGAATATCTGTCCAATTTATTAGACACAGATCATTTACTAGTCCATTTATATTTCCTCTCTTAAAATCTGGGATTTCTACTTTATTTCCACTAGGTCTTGAATTACAAACAATATTAAACCGAAGGATACAGTGATCACTGGAACCTAGTGTTTCTGAAACTGAGATATTCTGGAAGGTATCTGGATTATTTGTTAGAATTAAATCTAGGATGGCATCGGCCCTGGTTGGCTCCATTACTAACTGGGTTAAACCATTCTCATTTATATAGTCTAAGAATCTCTCATTACTTTCTGCTGTTTGTAATATTTCCCAGTCTATATGCTTATAACACTGCCCAACACCAATTTTGCTGATTTAATTCTAACACCTGTTTTTAGGTAACTTTGGTGTGCTGATTTAAAAAAATCACCTTAGTTTTTGCCTATCACATCAGGTTTTCGAGCAATCAAATATGGATATTTTGGAGATATCGCATTTTGGCAGGGTTATGCCCAATTTTTTTTCTTTTCAAAAAATAAGTTTTTACATACTCAGAATCAGCATGGAAAAGTAAACAATTGTGCAGGGAGTGAACTTTAATATACAATGGTAATATTGACACACAGTGATTAAAAGTATTTAAATAAGCAAAAAATGAATCCATATTAAAGCAAGCACGGGACCAGTTTTCTTAACATTGCCTTTTTCTTGTTTTCTTACTTTTCAGTGCTGATAAATTTTCTCTTATAGGACTTCCTAGAATGAGAGATGTCAAGACAATCTCTTTGCAGGCTCCAGCAGTAGTCAGCCATCATATGGGTATCCCATCTTCCTTGGTATCGTTCTTCCATCACTTTGATATCTTGGTGGAACCTTTCACCTTGCTCTTCACTAACATCACCAAGATTTTCTGGAAATTTATCCAGATGACTGTTGAGATAGTGAACTTTAATGCTCATGTTGCAACCCAACTGCTGAAAGTTTACAAGTAAATCCTTTACAAGATCTTTATAATTTTCAGACTTTTTGGATCATGATGTCACGCTCACACCTGGGGAAATCACAGATACCCAAGATTTTAATATGTTGTACATGACCTTTAGATTTAATGCACAGATTTACGTATTCCACAGATAAAATTTTAACAGCAAAACAGCTGTTAACAGGTCTCAAAAATCATCAATTTTGATAAGCGCCCTTCATGGATCACCCAAAATAGGCATATTGCATTGCACAAAAACCTGATGTGATGGACAAAATCTAAGGTGATTTTTTAAATCAGCACATCAATATTATCCAGAAACAGGTCTTAGAATTAAATCGGCAGCAAAAAAATTTTTTTTTGTTGGGCAGTGTAATTGAAATCTCCAACAATAATAATATTGCTTGTCATTGCTTTATTTATTTCATTAATAAGTTGGAACTGTAGGATATCTAGATTCTGGAATTTTACCCAATACTGATCATTATTAATTCTTTACAGACTGCTATCATTACCAAATGATGATGATAAATGGGAAAATTCAATACTGTCAATAGGATATGGACTCAATACTGTTTCTTGTAATACTCTGCTAACTGCTCTTGATGCTTAGCCACTAAACTAATGTTTCTTGTCTATCACAAAAACTAGTACAGGCAGTCTCCAGGTTATGAATGTCCGACTTATGATGTTCCATACATACGAACAGACCACCATAAAGTCTATTATTTTAAAAATCTGAGTTACCTACAATGGTTCGTAGTAATGAATCGGCGCACTTCTTACTGCGGTGGAGGAAAATGGTGCGCACCATCCGTTGTTGTCCATCCTGGCTAGGAATAAGTGTTAAACTTTAATTACTATTACAAATTATGTTTTTTGTTTTTTAGTAACTTATAAATTGGGAGTGTTTTTTAATGTTTCTTATACTGCTGCGGTGGCGGCGTAGGCCGTAGTCCCCAAGTATCTGTTTTTCCAACCACCCAGCACCTTTTCACGTTTCTGGGTTTGGAATAGTCGAGAGACTGGGCAAAGATGTAATCTCCTCTGGTATCTAGGAAGGCCTCTCTGGTCAGTGGTTTATTTCCAGATTATTCAGGTCTGACTCGCGCATTAACTGTAAAGGACTTCCCCTAGTGCGGGTGTCTCAATCTGACTCTCCACTGAGTAAGAGACCCAACCGCTCAGGGTCCCAGAAAGGGCTAGAATTCAAAGGTAGACCTAATAGAAGTAAACTACTCGTGTTTTCCTCTTTATTATATCTGAAATAAACAACTATTCAGTGTGACAGTATAAACATAACAAAAGGACTGGCAATGAATCGCACTTGACAAAACACCTGGAGCCCCAATAACCCTTAGTGAGATTTGGCAGAAAGGATAGAAAACAAGTAGGAGACAAGTACCGGAAATGACTTGCGCAGAATGTTAACCCTTGCCCCAGCTTAACTACCCTCCAAACTTGACCCCCCTTTTTATGACCTGAGTTCCAATTCCTTTATTGGCTGGCTAGTTAGTAGGGTTAGGGTCACAGGCCTGATTTCAGGGCAGATCCAGTGGCCAACAGTGGTTGACACGAACTGCGTAGCTCCCACTGGATGGGACCCACAATCCAAGCCTGATGAATCCGGACCACGTGAGTTGAATCCCAACTGGTTGCCTAGACAACACAAGATTATTAGTTACATGCACCAAGCACCATTAATCACAATAATAACAACATAACAGGCAATTAACCACAAACATTAACTGGAATCATGACTTCATAATTGATCACTGGAAAACATAATTTACTCATGAAATCAAAGCACACAAATAATAAATAACCAACATAAAAAATAATAACTATAAACATTGACAATTATGGCAAACCTATCTCACATGAGTTAATCAACCTATAATCAGTGCCAAACAAGCATGGGCAAAAACCTAACTCTGGAATAATATGACTGGTGACCTATAATAATGATAATTGGCTCTCTAGCTAGTTACACGACAGGGTGGTAAACCTATCTATACTCAGTCACAGTTTCAACAACCTATATATATGTCTACTCCTAATAATAATAATTAACCATGATAATGGTGGTGAAATACAAATGACACCACCCCAATAACTGGGAATAAAGATTATGAACAAATCTATTATACTCTAGTCAAGGATTACAAAGACCCGTACCTTTATAGGCTTTCCACACTTCCTTGGCTTCCAACAGGACACCTCAGTTTTATAAATAATCTGGAGGTTAACACTCGGTTTTTATGAGCCTAACTGAACTCCTGCGGGAGAGAAAGACTTGTGAGAAGAACCAGATAGGACTTGAAAATTAGGGTGAGGTTTTTGTTTTGTGAAAAACTCCACAACTCCCAAAAAAGGGGAATTTGAAAATCAAGTGGGGGTTGTGAGAAACTTCACAACCCCCACAATACGTACATATGTTAAGTGTATATATATATACTATTAGACAAACAGACATTAAGTACAAACCATTCGTATGGGTTTCGACTTACATACAAATTCAACTTAGACTGTCATGAGAATGGAACTCATTCGTAAGCTGGGGACTGTCTGTATACTACTATCAGATTTTCCCCACCAGTCCAAAGTTCTTGATCTTGTGAAGTAATATGCCATGATCCACTTTGAATACTTTTGCAAAGTTGAGGAATATGATATATTACATTACATTTGGAAAACCTGAATCCACTTGGAGCTGAGATTATCCAAGTCATAAATGATCTAAAGCTATATTTTATAATCATATTTTGAAAAATGTCAATTTCAAGCCTGCTAATTAACCTAAAACTATCTACAAAGCTACTGAAGTTGCCTACATATTTTGAGCTAAAATAGACATTATTTATACAGTTTACAATCTCCCTCTTTCATTCATGAAAGTGTCCAATTTTTCTTAAAATTACCACATCATATGGTGGTGAGTCATTCCAAAAATCTATTACTCTAAGAAAGTATGTATTTTTGTAGATCCAGTCTACAGGTCTGCTTTCTAATTTTCATATGCCCTCAAGTTCTTCTATCAGATTCTAATAAGAAAAAGTTGCGTCTAAAGTTCGAAACTGTCCAAACCTGAAAACATTTTGAACATTTGTATCATATCTCCCCTCAATCATCATCTCAAATGATCTTTGAATCTTTCATTGTATTTCAGTCTTATGCAAGGGATAAGCTTGGCTGCTCTATATTGCACATCTTTATATCACCCCATAATACACTGACATTGTGATTATGGACATATTTAAGTTGTAGAATGGTGTGTTAGTTATGTGCCAGTAAAAGTTGGGTTAAATAAGATCTCCCATTTTTTTAATCCATACTGAAAGTTCTGAAGCAAGTTGTCTTCAAACTATTTCATTAGTGACTCTGTCAAAATGCTTCTTAAAGATTCTGATAGTATAGGATAGGCTGTGTTAGATATAGCTAGTGGTTCATAATTTTTTCCCTTCTAAAGCCACTTTTACAGATTGGCTTAGATGTAATAATTTTTTTTAAGCACCAGAATCTTATCTATGGATTTTCTCCATAAGATATACAGTACTGTATATATAGCCTAAGAAGTGTTAAAACATTTTAATTTCTTTAGAATTTGGGTACCAAGCTAACTTTTTATTACTGATTATGGTAGATCTTTGCTCAGGCAACATTTTTTCTTCAATAAAATTTTTAAAAAAATTGATCCCTTCAATGTCAAATTCTAAAAATTTTTTTGTTTTTTCAAAATTAAGTTTTTTTTTAATTAAATTATCCAAATGAAAGTACCATTTTGGGGAACTAGAGCTCATTCCGCTTCCATCCATATAAAGTTTATTAAGCTACAACAATTAGAAGCCGAGATATAGGGATTTAAAAAATTCTTAGGTCATGATTTGGCAAAAATTTGACCTGACCCTGAATTTTGACCTATTTGGCCAATTTTCAAAAACATTTGGGAATTTGTTTTCTTCACTAAAAAATGCCCCCAGACCAAGTTTTATGCAAATTGAAGACATGACCATGTTGTTTATCTGTCTATTTAACCTGGATTTACCCTACTGTACTAATTGTAGACATCATGTGGTTATCTCATCACAAGAAGTTTTACTTGGATCTATATTCATAAAGTGACTGCAGATTCCATAGAAAATAGGAAAGTGATGTAAACACTTTATCTAATAATACTGTTATAATATATTTAAAAAGTGACTACACTAGATCTGAAATTAATATTTTAGCTTCAAAATTGACACCAAATCTGGTAAATTTCTTCCAAATTGTCAATTTGGTAGTTACCATATATTTGCCATATTTTTTGCATAGATGAAGAAAAATTTACTATTGATTTTACTTCTTGTGTTTGTTCAATTCTCTCATATTTTTTGCTGAAGGTCTATTAAGTTGCTTTTTAATTTGTTTTAGCTTTTTGGTAGGGGCATACCTAAAGTATTTGGCACCCTGGGCGGATCCTTCCTTTGGCACCCCCCATAAATAATTTAAAAATTTGAACGCACACAAAAATATATTATGTTTGCGAGTAGATTTTTAAACAGTACAGTACTGTCATAAGCAAATTGGAAATAAGAAAAATGCAGGACATTAAAAATTCAGTGAACAGGTAATACTGCATTTTATTTTATACAAAAAACACAGGAAATCCAGTCTCGATGCTCAGCCTATTCTTCAAAGGTAAATAAAGAGGATTCACAGTCTCTGCTTTCGAGCCTTAATTTCTGCAAATTGATCAATGACCTCATCAAAATTCACAAATTTATTACAACAGAAAAGCTTCAAACAAGTGGTTCTCAAACTTTTTCCAACCAGATACCCATTGAGTTATCAGATTATCAACCCAGACAAGCAGAGACAATTAATTATCATTATTATTGTTATCACTTATAAACATTTATTTTATAGTGGAAATTAACATTAAGTGTTGTAATAGTTGAATATTTTAAAAAAAAATTTCTTTGGCAAATTTTTCATTTGGTTTGAAAACTTGTACTGGTATTTCAACTCTCCTGATGGCACCCCCCTCGCACCCCTCTTAGTACGCCACTGCTTTTTTGGGAATTGTACTTCATTAGTTTTCTTTAGTGCTTTTGTTATTTTTGTTTGTTTCCTAGAGAGATTTGCATTGGCCCTATATTTGTTGTTCTGACATTTGCTTTTTGTTTTGTCTTTTAGGTGCATGTATATAATAAAGCATAGCTTTTATCTCCCATAATATTTTTTGACAACACTTCAGCATTTGGATATTACTTCTGTTTAGGCTTACCAATGAACTTTTAAATCCTTTTGGTAATAATTTGTGGTTAGTCTCCCGTACATAAATTGACATTATTACCCCTTTCGCTCATGAATTATGACATAGGGTAAAAAAGAAATTCGCCTTTGTATGTGGTTATATAAGAATCAATATGGTTTATTTTTCAGCTATACAATTGTCTACCCAGTGAGTGAAAGGGTTAAGCAAAGTCAAATTGACAAAATTTACGAACTGAATATACCCTTTCAGTCAAATCCAACTTAAATATTAATTTCTTTATACAGGGTGTTTATAAAGTCCCTATCCATTTCATTGAAAATGTAGCAAAAAGGGTAAAATTCAATAACAATATAATAGAAGGCATACATTTAATGAATACTTAAGTATATGATTCTACATGAGCACCATCTGTATCTCTGCAGAGTTTGAATCTGTCAGCAGCATTGCAGAACACATTTTGGAGCATAACAGGTTATTTTTGTAACTGCTGTTATGATATGAGCATGTAAATCTTGCAAATCTGTAACCCTCATTTGATAGATACTTGATTTGATAAAACCTCATGCAAAGAAATCCAAGGGTATTAGGTCAGGAGATCAAGCCACCCAGGGCCTGTTGCCTCCACGTCTGATCCATTGATTTGGAAATTGTTCATTTAGGTACTCCTGAACAATGTTTGCCTAATGACAAGGTGCCCCATCTTGTTGAAAGATGACAGTGTTTAAAATGCCATCTGAATGCAGCTGGGACATTTACATGCTCATATCGTAACAGCAGTTACAAAAATAACCCCTGTCATGTTCTAGAATGTGTTCCGCAATGCTGCTGACAGATTTGAACTCTGTAGAGATACTGATGGTGCTCATGTAGAATCATATGCTTAAGTAGGTATTCATTAAATGTACCATATGCCTTCTATTATATTGCTATTGAATTTTGCCCTTTTTGCTATGTTTTCACTGAAATAGATAGGGACTTTATGAACACCCTGTATATGAGATTGAGATTTGTCTATTTAGAGGGGAGAGTACAATTTGACTTGTCATTATTGTTGCATAGTAACAAATATATTATCTTCACATTGATTTTGTAATGTATTGGAAGAGAAATAATTCATCCACTAGTTGACTGAAAATTTGTAGCTAATTATCAGAACTCGCATTGTATCAGATTCTTTGATAAACTGGCACCAGACTTCCATTGTAATTATTTTCCTTGTCTCCTCAGGAGAGTAGGACTGCAAATTCCATGTTGTGTTTAGGAAGTTTAAGCACCCATTAAGATTATATCATTCAGTGATTACTGTAGTTGAGTTTAGTGACTTCAGATTCCTCTTACAGGCAATGATGAGGCTAGTATAATTGCAACTAGAATTTTTTTTCTTTTTATCGTTAATTTAGCTGTCAGCAGTTCACAGGATCAATTTGAGTGAGAGTCAATTGTCTCACCCTTTATATCTTCTCAGAACCCCAACATCGGATCTATTTTTCAGTTCTTTAAATAATTTAGCTATTTCACTAATACATTAGAATTCAGGTATGTATGTTAGGCAATAGCTATATGGTTAACTTTTCAGTATTTGTCAGTCCTGTCGAGTATATTCCCATTTTGATATATTTCTCTCTGGGTACAGTCCTTGCATGTTGAGATGGAGTAATGAATATGGGTGGGTACTTTTATGAAAATCTAATGCATTGCTGGAAGACCATGGCCAATGCCTGAAGTGGGAAGGCATAACTTGTCTGACATTTAATTGAATTGAATAAACTTTATCAGTAATAAATTAAATACAGTACTTTTACAATTTACAAGACATAAATAATTGTGAAGCTGGACTATTTATTTTATTTATTTGTCCCTTAAGCTATAGGCTTTACTGAGCTCTCTTAATTAAAAATAAGTTAGTTATTATTAATTAATAATACATAAATCATGAATAAGAATTATTAATTAAGATATGTATTAATATAACAAATGGAAAGTCATTATTGAAGGTATTACCTATACCAGTACCATACAAAGAAATCTGTATTATACATGGAAGATAAAAGATGAACAATTACAAGTAATGTACCGTATTTCCCGGTGTATAATGCACACTTTTTTTTCCCCAAAATACTCCAAAAATCACTGTTAAAATTAACTCGTTAAAATTGTACGTGTGAAGTGAGGTAGGAGGTATATTTTTTCCTAAATTTTCTCTTCAAAATTAGGGTGCGCGTTATACACCGGGAAATATGGTATCTTAAATCATAGGTTACACATGAGAAATGAATAACCCTTTCACTCACTGGGTAGACAATTGTATAGCTGAAAAATAAACCATATTGATTCTTATATAACCATGTACAAAGGCGAATTTCTTTTTTACCCTATGTCATAATTCATGAGCGAAAGGGGTAAACAAAACAAGAGTAATGCACATTAGTCGTAGATATTTATTAGTATTCCATTATTAATTGAGATTTCAGCTTGGTTCAAAAACAAATTTACATTCACAATATTTTTTATATCAGCATTTAAATCATTCCATAGTTTCAGTCCAATTAAAATGGGTAATATTTTAGATGATGACAATCTAAATTGAAGTATAACATGCCTTCATCTATTTCTGGTCTGATATGAGTGGATTTTTTGATGTTTCAAAATATTTATTTACCTATTGTAAATTAATGATTTTGTTCTTACACTTGTAATCAAAGTGGCACATTTTATATTTATTTACATCATTGAGCTTTAGTAGGTTTAGCTCTTTAAATAATGCACTAGATTGATCATGGAAATCAGCATTGACATTCCAGGACAGACCAACCAATGCAAAATACCACTCCAACTCGGATTTGGGGAAAAATTGGTATATAGGGTTAGTTTGTGTTCCAAATCCACTGGTTCAAACAAAAAAGCTCTATGACTAATGGTTTTTAAGGTATTGACCCCCAAAGTTTAGTGTCCCCCCTTTACCATGCCCACTTTGATGGGCAATATCTCGCATCCAGTTAATCATAAACTGAACATACACATTTTTGGAATCAGCAAGACTAGATCTAGCCAATGATACTAATTTTAGCTTTATAAAGCAATTTTCAAAATTTTACTCCTCATCTCCCCCATTTACTTGACTCCCTACCCCTCCTGGACATTAAAAAACCCCAATTTTTTTATGAATATTAAACTTCATATTATGGCTGATAAATAAAAACAATAAAAAGGGTGGGTATCATGTTATAAATAAACTTAAAAAAACCAAAAATTTATTTTGAACAATTTTTTGCGGCTTATGTACGAGCTAAAATTATGTTTTTCATTACCAATTGAAATTACTGCTAGTAGTTTGTGAACATTTTTCAACATTTATTTATTCAAAGTTTAAATTTTAAAGAATACAAAGATAAAAATCAAAAGTGAGTACTAACATCTTTATTCAATAAAAAGTTAGCACCTTTTGAAACCTAATTATGAAGACTATCTTTCGTGGCTTACCAAGTCAGTTAATCAAATAACTTAAATCACTTAAATGTTTGCAATCCCATATTGTAATAGAAACATATACAGCTATATTCAAATAAGGACAATTACACATATAATTTACATTTTCATGTCATTTGTGCTCATGGTATGGTACATCAAATAAACAGTGACTAATTTCAATAAAAAACTCAGTGACATTATATTCATATTAAAACTTGGTGGCATTACATGAACTTTTTTAATTCTTCTTCAAAAATGTATTGGATACGCAGCATTCCAGCCTTCCAGCCTTCAAAGTTGGGGTTACTTAGAATACCCAAAATATCATGTCTTGAAATATGGCAGATCTCTCTTATTTGTGGGAAATAATAATAATATCTACCAAATCCAGATGGGTTTAAAAAATCTATCTTATAGTCATCAAACTCTTCATTGTACTCTAGTACAAGCCCCAGCCATTGAGTTATTGTAGGAGCAAACTATATATTCCCCAATTTTGGGGTTTGGAATGATTGATTGAATCTTTATTTTTATTTGCATTAGTGGCACACCACAATTAACCTCTCCTCACCTTCTTGATCAGAAGATAATTCAAAGGCTTTAATTTTTGTGGCACTAACTGGCACAAATTGGTGAAACTTTTGGGTTCCAATTAGTTGGATA
Organism: Bathynomus jamesi; assembly: GCA_023014485.1. NCBI lineage: Eukaryota > Metazoa > Arthropoda > Malacostraca > Isopoda > Cirolanidae > Bathynomus > Bathynomus jamesi. The sequence continues at coordinate 1,135,867 of JAJOZX010000447.1, forward strand.
CTACTTTCAAACCTTTTGCTTAGGAATTTTGTCACTTTTTCTATTTCTTCAGGTTTAATTAAAAAGAATTTAATATTCTCCAAATTTTCACAGCAAAAATTAAACATTGCCTCCAGTGTTATGATTTGATCATTGAAAGTTCTCTGCAAGCTTGCTCTGGCTACAGCTCTTTTGACTGTTCCACCAATTCCATCATAAGCACTTTTGCCATGACTTGTGGCAAAAAAATGCCACTCACACTTGAGCCCAAAGTCATCTATGTGTCTGCATATCAGGGTTGGCACTAGTGGGCCCAGCCCGAAAAAACCCACCCAGGTTTTTTCAAAAAAACCACTTGAAAAAACCCATTAATTTACCCACTTGTGGGTTTTTTCATGAAACTTAAGAAGTGCATATGCAATTATTTTTAAAAATTGTCATATAGGCGCCTATAATGATTTTACATGCAAAGCAAGCAAACATGAGTCAACAAATAGACCTACAAATATAACTCTTTGGGTGAGGTAGCAGGTTATAGAGTGTAGACATCAGCCAATCAGGGTGTTATACATCCTGATTCTTCAGTCAACTGCATCTTCAAGGAATTTTCTACTTCTTCATGGATTGTATTTAAAAGTGGACCAGACAAATTTTGACGGGAAAGTGGAGTGTAGCCTGGTCTTAGAGTCTCTATCATTTCAATAAAATACTTAGACTCTGCACATAGAAATGGAATATTATTTGCATAAAAGAATTTGGCTATTTTGTTATCAATGACATTTTTCTGCAAAGTTGTTGTTGTCATGCCAAAATCGCTTACTTTCTTTTGAATTTTTCTTTTTTTCATCTTTAATTGTGTCAGTGGTGGTGAGGATGAGTCTGGATCATCTGAGAGGTCTATGTCATGGCAGTATGAAGATGATGTACTGGCAGTATTGTCAGTCTTGTTTCTTGATTCCATGTGTTTCAAACATTTCATTAAATGCATTTTTATTCGCTCTATTTTATTACTTCTTTCATTATTGCAATGTTTGCATCTAACTTTACTAGTCCCATCAATAATATTGACTTCACTCCATTCATGCCCTGATTTTCTTCCTGATCCAAAGGTCTTTGGCATTATTTAATGCAGTTATAACTTCAAACAGACTAATTCTGTAGGCTAGCAGTAAAGATAAATATGCTGTTGCCAGTTTGTTTTATTTAACTGTGAAATAAAAGAAAAAATATTCAGTAATATGAATTAAATAGATATAACTAGCTGAATTAAGTTCCCTTTGGGAGCTGTAATTCATCTACTTCCAGCAGAAGACACAGGGGCCTGTCTTCCATAGGAAGTATAGCCTAACAAATAGGATAATTTACCACACCAAATTTAGTTCAAATTGGTCCATGTTTTCCAAATTTTGTTGTGAAGCTCAATCTGAGAAAATAATAACTTTTTATGCTTAACTGCCTGGAAGGCAACCTTTTTGCTAAAAACAAGACAAATGTTATATTAATAGTGTACGGTACAGTACAGTATTATTATAAAAATAAGAATAGGTAGGTCTAATATGAACTACCATATGGACATATGAAAAAACCCAATTTTACCCGGGTTTTTTCGGGTTTTAGGTGAAAAAACCCGAAAACCCCCACCTGGGGTGGGCTTTTTCAAAAAAAGTGGGTTTTCTGCCAACCCTGCAGTGCATATATTGACAAAGTTGAATCGATTCTTATATTGGCCTGCACATCCATTAGTAAAATAATGTAACTTGTTAATGTGAGAATGAAACTTCTTTGTCTAGAATGAGGGCATTTAAAAATGAGTAGACCATGGTTGTATTATGTTTGGTGTCAGGTGAAAGAAAGCAGTAGCTTGTGTGCATAGTTTCGTTAGTAAATTACAAATGGATGCACTGTACATTGACTATTTTCCCAGTGGAATCCTTGTGCTGCATCTTGTACAATGAAAGAGTAGTTTTCTGAAAAATCATATAAAACTATTGCTTCATTGTAGGGTAAACTATTTTTTTAACTTTTAAGAAAATCATTTTGAGATTTGGCCACATAATGATGAGTTAAATTTGCTATTTTTGTGCTTGAACCAATAAAATCTTCAATTGATTCTACTTTTTCCACCAAAGTGCAATGGTTGGTAGAAACCCATTGTTTATATTTAATCATGTCATATTCTATCTCATGTATATTTTCAACATTTATTAGGAACTCTGTAACTCCTTGTTCTTGCTGATGTTACACACACTTTTTTCCATCAAAACTTTATAATCAAGCCCTTTGATACCCATAGCAGAGAACTGGAGCTTAGCATTCTGATGATAAGTGCAAACACACACTGAGTGTGTTCCCCTTGATCCAGCTAAAACAGTGTTTGGGTTGAATACATGCAAAAGTTGAAAGTCCTACTGGGGGGTTCTTTGGGTTTTCCTTGTAGATGTTACATGCTAATGCTTTTTTGTTTGAACCAGTGGATTTGGAACACAAACTAACCCTATACACCAATTTTCACCCAAATCTGAGTTGGAGTGGTGTCTTTTTATTTTTTATTTTTTTTGGTTAATCTGTCATGGAATTCCCCATCACATAATAACCTTATTGCTTATTTTTGGGTGACAAAGATATTGTTTAAAGCATTGTTAGTGGAATTTCCCCAAACAAGGGTCCAGTACGTTATATAAGGAAGGACAAGAGTATGATACAAAGTTAACAAAACCTGTTTAAGGACTAGCTACATTTTTAAGTTCAAACATTATAGCAATGACCCTTGAACTCTTTTTTGCAATATATTTACATGATCACTCCATTGCAAATTCTTATCTAGCATTACACCAAGAAATTTTGTTGGCATGAATCTGCTCAAAAGGTTTGCCATCATATCTTCCCTTTTACTTTTGTCTAATAGTCTGTAGAAGTCCTAGCTAACTGATTATCATTACTTGGTATCTATTACTGCATGTTTTTTCTCTCTGCCCATATTAACTGGACATGTTTTCAAGTTTGAAGTACTGTACTGAGGCATGATCATTTATAATTACTCTCCAGCAACCAACACACATGTGGAATGAAGTCTAAATAAATTATATCATCATCATCCCTATTATCTGCCTAATCAGTTACGTATGTACTTGGAGGAAAAAAGTCTGAGAGATTGGTTAAACATGATCTGTGATCTAAACCTATGCTGGGAATTTAATACAAAGTGAATTACAATTATTCAAGTGCTGCTGAATACAATCCTTTATGATGATGATCTTACCAGTTGCTTTCCTACCAGTGCTGATAGATTAACCATTTTGCTGCAGGTGACCTGTATACAGTTCTAAAATTTGTACTGTTACAAAATTCATTGCAGCAAAAGGTTTAGTAGGCCTAGCCATACATTCCTAACTTGTTTCTTTAATTATATATCTTTCTTAAAAATGTGAACTAGCTTATATTTGAATATATAATGAAAATGGCTATTGGATAAACCAGAGGGTACATTTCTTATACTGTATCTCAAAAATATTTCGTCACTGAAAGAGGCCTACTTGAATTAAGCACAAAATGAAAGATGTGAGGATCTCATTAAATGCTGCTGTTGCAGTCACTGGAGTAGTATTAATTGCAGTGTATATAATATTTGGAGGCTCATTAACAACTAAGGAGATGTCAAGAAAGAAAGCACGAAAAAAAGGTACAGTATGGTGTACAGAACTTTATACATGTCTAATAAACTCTTACGGCATGTACTCAGAAACTGCACGTAACTTTTGTTGTGATACTTGAAGCTATGATACTCTATTAATTTGTACTTCATATAATTTTTATGAATATATAAATTTATAGGTTAGCTTGTATCTATCCTTTTGGAGGAAGTTAGCTTTTAGCTTTTCATACTTTGCTTGGCAAAGCCAAAGTGACATGATTTTGCCGTTGTCTCTGTGGATACATGCATCTGTTCACCTAGACTATCCATCCATCACACCATTAATTGAATATCACACAGTGTGTGTATTTAAAGAAAGCATTTATAATTTCATAAGTATAGGGCCTAGACTGCCCTATATAGGACAGTCCATTCTTATGGCAAAATCCATGAATGTCACTTATTTTAATTAGGTTCATTGAAAAGTACTTTGAGATCATGTGCATATTTGGACTTGCCATAGTTTTCATAGTTTTATTTGTATATATAATTAAATTTAAACACCTACCACAGGCTTAATATTATTAACTTCAAATTAAGAACAAATTATGAGTAGGGCCTAGTCACAAATGAATTTAAATGTATGCTGAGGTGTTACAGATAAAGCAGAAGATTATCTTAAGTAAATTATATTTAGAAAGTGTTGTATTTAAGATTACTAATTTACTGTTGTAACATTTCTGAATCACTCTTTCTAATTAGCCTATTTGGTTAATTGAACTTAGTACCAGGGATACTTTATCCTCAGGATATAAATTTTTCAGTTTGTGTAGGTTCTCTTATTTTTCATTATAGGCTCCATACCTGGTTTGGCAAATGTGGGAAATACTTGCTTTTTAAACTGCATTCTCCAGGCACTAGCCTCTTGTCCATCATTTGTGAAATGGTTGGAGTCAGTCACTTTAAATACATCTCCTGTCTTACTTGATACACTCGGAAAAATAGTTAAGGGTAAGTTTGAAGTTTCTTTTATAAATTACACTATATGTATTAATTATAATGTAGCCTAGGCTAGTGTGTAATTAATATGCTATGTGTTATTACTCTCAGGCCAAGTTGGAATACTCAATTGGGTAAGCCTTGTAGAACTTAGAGCAATAAAGGAGGACCAGACAGTATGAGTTACATTTACTGTACATCAAATGAAAATAACTAAATACTAAATGCATAAACCAAACTACTACTTGTACTGTATTTTTTACTGAATAAAACTGACTGTTAAATTTTGGTTAGATTTATATGCAGCCTAAGCAAATTCTTATCTAGCATTACACCAAGAAATTTTGTTGACATGAATCTGCTAAAAGGCTTTCCATCATATCTTCCCTTTCATTTTTGTCTAATAGTCTGTAGAAGTCATAGCTTTTTAATCTTTTATGCATAGGTCTTCCCTAAGAAAAATTCATCTGGCATTAGTCAGAATATAGTAGAGTTTGGAAAGGGTTTAGGACTAAATTTAACTTTTTATATATTTTTAAGCTTACCCATATTTTCCATTTGTTTAAGGATGTTAGCTACAGTTAAGGGGATTAAATTGTTGGTATTTCATTCTTCATTGATGAAACTGTCCAGTTTTAATATTAGGCAAAAGGACTTACTTAAAATTATGCCTTCCTAGTAAAATAAGCAATACTTCAGTAGGGGTGCATCGGATATGATATCTGGCTGGATATTGCGAAATATCCAGTATCCGGCAGGATATGGGTCATATCTGGCTGGATATGCCAGATATAGGCCAAGACATTAGAAAATTAACACCTGTATGAAAATCTGCCATAATATGATAACACATTACATATAATATTTTATATACAAAAAAAATGGAAAGCCCTCCAGGGCCCACCCCTAAACCAGTCCAGCAACACTTTTTATATTAAATCAACACAATACTGATGACAAGAATAAATAAAACATCTGTCCATCCTTAACGATTACAGTTCTATTAATATAATCAGAGCTTTTTATAAAAATGTCTAGGCATTAAATTTTTTAAAAAGAGTAAAATACTGCTAGACTCCTGCACTTGCTTTCCATTCTTTTTCTCCTTTTTTTTCCTTTATTTTCAAAACAATACAAAACATTACAAGCTTGACAAATGTAAAACAATACATTGAATACAATATAAAATGCCTGGAATGAAATCAATGAATGGAAGGCAGTATTGTGTAGGTCAGATGCCACCATTCAGCCTAGAGGTCTTCAGATTAAAAAAAATTCAACAACAGTGATTTAGAACTTTTCCATTGTGGTGCAGAAACGAGAGCATTTCTCCTCTTTTAGGCAATATTTGGGATTGCCTTGCTTCATAGATGTTTCCATATTCAGAAAACATTCTCTCTGAAAATATAGAGGATGTGGGTGTGCAGAGAAGCTTTGAAACAATAGTTTTAAGGAGAGGAAATCGGTCCTCCTGCTTCCAAATTTGAACTGGACAGCGTTTCCTATTTACAAGAGGTTCAGATGCATATCGGTCTAACTCCCCTGCAATCAGTAGAATAGGAGCAGTCTTTTTTTCAACCTTTCTTCTCTTGTAACTTACTTCCCCAGATTGCTCTCCTTTTGTGAGCTCCATAAAACACGCTTCAAGAATGTCCTCTTCATCTTTCTTCTTTTACTTAGGAGAATTGGAATTTGAGCTTCTTTCGCTTCCACTTTCATTACCTTCACTTTCATTTTCATTAGAATCATTACCACCTTCGTCATTTTCAATACCTATGACTTCTTCAATCAGTCAGGATTTAGCCTGCTCTTTTTGATCTTGTTGAAAGAAAGATAACTTATACCACAGAACTATTGCAGTCGCAGTCACATAAGCCCTGTTTTTCATTATGTTCAAAGACTTCCCATCATTACTCTCCAACAAGAAACGCGCTCGAAGAGAAGTCAGGAGTTCTCTCTCTGTCATTTTGAACACCTTGGTCATCATGGCCAATCTTTAAAAGAAATCTTTGTAAAATACAAATGCTTGGGATTATGGAAGACAAAAGTTGATTTTTCCGAACTCATTTCCTGAGTTAGTTGGAAGAATGGTTTTAATATTTTAAGGAGATTTCGTATCTGTGTCCACTTGAAGGATGTGATGGTAGGTAATTCACTATGATCAGCCAAATACAGTTGCACTGGAATTTTCAATTTATATAATCTTTCTAGCATCAAATATGCAATGTTCCAATGTGTTAGGACATCTTGAACCAATAGGAGAGGCTCAAGATTTTGCTGCACTTGAATGTGTTTGAAATTGTTACAGGCCAAAGGAGAATGATTAAAGTGAGTTGCAAGGTGGCAACTTTTTGTAAGGATATCAATTACACTCCTCTGAACCATAATTGAGTCACTAATAACCAGTTGGAGTAAATGAATGCTGCAGTGTATTGAAGGTATTTCAGCCAGGTCACTACCAAGAGCCATATTACTAGCTCCATCCCTCACCAATAAATTTCCTCTTACTTGCATCAAGATCCAAACTATCCCACATAGAGCAAAACTTTTCAGATATATTCTTGCCAGTATGCGACCCTGAGAAATGAGAGGCATGTAGCAGAGCATCGTATCTTTCAAAATCTTTTCCTATCCAGTGACCTGACAATGATATAAAACTTTCTTGAGAGGTTGTGTATGTCCATATATCTGAAGAAAAGCTGACATGCTTTACTTCTTCCAGCTTCTGAGTAATTTTAGACTTGAACTTATTATAAAGATGAGATATCTGGGTTGGAGGTAGGCCATTAGATCAATAAAACCATCATCTTCAACTAAAGTAAATGGCTGGTTGTCCAAAGCCATCATCATGCCACTTTTATGGTGAATCATCACAGACCTAGAGTCATTGATGTCCCATATTTTTTTAGATGAAAAGCTTTCCTCTATTGAGATCTGCTTACTCATTTGGTCCATTTTCTTTTCTTTCAGAGTACTACCAGTAGAAGTTGATGGTCTAGCCCATATTCTATCTATCCCTATTTCCTTTGATTCAGTCGCAGCTATTCTTTTTTTGTCATTTTCGTTTTTGGCTTCAGCATACTCTCTTGGGTGATTATGAAGAGTTGTTGTGCTAAAAGACTTTTGGCCACCTTTCTCCATCCCACATTTGATAATCTTTTGGCAAATATTACACTTTGCACTGATATCACTAGGATCATTTATTGTATACAGTGACCACACAAAACTTGTCATGATTAATACTTAATAGTTTAATACAACACAAGAACCTGAAAGAGAACAAAACAATTAAACATCTGAATATACTTAAATTATTATTTATCTTATATTTGGTGTGGGGGGGGTGGGGGGTGGGGGTGGGGGGTGCTTGCCCCCAATGCAAAACAAAACATAACAATGAGTGTAAAAATATACAGTACCTAATAATATATATCCAGCTGGATAGATATGGCCATATCCGGTATATCTGGTATCCAGCTGGATAGATATGGCCATATTCGGTATATCTGGTATCTGGCTGGATATGAAAAATTCATATCTGTGCACCCCTATACTTGAGTTGAACCAAGACAAAAATTTTTTCATCTATAACGTCTATAGCAGTTCTGTCTTCATGTCCACTTTGCATACCCATTGCTTTGAAATTGCTTGGTTAAAATTATTATAGGACCATAGAAGACATTGAAAATTAAATCACCTTTTTTATTTCCTTTTAATTCAAGTTCTTAATAACAAAACTGAAGATAATGTTGCAAGTGCATATGATGTGCTCAATGCTCTCCACTCTCATGGTTGGGTAATATCCACTGAAGAACAAGATGCACATGAGCTCTTTCACGCTCTTACTTCAACTATTGATGATGAAATTATGTTAGTAAGACAACAGTCAAGTTCTCTCTTAAATGTCTCGTGGATAATCTCAGAAAATGATGAAACTGGAAGTCCAATGTTTGTGAATGGTTGTGAAGAAGATGGACAAAATTTAATGCAATTCAAAGAACCAAATATGGGTACATCTTTTCATAAACCAGATTTAAATTCTTCAGATGAACCAAATAAGAATTCTGACTATGCTCCAGAGAGTTCATTTAAGGCATTACAAGTGAAACTGTCCGCAAGTAGAATTAAAAAAGATACTTCTGTTATCTCAAAGGTTCCTTCTTCTCTGAGGCACCATTCCCATTCTGTAAAGAATTCTATTCCTTTTGAAAGCCCTTTCAAAGGACATCTTGCTAGTCAGCTCCAGTGCAGTGTTTGTGGCTTTAAGGTGAGGTGTGTATATATTATCAGGTTGTAACATAAATTCTGCTCGATTAGAAAATGACGATATATAATAGAATAACCTCAAGATAATGTGAAATAGTTTTAGAAATGTTGTAAAAATACACGCGGCGACGGGTTCGCACATGTTTTATCATGATACAGAATGACTTAGGCTAATGAATATTTTCTCTGGTGTTTTTCATACAGTTACAATGCCCATGACTCCAGATTTGAAAAAATTTACTGGAGCACAGCTCTGAATTTACTTTTTTTCCCCTTACACCACTAGATAGGTTAATGATAGTAAACTCTTGAATTGACGACATACCAATTACAAATTGTTTTAGCTAAACATAATAATACAATAATGTACAGTTTATAACTCACCTTAAGTTTATTTATTCATTGCAGCAGCAATGTATTGATTTACACTTGCTTAAATGGGCTATGGAAATGTCAAATTTGTTGCTTTTTGCTTTATTAGATTTGGATGCAACACTTGAACTTGAAGGCATATTTTGACTCTTCTCTTTATTAACCACAACAGCTTGGTGAGTTTCTTTTGTTAGGCGCAAAATTGCATTCAATGTCTTCTGGATTTGGGAATTTTCAAATTCCTCTAAAGCAGTTTTGTTAGTCTGATGCGCAGATTCCTCACTTACCTTTTGTTTCTTAGGTGGAGGAGAAGCACTTTCTTCAGTCTGTGAAACATCTAGTGAAAAAGTTTCATTTTCTAGATTAGCAGTTGATGAAGTTGGTTCATTTTTCTGAGGTCTAGCACTAGCACATTTTGTGAACAAACTAAATGACTGCTTTGCCGTATCTCTTTGCTGCACTTCATCCTGGTATTTCTTACTGCAATATCTAAGCTGTGGGCCCAAACTCTGGGACCTCTTGTATTGTAACAAATATTTTTTTTGGAATTAAAATGTTCCTCCCAGTTGCTTCTTTGAATATTTGTTCTTGCATTGACCACAAAAGTAACCCCTTTTAACACCCTCACTTTTCTCTCCAACTTCATCAATATTAGGATCCATTATTGATTATTGACTACCTGAAAAAATACAAAATAAGTAAAAGTTAGTAAATATAGTATGGTAAAAGTGAGTAAAAGTAAGTAAATATAGTACAATGAAAGTAAGTAAAAGTAAGTGCTTTAAACTTAGTAAGGAAGAGTAAGTAAAAGTAGGTAAGTTAAAGTAAGTTTAAACTTAACTAAACTTTTCAATTCTAGTCATGGTGGATTACTTAAAACCGCACAAGTAATTATCTGGCCAATTTATCAAACCTGGCCGAGATCAATGGAACATAGTCCAATCCTGATAATTTTATATTAAAAAAATATACGTTTTAATAAAATTTTAATTATCAAAACATTGAAGCTTAACAAAAAATAAAAATAATTGTTAAATATGGAATTACCAACTAAACTTAAAATAACTAAATTTGTAATTTAAAAAAATTGGTTTGTACAAGAACGTATACGCAAAAAAATTGCATAACGTCTAGCGGATGAACAAAACCCAAACCCAAATTTACTTTTTCTCATGGTCAAATTTACTGGAGCAATGCTCCCAAGATCCCAGGAATCTGGAGTCATGACAATGCCACCCCTACGATATTACAGTAATTGAAAAAAACATGGAGCCCACGAAAGAGCATATTCGACATGTGATGCTGTATGAGTTCCATAAAGGATCTAACGCTAGTGAATCCGCAAGAAACATTCAGAGTTTATGGAAATAATGATGTGAGTGAATGGATGTGTAGGAAATGGTTTAAGAAGTTCAGAAATGGATACTTCAGTCTGAAAGATTATCAACGAACAGGACGACCAACTGAGTTAGATGAAGTGTTGCTGAAAGCAGTAGTAGAGGAAAACCTAATGGTAACTGTAAGAGAACTTGGCCTGCAACTCGGCGTTAGCCATATGACCATTCATCGTCATTTGAAGCTTTTAGGAAAAGTAGTGAAGGTTGGAAAATGGGTTCCGCATGATTTGTCACAACCGAATCTTCAACATCGAATCGATATTTGCACATCACTGCATTCTCGGCAACTGCAGCCACCATTTTTAAATCTGATCATCACTGGGGATGAAAAATGGGTCCTCTATAATAATAATAATAATATTAAGCGTTGACATCAGTGGCTTAGCCATGAAACAAAGCCTGAACCTCAGCCAAGGAATGCTATGCGTTTGGTGGGATATGCAAGGAATTATTCATTTTGAGTTTCTGCCAGATAACCAAACAATCACAGCTGAAGTCTACTGCCAACAACTCCAACGACTGAAGTTGGCATTACAAGAAAAATGTCCTGCATTAATTAATTGCAGAGGTGTTCTATTCCAGCAGGATAATGCGCGCCCTCACACTGCTTGAATCACCACTGCCCAATTGGAGGCATTTGGTTGGGAAAAAATGCCTCGTCCACCTTATTCTCCGGACATCACACCTTCAGACTACTATTTATTCAGAAGTCTGCAACACCACCTAGATGGACAAAAGTTGCAATCCAGGGAAGCTATCAAAAATGAATTGATTGCTTTTTTTTAACTCGAAACCAAGGGATTTCTTCGAACGTGGCATAAAAAAACTTTTCTACAGGTGGGAGAAGGTTATAGAAAAAAAAGGGAATTATATTGATGATTAATTTGTTATTGTCATTTAATTTTTGCTGTGAATAAACTAAAAATTCGAGCAGAATATATGTTACAACTTTATATATAATCATCGATGCATTTATGATTTTAGTGGAATGTATAGAGAGTTAAATATCTTTATGCAAAGAGCATCATTCTGCTATTTATTTACTTACTATTATTATTATATGATTGATGATGAAACTGGGGTGGGCCTAAAAAAATGATGGTCCAGACTAGCTTGCACTGCTATTTTTCAATCTTGGCAAGTGTATAGTGTGAATTTTAGTCAAACTACTTGCCTGCTTTAATATGTGGTATGACTAATGCTTGAATAACACATTTCTGGTGCAATATGACAACTCTTAAAAATTCGCTTACTTTACAAAGTCCCCAGACATTTATTTTTTGTTTTCATTATTTCTTCTCCCGAAGTAATTTTCATGCGTCAGCGATGGAAAATTTTGATACGAAATAATACGTTTTTCTTGTTATGTGGACCCAATGCCTACATATTGGGTTCTATTGTATGGCAATTATTTCCATTCCCAATAGGCTATGTCGCCAATCCCGAGGCAATTTTGTAGTTCTTTAATTGAATAAATTAATGATTTGTATTTAAGAGAAAGGTACCATAATATACGATACCATATTGTAGGCGTGTTATAGTTTTTCCTTAACAACTGTGTGAAATAAGAATATTTGGAATCTGGATTAGTCTGTAGTGTGGTCCAGACTGATCGCGGGGATCTCTGTTGCATCGCTAATATCTATCTATATATCTATATCTGTGTATCTGTATCTATCTTACAGAGTGTAGAAATCTGAATTTGGAAGTTGTTAGCTGCTCCTTAATTTTAGGGTCACATTTTGAACAGTTTTTGGAGAGAGAGAGAATCACATATAATCCATATAATTATTTTTTTTAGAATACTGAGCAGTGGAGTACATTTGAATCCATATCGTTATCGCTTCCCCCTTCTTCTTGGACTTTTCAAAAGTGCTCCCTTCAAGAGCTTCTGGATGCCTTTGTCCGTCCTGAATATGTGGCCGACGTCATGTGCGATGGTTGTTCCAAAACCAGCGGCAGGCCATCACAGACTACTTTTTCAAAAAAGCTTACGATTGGGAAGGTAGTTTGTATTTCTAGAAGTTTAAATTGAATAATAGTTGATAGCTTCTCATTGAATTGAGTATATTTTGATAGTAAATATAGTACTGCGCAAAAGTCAGAGACTACTCAGCACTTTATCATGCGATTAGCGATATGGCTTTATAGTAAATTTTTTGATGAAATAAGACCCAAAGTATATATATCGTGGAAGGAATGTCTCTACAAATAGATTGTAATTGTGATTTAATGTAGGCCTATCTCAGTCAAGTTTTGCGGAAGTGAACACTAACTTTGTATCTGGCTTTGTTGATGAATGCTTGTTGAAGTTCAATTTCAGATGTTTTGTGAATCTATTCATCAGTATTCTCTGGGAAAAATATGGAAGCAAAACTTTATAGCCTTTGTTGATAATAGTCTGTATTTTACCCTAGGAACATTAGGTGCAATTTTCTTTGTACTTTTTTCTACCTCCTGGTATGAATTAAGGATTGTGAATGATCCACAATAAAGATGTTTTGTTTGTGGCACCAAAGAGCACCATTTCGCATGAGTAAAGCATATTATAATAACACTATACAAAAAAAGGCTACAGTCAAAAGAAAGTAAAGAAACGAAGTTTTGTCAAGGAATCGTTCAAAACCTAATCGAGACAGTGAAATTGGCACAAATGATACAAGTAGACGTGGAAGACCATCAAAGCTATCGCAGTGTGATAGTGAACATCTGAGGATTAGATGACGAAGTGGCAGATATAAATCCAGCTGCTGCGTTCACTTTCGCAGAATTTGACTTAGATAGGTTAAAGCACAATTACAATCTGTTTGTAGAGACTGTCCTTCCATGATATACATAATTTGGGTCTTATTTCAAAAAAAAAAAAAATAAACTGAATTCATATGGCTATTTGCACGATAAACCGCTCGGTAGTCTCTGACTTTTGCACAGTACAGTATATATCAAATATATACCAATGACTGAAATTTTAGGACTCCTCTTAGTAGTAATAACTTAATAAACTGATAAACAAGATTATAGCCATTATTTTTAGCTTCCAGAATGCTTGTGCATCCATATTCAAAGAACCGTTTGGCTGGAAAATGGATGTGCTTTGAAAAGGAAGGATTTTGTAGCTATCCCAGAAGTTCTCAATATGGACCCCTATACATACACAGTGTCCATTAATTATCAGGTAAAGAAGTGTACGAGGTACTGAAATGTTAACTGTACTGCATAACCTGAAATTAATAGTTTATTTTATGCATGAGCCAAGTCAATGACTGAATTGAAACAGTATAACCATAGGAGTACTGGCCTTTAACATTTACTGTAATTTCTGTTCAGATCTCCTCTTGAGATTTACCCTTTGATAAACATTTGCTTCATAATTTTCTATCACTGCTACATTTGAAAGTATGACATAACCTGTTTTGAACCCTTATTCAAATGTAAAATAATAAGATATTCCATTCTCTCAGGAGTCTTTAAACATGCTCGTTGGAAAGAATTATGAATAGAGTTCAATTTTTCCTTTCAAGGTCTTAGCGATTACATTATTCAGTGGCCTGATTCAACGCACTTTGTTAGAGAGAAAATCATCTTTTCATAGTCTAAATTCTTATAATTTTGTACTTTTTCTGGCTACGCAGTCCGATTTTTACGTGCAATATTTTACCTTATTTGTTCATTCTTATGTAGTAAATTAGGCCTATTTAGATTTTACGGTATGAACATGTATTGAATTCTTTCTTTGGCCAACGCGGGTTAACTTGCTTGATAGGAAGAAGCTTGTATCTCCAACCTTTCTGGAGACAGCTTTAAATTCGGTAGTAGTAATTAACATTAAATTCTGTAGGCTTTGTGATGTTCGAGTTGTTTCGAATTGGAACTGAATTTTTAACTTCGATTCATTTAAGCAAACTCTTAGAGGAGGATTATTAGGAGGTCGAGACTCATTGAAGACTCTGTCTAATGTCAGCGTACAAAGCGGAAATGATTCCATTGGATTATTTGAGTCGCTTCTTTCTAGTCAATTTCAGGGACTGAGTTCGAAAAGGTAAGAACTACCATTACATCAAATACAAAGATGCTTTCGTTTTCATATATGAATTCATTTTGCATGCATTATTGCAGAATATATCCTAAAAGTGAAATGTATCGCTTTAATTACACTGTCTCAACTAAGTAATTACAATGAAAGTTTGGTCATGAAGTGTTACAGAAGTGATAGTATTTTATTTTGAGGAAGGCGCATTCGACGATAGGAATTACTTACGCTATAATCACTTCACCACTTTATAGACCGGGATGGAACGATCATTCCTTGTATAAACTCCAAGCAGTTGTTGTACACGTAGGAGACGTTTTCTCTGGCCACTTCGTTACTTACAGGCGGGGAGCTATCAATACTAACTTGAAAGATCGGTATGTTCTTCCTTGTAGTGTTTTAAACCATCACCCCTTTCCGAAAATGCTGATGCGCAACACCGTGCGATACATTATTTGTTCTTAATTGTTACTGTATTTCAGATGGTTTTACACGTCGGATGTCCTAGTCAAAGAAGTCTCTTTAGAAGAAGTTCTTCAGTCCAATGCTTACATGATCATCTATGAACGACTTAGCTTATAACATCATCATTTAAGAGTTAAAAACTCATTCCCAAACATTTTTAATGTATGAATCTAACTAATTGAAATACAAATTACGTTGTTTTTTATTAAACAACGAGGAGTGGATCAGCAACGAATCATTGAACTTTCAAGGTTGAGCTTTTCACGTGACACTCGTCCAGCTGAACGGCTTCAATAATTACTAGTGAAGGTAAAAATACCCGTTAACAAAGATAATTGATGTATGATATGCTTACCAGTATCGAATCATACATTCGAGGTCAAAATCAGCCTCTATTGTACGTACGTCGCATCTTGGAATCGACGCGTTTTACTATTTCGAAGTTTTATGAAACTTTTAATACTTCGTTTTAAGACATATTTATATTTTTTCCGCCTACCCTCAACAGCTCATTTCCTTTTGTATAAGTTCGTATAGGCGATATATTATTGTACCTTAAAAATAAGTTAATTCAAGTGGAAATGAAAACTACATTTTTTTGGGGAGCTATTGAAGAATAGGGACCCCAGCCTTCTTTAGTTAGCTTTATAAGGCTAACTAACGAAAATATGATTACCTAACCTAACCAATCGTCAAGGGCGTACAGTTAACCTTAGGCTAGGCTAGGCCAGGCCGTGATATTTTCGTCAGTTAGCTTTATAAGCATAACTAAAGAAGGCTGGGGTCCCTATTCTTCAATAGCTCCTTTTTTTGTTTTTAGAAACTTGCATTGTTTATAGCAATGTTTTCAATTAACGAGCATTACTGATTTCATTTTATATTTTCATGTGAAAGTGCTCGAGGACGTATACAAGCTTTTTATATACATATTTTTTAAAAATTAATTTATCCATTCAAGTAGTATAATCTTATTGCAAAGCTGTGATTCCCAACTTTTTTGGCTCAAGGCATTCCACTGCCATC
This sequence comes from Bathynomus jamesi, assembly GCA_023014485.1. Lineage (NCBI taxonomy): Eukaryota > Metazoa > Arthropoda > Malacostraca > Isopoda > Cirolanidae > Bathynomus > Bathynomus jamesi. Next base: position 1,152,029 of record JAJOZX010000447.1, read on the forward strand.
TGTTCTTTCACCCGCCAGATTTTCGTCTCTCACGGTTCAGCCTCCCCCCACCTTCCCAAAAAAGAAAAAACTTCAAATCTAATAAGTAGAGCTTCTGTATGGACAGAAGAAATCGCGAATATTGATTAATTTGAAGTGTCCATATATTCAGTAAATTTTAAATTTCCAATTAATTATTTTTATGAAATTTCACGACACTCTAGTTGGGAAGCCCTGTTGTGAAGGATAGGCAACGTGCGGACACAAGTAACTTAAAAACTGCATTTGAAACAAATTTTGTCGCTGAACTGAAAGATCTGCATGCACAAATTGTAATTTACAGCTGAAAATTATGTTCGAGTAACGTTGATTTTAGTACGTAACACAAAGGAAAATTAGAAGCTTTTCGATTTCACCGTTAAGTACTTCTCGGATGTGCTTCCTACTTTTGCATCAGACACGGGGCCGAGGCCTCGAGGCTAGCCTCGGACTTCAAAATTGGCCTTGTCTCAGCTTCGAAGCTTGCTAGAAAGTGGAAAGGCTTTTGGGAATCCTGATTTTTTTTTTGTCGTGTACTTCTCGATTGCTTTTCTTTGAAAATATCATTTACATATTTAATTAATACAGAAAAAATACACTGAAAATTGTTGTACGTTTTTCGAACCAGTCAGTCATATCAAGGTTAAAAGGCCTTAGCCCCTACGTCTGTTTTGCATTAAGATTTGTAGCGTTTGTTGCCTCGTTATAATTACATTTAGGTTATTTCAAATGTTACTTCAAGTACTAGCTATTAGAAAGTTTTGCAGTAATTTCGGAGTACTTTTAAAACTTGTATTGGTATCACTGCCAATACTGTGCCAAATAGATTATATCCAATATACTAACTTAAGTTGTAAATTATCTGAAGGAGAATAGAGATTTCTAATCTTAGTTTTATTTTTAACCCTTTAAGCAGGGTAGTTTAAAATTGTCGAAATTCAGCAAGTTGAAGCAGCTCCAGGAAAAGGATGTTTAAGATAGTATTACGTACGAGGGTTTTAAGGAAGTCCTGTCCTGTTCTCTCTCCTGAGAAATGGCCTCTGCGGGTGGCCAGACTTCCCTACAACTTTTAACATGTTTGTAGCGTAACTGTCATACACACCAGGGTCAGAAGTACTATGTCATTCCCTAATGAAACCAAGGCCTCTACTGGATTTGTACATATACTTTTGATTGTCATACTAGTGGCACACTTGAAGTACATTAATAATTCATAAGTATGCTCAGATTTAATGATTAACACAGCTAGAAATAAGGTAATTCAGTGATTTGCCATTGATGATGATAAAAAAAACTAAGTTTCCTGGAAACTATGTAATGAGCACTATAAAATCAGATCCACAGTATATTCTTTCTTTCGCGACAATTCACATTAACAAAATACAGTTGAGCTGGCTGTATTCAGTAGTGAGCAAGAAAAAACGAGGAGCTATTGAAGAATAGGGACCCCAGCCTTCTTTAGTTAGCTTTATAAGGCTAACTAACGAAAATATCATGACCCAACCAATCGTCAAGGGCGTACAGTTAACCTAACAATTGGTTAGGTTAGGTCGTGATATTGATATTTTCGTTAGTTAGCCTTATAAGCCCAACTAAAGAAGGCTGGGGTCCCTATTCTTCAGTAGCTCCAAAAAAAATTTTAGTCGCCATCATCAATAATAATTTGAACAAACTCAGCAGTTTCCAAAAAACCGGAATAAATCATCATTCTTCCCAAACTAATCCAGCTCTAGTTTTCTAACCAGCCACATATTGGCCTAAAAACAAATGAAAGATCATGTCTAGGACTACTTGATTTAAACCTCAGCGATACAGGAGTATCTAAATATACAACTACATTATATACAATTCGTCGAAAGTACTCTTAAGAGCAATTATTTAGGCACTATAAAGTGAAAATTGACTAGAATGAAATTACACATTATTATTTTATACTATATCTGAAAACATCAATTGGTACGCTCATTTTGATTAAACCATTTTAGAAATTAGTAAATAATAATTACGCAGAAAATTAAATTCTATGATGACTAACAGTACATATCAAATTATCACAGACACAAGTTATACAGAAAAAAGTGCCAAGTAAATTCTTATAGAAAACTACATAAAAACAGGGCATGCAATAACTTTTGGAACTACTGTGCATTAAATGTGTGATCCTAGTTCATTCATTCTTTTGATTCATAAAAGGCTTCAGATTTTGAGAAATCTGGCAAAATACAAGTCATATTTAAAGATCTTTGAGAGATTCCATTAACTGAATGATTAAATTACAGTTCCTTCAAACTTCATGACTTATTTACAAACAATTGTACCAGCTCTTGATTAAAAAAAAAGTATTTTTTTTACAAGAGTACATTACAGGCTTTTGACGAATTTTAGGTGGTTATACTGTATATTAAAACTGTTTCCGATTATTTTTGATGTTTGAACGAAATTAACCTTCGTTCAAACCGCATCAGAAAAACAGTTTTTATTTACAAAGCCTGTAATGTACGCTTGTAAAAATTTACCATAAAAAAATGTTCACATTTAAACTCTTAAGTAAATAAGTGGTGCACATCTACAAGAAAAAGTGAAAAGTGATTCTAAGACCTTTAGTGTATTCAACAGTACACTTCAAGGAATGAAGGGAAAACCAGAAGCTAAAAATATACATATCTGTACAGCAGTAATAAATAGTATGGTAAGATAAGGTAGGCTGAGGTTATTTTTTTTTTAGGCTCAAATTCAGTTTGAATTACGCTATACCACCATTTTTTAGCTTGCTTTAAGCAATTTCCTAGAAACAGGATAGGATAACAGTTTTAGTAGTTCAATACCGACGTTCAATTTTATTCACTCCACGATAAAATCTCAATTTTTTTTTTTTCTCCTATGTTTCTCAGAGCATTAAGAATTATTAGTTCTGAATTTTTTATTCGGACTCGTGCAATATTATGAACATTGTTATTAAACCATGTTATCCTATTCCATTTTTAGAATATTGTTTAAGCAAAGGTTATAAAAAGGTATTATAACTGAACAGTAATTTGATCATAAAAATATCCTTAAAAAGTAATGATAGGGTTAACAACCTTCGTGGATCGTGGGATCGGAACCACGGGTCGCTACGTAATCTGGGCGCCTGGGCGCGGAGGACGGTCTCCCAGATCCAGACCCAATGTCGCGTAACTTCGTTGTTCTCTAGGAAACGGTGTTACGACACGGGAATGTACATTAATCTATTTCATAAATATAAATTTCAATAACAGTTCTGGAACGTAAAAAATGGACCAAATCTTGTTAAAATACCTTTTTCTTTAATTAGTACGAGTTAATATTTTGCTAATTCCTTCCGAACCATTTTGTTTACGCTGTAGATATATATTTTTGCCTTTTCCTTTTAGTCCACAACGAAGACACGCTTAACTCAGAAACAACATATCGCCTCAAAGGAAAGACCATGAGAGAAAAGCGGAAACAGGAGTTTATGACATTGCTACATTGGTTTCAGCTGATCTTTACAATGTCGCAGAAATAATATTTTGTGAACACCTAGTTTGACTCCTTTGATGAAGAGTGGTAAATTTGTGACGTTATATTTTCTCACACTACATCGTTCTAAGATTAAATTTTGTTCCGATTTATAATCATCATCCGACAGTTTGAATGTTCCGACTTATTTCACTGAAATTCTTTTAGTTAATTTGAGAGAATGGATTTTTTTCTTTATGTTGTTTATCAGCATGTTATATATATCTAAAAACGGACCTAGTATGTTTCATGGACTGCTCTCGATTTTCCTACGAAATTGCAAACAAGGGCAGTCGATGACCCTGATTTTGTTTCTGCAATCGGTTTTCTTGAGAAACCTAACCTAACCTAACCGAGTTTCTTATACTATTGTTTTTTGCAAGATATCGCATTAATTCTTGTCATTTTTTGTGAATTTGTATGGCGTAAGCGCCACACCAGCTCGGACTTATTCAAAAGGATGTTGGAGTGTATTGCGTCGTTTCAGTAAATAAATTTATTCAATATCCAATAACATTTCTTAAGAAAACCGATTGCAGAAACAAAATCAGGGTCATCGACTGCCCTTGTTTGCAATTTCGTAGGAAACTCTAGAGCAGTCCATGAAACATACTAGTCCCCTAAAAACTTAGTTTACCTGATAAATTTAACACATTTTGCGAAGTATGGTTTTGTCTAAAACTGTCCATAAATTTAATTGAAATTTCATAATAATAATCATATTTTTGCTCAGATCTGTATTAATTTATTAAACCTTATTAAACTTCGTCCAAGGTGTACTGTTGAATCCAAGAAAGGCCTTGGAATAGCTTTTAATTTTTTCTTGTGGATGTGCAACCTGCGCATTATATATACACTGTGTAGTATGTGTGTATATAAACAGTGTATTTTCTCACATGGGAGAGTGGAGGTGAACTTCGGGTCACTCGAGCTCCAGCAATTACAGAGTAGCTGGTCGGACCTTCCAACCGCACCAACGGTGGGAGTCGAACCCGGGCCCTTCACAGTCCAAGCCCAATCTCCAACAAACCGAATCACGAAAGTTCGCCTCTACAATGTAATTTTGTAAACTAACTACTTAAACTTCACAAATTAGAAAATAAATTTGATGTATTTAACTGTTTGTCTCACATTAAATAAATCAGTTAAAATTAAAGGAGACAATTTTTTTTATATATAAATAAAATTCAAAATGGTAAAAGCTAATGAAAATATTTAGGATAACTAATTAATTATTTATGAAATTGCTTGAAATTCTTATCTCAAGTTTTTTCATGAAATAAGAGACTGAAATTTTGAAATTCTCGGCGCATGTCAATCAGAAGTCGTTGAAATGGAAGTCCTCCCTCCGCTCCTCTCTACTGCAGCCCTTAGCAAAAACAGTGGTCAGAGAGGGAGTCCTTGTCATCCTGCGAGTTCTCCAAACGCTTCCGCTTTCCTCTTTTCCCTGGCAGCAAACTCGATTCCAAAGCCGTATTCATACGCTGCATTACGGCTTCCAAAAGTAGGTTGACAGCAACTTCTACGTTGTATCCAGTGGCAGCTGATGTTTCTATGTAGGGAAACCTGCGCATGTTTTGACGAGAAAACTTGATACAAAACAGCTTAAAAAATATTCAACATGCCACATATGGTAAAACTCTCAAATTAAATATTTAAGAGGCAATTTTACTTTATCAGTGGCCTAAGAGAAAGGTAAACGCGTACACAGATTGTATCAGGTCATCGATGTTACAAATTCATTTTACATATGAGGGGTCGCGTGTCTTAAGATACCTAAGCGCCACCACAGGCGAAAACGTGTTTTTGATGGATATCACTATTTTCACCCTTCCTCTATTGCGTGGTTTGGGTTATAATGACCTTGCGACACTAGAAGTATGGTTGAAAACCTTATGAAGCGAACTACTCTTTTCACCTCTATCGCCAGCCAAAAGTTCACCCAAAGTTCGGCATAATAAGAAAATCAAAAAATTAAAAAAATATATTTCAAGTATAAAATATAAAAATCTATTCCAAAAACTTATCAACATCTTCATTAGCATACTTAGAACTCTAATTTAGCCAAAAATGAACGTTCTAGCTCAATTAATAACAGAGATACTATTGCGAGAATATTGCTAAACTTTGGAGGCGATTTCTGGCGAATTTTAATTTTGGCGCCTAGGTACCTTAAGACGCGGGACCCCTCATATATATATATATAATTTTTTTTCTCTCTCTAATTTACCGCCGATTCGTACCTATAGAAAGTGGTACATATCTCGGCGAGGCAGTGGGTGGGTGGTATTACTGTGCTGGAGGTGGTAGACTAGGGGAGTGAGTAAGGGTCAGTTGCTGGATAGTGGGTAGGAGGGGTATGGTTTTAGATGCGATGGAGCAGATGGGAGTGAGTAAGGAAGAAGAAAATCGCTTCCGGTGAAAAGTGGGGGCCTTCGGCGAGTATGGATCGTAGACGGTCGGGTATGGGATTTTCGGCCGAGAGAGGGAAACACCTGCGACGAAGAGCGGACAACTTTGGGCATTCCACCAGGTGTATGGCAGGTAGGGCAAAGCGGGGCTGGCGATTTCGCCATAAGGTGTCCGTGGGTGATGCGGGTGTAGCCTAGGTGGAGACGGGCTAGAATTACTTCTTTATGGCGGGACCGGTGGAATGAGGAGGCCCAGTATCCTATTTGTGGCTTGATCATGTGGAGTTTATTTTGTGTGGCCTGGTCCCATTCCCGCTGCCATATGGAGCGGAAAGTCGAGAAGTCGGAGAAGGGGAGGGGTCGGGAGGAGGCCGGCAGTGAGCAGGCCGTCTTTGCCGTGCGGTCCGCCTCCTCGTTACCCCGTATGTCGACATGAGCCGGGACCCAGCAAAAGGCGACTGTCTTGTGTTGGAAGGCCCTTAAAAAGTGGCAGGTTTGCTGGATGGTACAGACGAGCAGGTGAGGAGAGTGAAATCTTTCTAGGGAGAGAAGTGCGCTTTGGGAATCTGAATAATTGACGAAAGAGCTTGCAGAGTGGGTGCGCACAATATCGAGGGCCTCCGTAATCGCGAAAAGTTCCGCCGAAAAAAACAGAAGCCTCGCGGGACAGGCCGACGCCCCGGGAAAGCGGCTGGGACAGAATCACCGCTGAGGAGGCCACACCAGCTTCCGAGCGGGAACCATTTGTGTAAATGGCGACTGCGTTGGGTTGCGTGTTCGCGGAAGAGTGACCTGTATATCATGGCGCTCGTGGTATTCTTCAGTAGGGCACACAGATCCCTGCAAAACTTGATAGGGGTGAGGAGCCAGGGGGGGATAGATGCTGAATGAAATGGGGATAACTGAGGGGGCGGGCATGTTGAAAAGATCAAGGAAAGAGCGGACCACTTCAGTGAAGTGCCAGCTCCGTCCCTGAGGTGGTAGTTCAGAAACCGCCGTGCCCAGAAGTGAAGAAGGTAGCCTCTGTGCACAGAGGTATGTCCTCATGAGGAGTAGACCCCATCGGAGGGCGAGAGGGAGATGATCGCATTCCACGTGGAGGCTGGAGAGCGGAAAGCACCGGTAGCGAGGCGGAGGCCTCTATTAAGTACTGGGTCCAGGATACGGAGACGGGCGTTGGAGGCTGAACCGTAAACTGCACTACCATAGTCCAGCTTCGACTGTACTATGGAAGTGTAAAGGCGAAGAAGAGAGCGTCGATCTGCACCCCATGTGGTGTGGGAGAGGTGATCCAGGAGAGCGAGGGGGCGTCGAAGGGATTGCTTTAGGTGCTTGAGATGGGGAACCCAATTGAGCCGTCGGTCTAGGGTCATGCGCAGAAAACGCGTGGAGGGTACCACCTCAAGAGGACTGCCGTATAATGTGACAGAGGGTAGAGGAAGGGTTGTGGGTCTTCTTCTATTGAAGAGCATACACTTGGACTTAGGGATGGAGAGGCGGAAACCCACCGACGTCGCCCACCTTTCCACCCGGTAGATGGCGAGCTGCATTTGTCGTTGAACGACGGACGGTTCTCGCCCTGCGAAGTAGATCGCAAGGTCATCCGCGTAAATGGAAGAGCGGATGGTGGGTGGAAGGCATTGTGAGACCGTGTTCATCACGACGGAGAAGCAGAGAACACTGAGGATGCTTCCCTGTGGGACCCCGTCCTCCTGCACGAAGGTGTCAGAGAGGACTGAGCCCACCCGGACTTTAAAGGTCCGGGAGGAAAGGAAGCCCCTGATGAAGGTCGGCATGGCTCCGACGAGGCCCAGATGTCGGAGCTGACCGAGGATCATTGCTCGACGGGTGGTGTCATAGGCCTTCTGGATGTCGAAAAAAATTGACAGTACGAACTGTCCATTGTCGAAGGCATCCTGTATGTCTCGGCTGAGAAGCAGGAGGGGATCAGTGGTGGAGCGGAATTGTCTGAAGCCGGACTGGGTAGCCGGGAAGGAATTGCTATTTTCAAGGACGAACGATAATCGCGTAGCGACCATTTTTCGAGGATTTTGCAGGCACAACACGTCAGGGCGATTGGTCTGTAGTTTGTGGGGTCCAGGGAATCTTTGCCGGGTTTGGGGATAGGGATTGGGCCTCCTTCCACCTAGAGGGAAGGCGCCCTCTATCCATATGCGATTGTATAGGTCTAGCAGGAAAATCTGTAAGGTAGTGTGGATGTGCTGGATCATGCCGTACGGAATACCGTCCGGACCGGGACAAGGGGATCGTCGAGAGGCCAGTGCCGCCTGTAGTTCACGCATGGTAAACAATCGGTTGTAGGTGCTGTCTATGGACGGTGGAGAGGGGCTATCGTCAGGGGCGGGTACGGAATCGGCTGCAGAGGAAGAAACGGCGGCGAAGGTAGAAGCGAGGTGGTTTGCCACCGACTTGGGCTCACATAGGAGTCCGTCATTAGTCCGGAGGACCGGGGTCGGGAGGGGACATGTCGCCTCTCGACACCCCGTACCTTCTTCCAGATGGTAGCCGAAGGTGTGTGGCGGTGATGCCGGACACAAAGGCACGCCAAGAGGCTCGGCGCGCTGTCTTCATTGTGCGGCGGGCGATGGCCCTGGCCCGCTGCATCTCCGTGCGATGGATGGGGAGTCGCGTCCGGTAGAAGCGCCGAGTTGCCTTCTTCTTGGCGCGCACGGCCTCCGCGCACTCCGGGGTCCACCAAGGCACCCGTCGGGCGGGGGTAGGCGGAGGATCGTGGTACGCTAGTGCTTGCAGCCGCTAGAACGACGGACTCGAAATATGCGATGCACTCGTCGATGGATGGGAAGTGGGCAGTTGTAAGGGTTGTATACGTGTTGTCGCGGAAGCGGGCCCAATTCGCGTTGGTAGTAACCCACCTTACCGGTACCCGAACAGTCTGGTCGGGTCGATTGAGCGTGAGTTGAATGGGGAAATGGTCACTTCCATGGTCCTCTCGGAGGACTTGCCACGTGAAATCTAGGAGGGCATCAGTTGAAACGAGGGACAGGTCTATACAGGATGGAGTGCAGGTGGTGGCATGGTAGAATGTAGGAGAGCCATCATTGAGGCACTCGAAGGAGAGCTCGGTCATGACAGATATCAGGGTTGGGGCCATATAGGTGGTGTGTGTGTCGCCCCACAAGGGGTGGCGACTATTGAAATCGCCCAGTAGTAGGAAGGGCCTGGGGAGTTGTTGTACGACTTCCACCAGGTCGTCGCGGGAGACTTGAGTGTGGGGGGGAGGTAGATTGAGCAGACGGTGTACTGTCTATCCAGGGAGAGCCGGGCGGCAATCACCTGTAGCGGGGACCGGATGGAGAGATTGTGGAAGGGGACTGCGTGGTGTACGAGAATGGCAGCTCCCCTTCGAGTGCAGGTAGGGGGGTGGCGATGCAAGAATAACCAGTAGGGCAGGGCATGGGCCTGGTCCCCAGGATTAGCTCCTGGAGACAGACACACACCGGACGGGAAGTGGCAATCAAGGAGTTAAGGCCTTCATAGTTCGCGAATATTCCTCTACAGTTCCAGTGGACTATTGTGGTTTTCGGGGGATGGGTAAAGGTGTAGGTGCTAGGAGGTTGGAGTGTGAAGGGAGATCTGGAGTTCGCGAAATTGAAGGATGGGTCGGGAGCATGGCTGGCTATCTACCGTTCACCAGGGAAGGAATCGGTCGGCCTGTCGAACCCCGCGGAGGTTGCGGGGTCGAGTCGGCCGAGCGAGACCGGAGGCGTGGATCACGGCAGACAGAGGAAATCGTGGGCTGAGAGGGTCAGAAGTGTTTTGACGGGCTTCTGTGGTCGGGCCAGGAGGGGGCACGTTAACCCAAAAGTGGCGCCACCCCGCCTGTCCGGGTCTCACGGCGGACCCTAGGTGGCGACAGGGGGTACCAGAAGGACCGGGCGGGTAGGAGGAAGGGCGTACTCAGGGTGGCTGACAAGGAGGGGGCCGGGGATGTTATGGGGGTAGGTACTATGGGGGTGGAAGGAGGCGAACCAGAGTGGTCTCGTGGAGGGGTGGAGAAAATGGCACCAGGAGGCAAGGGCAGATCCATGAGACTCGTGGGCGCGGCCGAGCTCCCCTTGGTCACACCGTGCAGTTGCGCCAGGGCCGCATCCATTGGATCCTCGGGGAAAAGGATATTCTTCAGATTGGGTCTCGTCGTAGGGGGCGGGTCATAGATTTCAGCTACTATTGTCAGAGTGGTGGGACTTCTGCGTTGGGGAGAGATGGATATAGTGGGCGGTGTGAGGGTCCGAGCCGTCTTCTTGGTTCTAGGGGAAGACGGAGAGAGACGTTGGAAGGCTGGAGGGTCTGGCGACTCGCTCCGGCGTCTCTGCTTCGACGGCTTGCTCCGGGCGGCAGGTTAGGGCGTGTGCAGAGAGTAATGGGAAGGCAGAGTTTGAGGTGGATGGGGCATGGGTGTCCTGGTCCCAGACTCGTGGCAGGTGAGGTGGCAGGTGAGGTGGCAGGTGAGGTGGCAGGTGAGGTGGCAGGTGAGGTGGCAGGTGAGGTGCGGGAAGAGGAGGGATGGTGGGAGGAAGGAGACCGTCGGGTCCTTCGAGGATTTTCTTTGAGGGGGACAGGGAGCAGTGGCTGGGAGGGGGTTTCGGCGGCAGGCCAGGGCGGCGTGCTGAGATGATAGAGCCGAGAGCAGCGGCATAAGACACGCCCGGCCTCACCTCCCGACTCCGCACCCTGTCTCGTGCCTCACGGGGGCTAAGGAAGTCCGTTACTTGCAGGCCTCGGACCTCCTTCTCGAACTTGAAGAAAAGGCATTCGCGGGATGAAAAAGGGTGTGCGCCTTCACAGTTGGAGCATCTGGGTGTGTTGGGGCACCTGTCAGGGTGAGCGAGTTGTCCACAGTGCACACACAGTTGATGCGGCTGCCGACAAACGGAGCTAACGTGTCCAAACTTATTGCATTTAAAGCAACGGGTCGGGTCTGGGATGTATGGGCGGATAGAAAACTCGCATGACGCGCGGTCCCCCATACAATGCGGTCGGGGGGGATTAAGGTATTGAAAGTATGGAGCAGACGTGGGGTGGGGGAGGGGGTGCCTCCCTGTCGGGATGTGAAGCGATAAATCTTAGTGACTCCTTGGGGTGCGAGGTCCTCGAATTCAAACTTGAAAACGGGGCAGCCCCGAGAGGAAGGAAGGGTGGGCCCCCGAGCAGTTCGAGCACCGCGGGGGCTTCGTGCATGGGGAGGGTGCGCAGGCCCACCGCAGCAGACACATAGCTTACCCTCACGGCGGCACGCAGAGCTAACATTGCCGAACCGATTGCAGCCAAAGCAGCGAACCGGGTCAGGCACATACGGCCGCACCGAAAACTCGCACGACTGTCGATCACCCATGCCCCAGAACACCTGGGCCGGAGGCACATGGGAGTCAAAGGTCAGGAGCAGACGAGCGGACGGGGTAAGAGCACCATCCCGGCGCGAAGAAAAGCGGAAGACCTTCGTGACTCCTTGTGAGGCAAGATCCTCCTGCAACTCGCCAACCGGGATTGACAGCAGACGGGAAGCGAAAATGGTGCCCTGACAGCTATTCAGTTGCGGATGGGGAGTCACAGAAACTCTGCAATACTACAACTGACCGAGTCAAGACAAGAGAGATTCCGTAAGATACGGAAAAAGAAGGGGAGCAAAAAGAAAAAGAAGGGGAGCAAAAAGAAAAAGAAGGGGAGGAAAAAGAAGGGGAGCAAAAAGAAAAAGAAGGGGAGCAAAATGAAAAAGAAGGGGGAAAAAAAAAAATGCCACTAGCTAACTCTCTGCCCATACCCCGCGAGGAGTTGAGGAAACCCCAACAACCTACGAGGTGTGCGAGCCCCCTCGGCCCGGCAAGCCGGAATACCTAATCAAGGGTGTATATATATATATATATATATATATATATATATATATATATATATATATATATATATATATATATTCTAAGCTCGTGCTCGTGAGTGCTCTTTGTGCTCGTTTGTACGTGCTTGTTCCTGGAGGTTTCACGTGCGCCCTCCCGGCCCTAGCACCCAAGGATGATCGGGCTCGACCCTGCAGTCCTTGTCATCCTTTGGTCTTTTTCCACTTCGACTGTCCCCTCCTCTCTCTCTTTTTCCTCTGTCTTTCCTCTCACTTTTTCCGCCGAGATATGCCCTTTTAAAGAGAGGCGAATCGGTTCTTCCCGAACTTAAAATATATATATATATATATATATATATATATATATATATATATATATATATATATATATATATCAAAGCTATGACTTCTCCTTAGGGAACCGGAGCTTACAGATGAAAGAAGGATCAACACAATGGCAAACATTTTCATTTATTTGTACATCAGACGTTTCGACAAATCTTTTGTCATCATCAGTGAGTTAAGTCTTAAAACCTTAAAACAAGAAACCACAGTAATGAAAACGACCATCCCCTTCACAAAACTCAGTTTGAAATTTTAACTAGATCCAATAACCTTACAGAACTCCGAATTTTAGAATCTTTGTACATCTATAGAAACAAACCCTCCCTTAATAATAATAGCTCATCCTACAAATTACGACTCTTTTGACTAACCAACCGTTTTTCACAGACATACCCTTTCTAATCCTCTGACCATCCAGTGTTCCCTTAGACTTTGCCAAGTATGGAGGTGGATGTAAACATTGTGTATTTACCTATTGAGGTAATTTAATTTTAGTTTTTATAGTGATGAAATTTAATTTAATTTTAGTTTTTATAGTGATGAAATTTAAATGATTTTAATTTTGTATTGATGCAATTTTCATTTTGCTTTAAGGTTTTAATTGTTTTAATATTGTATTGATGTAACTTTCACTTTTCAATTTTGTTTTAAGGTTTTAAGACTTAACTCACTGATGATGACAAAAGATTTGTCGAAACGTCTGATGTACAAATAAATGAAAATGTTTGCTGTTGTGTTGATCCTTCTTTACATATATATATATATATATATATATATATATATATAATATATATTATATCCCCGCAAGGGGGTTCTAAGCTCGTGCTCTTGAGTGCTCTTTGTGCTCGTTTGTACGTGCTTGTTCCTGGAGGTTTCACGTGCGCCCTCCCGGCCCTAGCACCCAAGGATGATGGGGCTCGACCCTGCAGTCCTTGTCATCCTTGGTCTTTTTCCACTTCGACTGTCCCTCCACCCTTTCTTTTTCCTCTGTCTTTCCTCCCACTTTTTCTTTGTTTTTCCGCTGAGATATGCCCTTTAAATAGAGGCGAATCGGTTCTTCCTGAACTAAAAAAAAAAAAAATATATATATATATATATATATATATATATATATATTATTTAACTCAGAATGGTCCCTCAAGGTTTTTTTCATGATACACAGACTGTGCATGGAACAAGGAACTCTTCTGGGAAAATTAAATCCACTATAGTCCGAATAAGTAATAGTAAATGACAAACACTATAGTTTTTTCTTTTTCACAGGTCACTCGCAAAGAGACCCCAAAAATATAGCTTCCCTCACCAGCTATCTGCAAAGCAGATAGGATCCAGCTTTGGGACAGAATCTAGTGGTTACAGCTACACCTAGCCTACTATATTCAGAACCTCAATATAAGCAAAAAACTCGTTGCATTCGCGTCGGATTGAATACATCAAAGAAAAATGGTTAACTATTGTATTTTTAGCCAAAAACCAAAACTTGAACCTCAACTGGCAAAACTGAGCATCCACTTTTCAAGTCACATAACATGTCCATTTCATGATGGGATTGAACTCAGAATGGTCCCCTGAGGTTTTTCCATGCTACACACAGACCGTGCATGGAACAAGGAACTCTATTTTTGGGGCATCTTTGTGAGTGACCCGTTGCCCACATCAGGCTAACATCATGAAAAAGAAAAAACTATAGTGTTTGTCAGTTACCATTACTTATTTGGACTATAGTGAATTTAATTTTCACAGAAGAGTTCCTTGTTCCATGCATGGTCTGTGCATATCATTATATATATATATATCACCAGCTACGCCGGTCTTTGTCCTGATAGTGATCCTAGGATAAAGTGGTACAAACCTACATTAAATCCAATTTTTAAGTACATTTACACAATTTTAATGAAACTACAATTTTAGTTATTCAGATCCCTTTATGGTGAATCTTTTTTTTTAACTTACCCAAACTTTTTTGCCATTGCAGTAGCTCTTTCCTCCGAAATGACTCTTTCATTTACCAAATCGCTTTTATTCCCACAAAGAATTATGTCAGGGTTGTCGCAGTACGCATGTGTCTACAAAAATAGTAAAAGAAACTGTCAATTATATAGGTCAACGAACTTACAGAAAAAAATAAATCTCATGTTCAAGACATTCACTGCCTTTATTCCTTAATGAAATCTGCATATATAAGTTCTCAAAATGTACTAGTTTCAAGTAAAATCTATACCTGGTATTGTAGTGTATCCAAAGCCTACCTCCATCTAGTCAGTCCACGCTCTCATTATGACACGTAGATAGTTTGATATGAAAGAGTTAGCAGAAATTTTTAAGCCAGTAACAGCTTAACAATTACTTTAAACTCACGAGGCACATTTTGAAAAAGCAAAGCTAAAAAATATTTGATGTTATGTTCTTTTCTAAATTTATTTACCAAATGCCTTTTTTTTTTTGAGATCACAAAGTGTATGAGATTTCATAGAAGCGCGGACGGATTAGGTTCAATTGTATATTTTTGCTGTACCAATCAAGTTTCCATCTTAATGAAGTTAGCTATGAAGCCATAAATAAACACCTAAGCTGTTATATCACTTATAAAAAATGTTCTTTCAATCATCTAAAGATTAAATGCTCAAAAGAACAATAAAATATATTAATCGTGCACAGCATGGAAAATAACACTACATTCAAGAACTTAAATGTGCTGTGATATGACGGAAACCATATTTACGTTCTTGAGTTGAGTAAAACTTTTCCAGTAGTACCATCCAATTCCTTCGCTCACGAAAATAACAGCCCATATTTCAAGGGTATTTTTTAGAAACCTAAGATATAATACATGTTGTTTATCTTTTGGGAATTGGGAACAATTATTTTTAAGCAAACAACCACTTGGGCCAATGTGAAACTTAAAATATAATTATTTCTGTAGGTGGGATGTTTAATAATTACGGCACTCATTTGTTTAACAATTACCTTCAGCTGTTCCAACCAGCAACGTATGTCCAAGTAGGACTGCTCGTTAGTGACATCAAAAATGAGAAGGAAACCCATGGCATCCCGATAAAATGCAGTTGTTAAGCTACGAAACCTACAAAAGGATCACAACCCTGGGTTAGTCACCGATGTCTGAGTCATCATACTGTAGAATCTACTGAAACCTTAATTGCATTCAGCATAGCAAACACTGCAATTTTTAGCTCGCAAGTATACCTAAACTTAAGCTTTACTACTGAATGTAATATGTGAACTAAAGAAAGAAATGATACAAATAGGCCTCCTTGCTTATTAATGCTAATGTGAAGGAAATTCAAAAGCCTGAATAAAAAAAAATAGTCTACTTATCAATCTATTACCAAACAGCATCTAACATGCATTGCAAAAGTGCGTTAAACATGCATATAATAAAAAAAAAAGTTATGCCAAATAGGCTACACCTATTCCAATGTTAGAAATAACAAATTAGTATTATTCTACTCAGTTTATAAATAAAAAAACTGTTACAATGCGTGTGAGTGAGTTGGGGCTTTCCTTACTTTTCTTGACCTGCCGTGTCCCAGAGTTGCAAATGAACTCCTTGTTCATGATTAGATCCACTGTATCTGTAAATCTAAATAAAAACTCAAATGAACATTAATGGGGCTTCAATACATTTTCAATAATCTTAACCTCTTACCCAACTCTAATCGAAATATGAAATTCCTTGAAATTTCCTAGAGATATCTACGACTTATAAACTTTAGTATGCATATAAAAAATAATTTGGAAGCAAGCCTTAAATTAAAAAATATATACAATTCGAATTTCAGTTATTAATAATAATAATAATGTATTTAAGAGTACCAAACAGGCCTGGGCAAAAAGACTTGTCATAGATGGATGAACCAATCAAACTGAGTTGAGATGCAAGATTACATCCAAAATGATACTCTCATCCACTTACAAAAAAAAAAGGCTACAAAACTAAAAAATAAAAATAATACCCCCCCCCCCCCCCCACTTATTTTCAAGAAAGCAGGTAGGGTGTGGGGATAAAGGGGGGAGTATCAAATGAAGGTGCTAATTTAAAGTTAAATTTTAAATAGTAAATGCTCATAGAGATACTACGCTGATGTAGTTTCCTGCCTACCAGCTCCTGGGTTGGGTTGAGTTGGCCATTTACCCTGTTAATATTTAGGTTAAAGGTGACCCTAGGAGCACATTCACCCCAACATTGTCAGGAAATGAGCTTCCTGGCTGATACCTGTTCACCAAAAACATAAAATAGCCTAAGAAAATAACATCATCATCAATTAGTAATTTTAATGCCTCTTCTTATTTTTTATTTTTGTATGCAAACTTTTTTCAAAACTGTACCATTGTCTACCAAAATCAGGATACACTGCACAACTACAGTATACCTTATGATAGAGTACAGTATATGCAAGTACAGAAGAAATCCCCTGCGTTAATGACCTTCACATTAGCAGAAACTTCACTCGGACAGACTAAATTGCTGTCTGGTTATTAACATTCAGTTTAACGTAATACAGGTCATTAAAGTGAAGATTTCCACTAAAAAAGTGTTAGCATCACCGAGCTTCACTTTAGCGGACTCTGAGTCGTTAAAGTGAAGGTGACCCAAGTCTGCTATCTACAATTGGGCTGACAGCTGGAACGAGGTCAAGGAGTCCACTCTGCACAATGCCTGGAAGAAACTGCTCCATAACATCCATGACCTGGAAATAGACTTTGAAGGCTTCGAGCCACAGGACTATTTGGGTGTTCTCCAACAAGCAGGTGAAACAGAGGCTACAGAGGACAAAGTTGTGGAATGGCTTAATGCTGACGATGGTGACCCAGGGTACGAAGATCTTAGTGAGAGTGAAATTGCGGCCAACATTTCAGTCAGGTCTGAAGACAGATCCACTGATGAACCTCTTGATGATGATGATGAGGATGCTGAAGATGTGTCTGAGGTTATACCCAAGACTACGTTGAGCCAGGCAAGAGACGCTGTTGATGTTCTGCTGAAATTCATTGATGAGACTATGGCACTGCCTAATATTCTCCCTTACTATAACTACATAAGGAAGTGCCAAAATGAAATCATTGCCAGTCAAAATAAAAGGATCAAGCAAACAAAAATTCATGATTTCTTCAAGCCCCCTGATGCATGTCCATGCCCGTTTCAAGCAGAATGTCTGACCTTTCACTGCCCACCAAACCATCACCAAGTATTAGCAGCAGTGTTGGCTTCACTGTGTCACCACTCCAGTTTCCTGAGAGTGCAAGTACTAGCAGTAGTACTCCTTCAACAGCCATCGTACTGGAGCCTGAAGTGGAGTTCAGGACTCTCACACCAAACATAGTTTTTTTCAGCCATCACACCAGAAGTTCCCAACGATATTTTGGAGGATTGACTATATATGGTGAGTACATAAAAATAAATATTTACATGTGCATGTGTTCATAAGTAGGTAAGTCTAAGTCTGCATTTTCATGTTATGTGTTGAATGTGAAGATTTGAGAGGGCTATACATACATGTATAACTGTACTGAAGTATTTTGTTACAGAAAACCCCACTTTAATGTCCCATAGTCCGGTAAAGTGGGGGTCATCCATACTTCACTTTAACGTTCCCTGGTACATTAAAGTGGGGGGTTTCCGTACTTCACTTTAGCGACCACACACTCCCTCCAAAGTGTACATTAATGTGATGGTCTACTGTATATATATAAGGTCAGAAAATTTTGAAAAGAAAATGATTATTGCTACTCTCTCTTTGTGTATAAATTTGTTAGATATTTTGCAATACATTACAGAAAATCACAAGAATTTTCTATTTATTTTCCTTGATACCAATTTACATTACAGTGCAGGAATACTACAATTAAATTAAACAAGGTTATTCATTTCAGTGAATTTGTAATGGAGAGAGAAAATGAAGGACAATTTCCATTCTTAGACATTTTAGTTACAAAATTCAATTCAAACAGATCACTTTTAACCCTTTCATGCCTGAATTATGAAAATTTTTATTTTAACATTTTTTTCCCGCTTAAGCCAAAATAACCTCGAATATTCAGATCATAAGGCTCAAAATTGATTAATTATCAAGCATTAAAGGGTTAAAGATTTAGGGGGAAAAAAAGTAGTTGTTTACTTCAGAAACTAACTTTTTACAAACTCTTACCCAAGGAGATTAGTGTTGCCCTGTATTGTACATAGTATTGCCAAAAAAAAAAAAAAAAAATTTTACTACCCAATGCAACAGAAAATCCATTTACATAGAAAATAAATACATATTTTCAATAAACTACTTTTTATATGTTGCAAAAACAAGACACTATTATGCATGTATATTTTAAATATATAAAACGGGCTTTCTTTTAATTAACTTTTTCAGCCCTGCTCCTCTCCTTCCAGCATAAAAAAGCTAGAAACTTATTGAAAATTGTTTCTAAAAATATAAGAATAAGTTAGTTACATATGTCATGGTAGGAAATATTTACTTTTCATATTTGTCAAGTAAAATTTTGTACATAACACTCTTTAATATAAACAATTTAATATGTTTGTAAAACAATATATTTGAGGGTCTGTACCTATACAGGTAGCTCACAGAATTAATTACTGTAGCTACATCTATTAAGCCTTTAATGTCCACTGGTTTTCTCTCCGACTCCATAACAATGAATAAAACTGGCCAGTGCAGCAGTAAAGTCACACACTGGCAAAATGAAGGTTAAAATTTTTTGTATTATAACACGCCTATATCACATTAGGTAGCCACATACTAAATCCTCAGGTTCTATCAGGCCTATCATACTGGATGTTATAAATTGCAAATTTTAGGTGAAGTCCAAATGATCTTACCAGTCTCTTCTCTCTAAAATCAATGCCAACTGTAGATATAAACTGATGTTGAAAAACTCCTTCTGTATACTGGTAAAGAAAACTGGTTTTGCCAACTCCTGAATTACCCAAAGCAAGAAATTTAATGAGATAATCTTGATCCTTCATTGAATTCATCTGAAAAATAGGTTAAATGATAAGAGCCAATTATAAAAACATTAAAGATTAAAAGATTCAATTTTTTTAATCCACACCCAACACATGTTTAAATCTAATAAAAGTTTATTTTAAATAACAAAGAGAAGAGCCAAATTCACTGGTACACTTCAGTTAGACCAAGACCTGATGAAAATTTTTACCATTAGGACATGTAACCTATGGTATTGTCTGTATGCACTGAGATTTCAATGCAAGCCTTGATACTATTGTACTAAGCTTTACTCTCTGCTACGAAATTATGGCACTAGAAACTATTTTAAGTATTTTTAATATAGCCTATAAATAAAGTGAAACTGTTTAGTATGGAGCAAGTAGTCAGACACTATACAATAATGATTGTGCTGTAAAATAGATCTACAGTACTATTCTGAGCTTGAAGTTAGGTTTTATTCATTCATGGAGATAGCCTGTCTGTACTGTCACAAACAAAAAAATACACACACACACACACATAAAACAGATTTGTAACTTCTTCAAAGTGTTTGCATAATCTATTAGGCTAGGTGGAAAAGTGTTTCAGGTCTAGAGGAGTCACATTTTTAGGTTAACCCCTTCAATACAGTGACATGTGTGTATGTCCAATTAGTGCGCTCCAATATATGCTGACATACGTGCATATGTCCAAAACTTAAATATTTATAACAAAGCAGAAATCATATAATTTAGCTTTCTTCTTTAAGTTTTGGACATATGCATGTATGTCATCGTATACTGGAGCATGCTAATCAAACATACACATGTATGCTGTTGTATTGAAGGGGTTAACAGTAGACCATACTATTAGGTTGAGATGGGGAATTTGCACCACTTTTTCATTAAGATTTAGTATCACCACTCAATGATGATGATTTGTGAGGGTTTATAATGGAGCAGTAGTAGTTTCCAGATACTGGTACCAGTGACAATAACCATAGATAATCTTCTGAAACAGGAGAGCAAGACAAAAGTAGAGAAGGGTTTTTATCCAGCTTTAATATGAGGAGAATTGCCTCATCCCACTGAGCAAACTGAGGTTGAACAAGTGCAACACAAAGGACAGATATGTACTAGGAAGATGAAGCAAAATACAGTAATACCTTAATATGTGAGGTTTCAGTACCAGTACTACAAACCAGGGTTATGGAGTCGGTCCAAAATTTTCTGACTCCGACTCCACACATTGTAAAAATTCGACTCCGACTCCACACATTGTAAAAAATCTAAAAATCCGACTCCGACTCCTCACATTTTAAATATACGACTCCGACTCCTCTAGTGTTTCACTCTATAATTATCATAATAATAAGACATTTCATCACCACCACATGAATCGTCAGGTTACTTTCTAGGATAAGGGAACATTCAAATATTAAGAAGGATATTGACTTGTAGATATTATCATATTAAGGAATTTTTATTTTTTCCAATAATATATATATATATATATATATATATATATATATATATAAATGAAAAAGATTCTCTTAAACATAATTAAGGTCTAACCAGTAGTAGTGCTACTTAAAATTGAATAACCCTTCTTAACCTAGTGGCTATAACCAGGGTTGTGGAGTCGGTCCAAAATTTTCTGACTCCGACTCCACACATTGT
The DNA here is from genome assembly GCA_023014485.1 of Bathynomus jamesi. Lineage (NCBI taxonomy): Eukaryota > Metazoa > Arthropoda > Malacostraca > Isopoda > Cirolanidae > Bathynomus > Bathynomus jamesi. The sequence goes on from JAJOZX010000447.1 coordinate 1,172,829, forward strand.
AAAAATTCGACTCCGACTCCGACTCCGCCCTGAAACATGCGACTCCACGACTCCGACTCCACAACCCTGCTACAAACTTTGTTTTTATTATCATACGTACACAGTAGGGTGTCCCAGCCTCATGTGAAAATAAAAATTTGCAAGTGTCAAATCACACACCCCTTTAATTAATTACACTTGAAGAAAGGAAAAACTGGGCGAAATTTCATTGGCCTATTAGGAGGGGAAGGGTCCCCTCATTGACCTTGTTTATTCGACCCTATATGAACAAACGTAAATGCTCAGCATTAATCATTCTAGAATGGAAGAATGAAATGTAAATTCTTTCTAATGACTAAATTAAAGGAAATGGAAATTCTTCCTAATGGCACATTTCATTTCGGGGGACAGAGGATCTTTTTGTCTGCTGAGGGGAACTGCTGGTGGTGGTATTCGACGACTTGGTACACGAGCTGCCGTTCCTCCTCGTTTTTTGTCAGGCCCTCGTTGAAATCTTCCGCCAGTTTCACTGCCCATTCTGCCGCGTCGTTCACAGACTTCAACGATGGTGCACATCCTTCGAGATCTTTGGGGTTTTGGAACTGGCAGCTTCAGGCAATGAAAAAGGTTTTGAGTCCTTTTCGTGACCAAGGTGCTCAAATCCAACCATCTCACGGTCAAGACACACTTTCCCTCCAGCCGACGCAGATCTTTTGGGTTTTCAGTCTTCTTGTGCAGGTTTTGGAGCATGGCCATCTTCTCTGCATCGGTGGTTTTGGAGGAGAACATAGCGAGTCCGGCTAAATCTTCTTCGCTTAGGTACCAGAGGTGGCCCCGGAATTTTGTCAATGCGGCGGTACCTACATCATGATCCACCGCCTTGTACCACTCTATGTCCTCCAACAGCTCCAGGTCATTGACGGGCGCGTCCGCCATCAATGGAGCCTCGAACCACCTCTGGAGGTAGATGGTGACGGCAAAGACATTTATCCTGCGTAGTGACCGGACCTCGTAAGCGGTCAGGTGGAATTGGCTTTGGAAGATGAACATCTTAAGACAGTAAATGCCTTTGGCCATCCACCTGGCCCGGTGGTATGCTCCAGGATGATTGTACCGGAGATCTCGTTTGCCATGACCATCGAGGAAGACCAGAGCGAGGATCAGGAACCCCCGGTAATCGTCTCTTGGGTGGCCAACTTCAAGCTGGTCTTCAATGAAGTGGACAATCTGCTCTTTTTTCAACACCACCCATTCCGAAAGGATGTCGCTTGGGCCATCGCCGTTGAATGGAGAAGCCTGCTTCTGGTCGATGAACTCCCATTGGGATTTGAAGCGAGCGAACAGCGCAATTTCGGGGCCAGAAGACCTGAAGAACAGGTCAAAGACTGAGGTGGTTACCAATTCCATCATGTGGTGTCTGCAAGCCAGGAAAAGAACGCGGCGGTCCATTTGGTCCTGGATAATCGTACAAGCGCCGCTGTGAATACCGGTATTCGCCGCTGTTGTGTCGAAGCAGAGACCGGCAATCCATGGTTGAACTTGCGGCCAATCGTCCAGCACCTTCAGAACAGCTCCAGCCGTCCGCTGTCCCGTGCTGTCAGGGATTTTTGGGATCGCCAACAACTTCTCAAGATTCTTCCCGCTGACCAGCACTGGTATGCGATCCAATTTCCCTCCATCCGAATCAGGGAGGAGTTTGCCATCAAAGTGGACAACAAGCGGCGTATCAGGATTGAACTCGGTCTTGATTCCGGCTGCCAAGTTCTTCCTGGACTTCTGCCGTGAATGGTGAAGACTTGATTTGGACAAGGTGACCGAGGATAACTCAACTCCCGCGGCAGCGAGTGCTGGAGCCACAATGTGCATCGCTTGGCGTACTGAGGTTCCAGTTCGATCCAGGGCTGCAGCAAAATTGGGATATTGGATGATCCTCCTTGCCGACACTTGGCCGTCCTTGGGAGCGGATCGAGGAGCCGAAGGACCAGGAGAGGAATATTGGACATCATCATTGGATGCTTCGGCCATGGACTCCGAAGAAGAAGAAGACCCACTTTTCACCGTTCCTTTTGCTTGCAGTGAGTCCATCTCTTCGCGGCTTTTCTTCTTCCTCTTCTCTTCAGCTGCTCGGCGTTTCTCCCGCTCCGCTGCCCTGCGAGCAAACTCCAGGTCCTCTCCTCCAATGTACATCTTCCGCACGGTTCGCTGGTCATTCAGAAAGTCTCGATCTTCGGGGACTTTGATGAGTTTCATGGCATTGGCATGAGCTGTTTCGAACAGTGTATTCAGGTTGGCTTGGAATCCCTTTTCCTGCTCCAGTTGCTTCTCTCCCCCACGGTTTCGGTTTCTGGCAACCTTCTCGTAGTCCGTGGAGAGGGCCTTGATCCTCTCGACGCACTTGGGCTTGTGGGAGGTCGGAATAGATGCCCGAGCCCACACCACCATAACCTCATCAGCTACCACATTGGCAGTTTCCACCGTGGACGTTTTTTTCTTCCGAGTGAAGAACAACAGATGTCGAAGAACATCTCCCACTGTCGGGAGTTGACACAGCGTTTCCAGGGGTTCATTTCGCAACACCCCCACCAACCACACAGTCTCCTGCTTTCTTGTATCCATAACCTGAAAAGAAATATGCTACAATTAGTATAAGGTAGAGAGTAGCCGTTCAGCAATAGTAACACATGGTTTGAGGGGACCCTTAAAATTAAAGAACACGAATGAAATTCATCTTGCTGGCATGTTTTCACGAGTGGAAGAAATTAGGGGTGTGTGCATGACAAACTTCAGGAACAAAAAAAATTGGGACACACTAGTACTACACAGTTTCAATATTATGAATTTCAGTTTTAGTACCTACGTATATTATTTTACTAAAAAACAAAAAAAAATTAAAAATAAATAAATAAGAATAAAATTATATTTAAATGGTGTCTGGTGAAAGACATGGCTGGAAGCAGTCTATGACTTCATAGGCTTTGAAAATAATGTTCCAGCTGTCACCAATGAAATAGTCAAGATGGCTAATGAAGCTGGATTTAGTGAAGTTGACACATTGAACATGAAGGAGCCGTTGGTTTCTCTTGGAGAGAGTTTGACTGTGGAAGATCTTCAGGAACCCGATGAACAGCAAGCTGCAGAAGAGAAGACTGCTGAAGCGGCTGTTCCTGAGAGAAACCTCACCACCAAGGTTCTTTCTGAGGCTATTAACCAAATTTTGAATACCTTGGAGATGATATCAGAACATGACCCAAATTTGGAGTGTAGCAGTGCCATGAAGAGGGCTGTTATGAATGACAACTGCTACAGTGTCATTCTTCATGAGAAGCAAAAGAAGGCAAAACAGACCACACTTCATGCCTTCTTCAGAAAACAACCTTCCTTGTCACTTATGGAGGAAAGAGCCACAACCAGGACCATCATTGTCGAGGAATCCCAATGATCTAGATCCTCTCAGCTCTCCCTGCAACTAGTGCCTCCCACCAAATCCACATACAGAGCTATGCCACTCAATGGGCAATGCAATCTTATAACTGCTCCAAAGACTACACTGGTGAGTGTTAATATATTTTGTTTTTTCTTTTATTTACGTAAGTTTTTTAATTTTAATGTAAAAAAAAATATTTATTTTCAATATAAATTGTAAGTTACAAAGACTGAGAATGTATTCCTGTATTACTAATATTATAATTTATTCAATATGTGAAGATTCAGTATGCAAATGAAGTTAAAAAATGTATCTTCTTCATATATCGAGGTATTACTGTATACAGATGCTCCCCGGGTTATGTAAGCCTCAACTTACACAAATTCAACTTCACGTAAATGCTCCCATAAACCCCCTCTGCATCATCTCCAAACTTTTTTGTAAAATCACCCTTAATTGTGTCGCAATAATGACTGGAAAGTGCCAAAGTGATCGTAAGAGTGTAGGACAGTACAGTATTTTTAACTACTTAATTATCTTTCTTTCCTATGCTTTTATTGCTACTAATACTGTAATTAGTTTTTTTAATTTATAAAAAAGTATTGTATTTTGTGTTCAATGATTACCTATGGAAGGGTCAATTCCAACTTATGGAAAAATCAACTTACGTAAAGCCTTCCAGAATGGAACCCTTACGTAAGTCAGGGACTGTCTGTATAATCACAACCAACAGAATGACCCTTTGAGGTATTATCAGAATGCAAGGCTACTGTCAACTCATCAAAAGAAATTGAATCACCATGTAGATCATTAAAATCATGATACAGAGGGACCAATGCCACCTAGTAATAATCCTCATTAGTATCAGAGGCAGGAGCCCCAAATTGGGTAAAATAATAGTTTCCAAAAAAGTTCACACTTCCCAGCAGATACAAAAATGGAAATTCCATTATCAATCAAGGGATGGAAATAATGGTCCAAAGTACCTCTCACAGCATGTCTGATATGTGACCAGACCAGTGCAGCTAGCATTCTGTAACTGAGATTGCTACAAAACTTCCTCCAGGACTCCCTTTTAAGCTATATGGATGACAAAACAAGACTGGGCAGTAAGCCTATTCTGCAGGACTATTATAAAGAGACTTGCATTTGGAGTAAAAATGCTGAGCTCTCTTCTCCTGGAAAAAGTAATGACCATCACCTCAAGAAAACCTGCAGGGAACAGACACAATGGCAAAGGACAATATTGGAGATCTAGATGAACCAAAATCAGCAGACCCCCACCTCAAAAACCATCCCAGTCAAGCATATGACTGCTGTAATTTATGAAATGAGGCTGGTTGTGATCAGACAGCCATGTTTCACAAAGCACAACCACACAAGGTTTCTTGGTATATATAAAAATAACTTAAATTCTGGCAAATTGGCCAAGAGACACTCTTGGCATTCCACTGGACAACCAGTGGTTCTTGAGGCTGACAAATTACTTCTTTGTAGCATGGTTGGGATAACATGCTTCTATTTATAGAAGAGACTACATGCTGAGTGTCTAATTGTGTAGAAAAAGGAGAGTTACATGACCTACCAAAGGCCCTTAATTTGTCCACAGATTTCTTAAGAGAGTTGCCACCATGGTTCACATTAAAAGAAAAAAGAGACTCAAAACATAGTATAGCTACTGAAAATGTTAGGCATCAGTACTGAAAGACCTGGAGCCTGGGAAAGACTGACAGCATGTTGCCTATCTACAGATACAACCTTATATGTGGAAGAGATTGGGGTCATTCCATGTCAACTCGGCCACAAAATGGCACTTTTTGCACTCACCCCTTTCAATTTTGCTCATACTTGGCACAATAGCAGATATACATGCCAAACTTAAATTCCCAAATTATTAGAGCTGACTGACCTTTGGTTACTGAGATACAAGGTCACAAAGTTGTGACATTTTGACCTTTTTTGCGTTAAATGACTATTTTCAAAACGGTGTAACTAAAAAACTATTAAAGCTAGAGCATTGATTTTGGTCTCATTTTAAAGCTCTTTAGTAGCCCCTTGTTTATTGTCTCTTGTTAAATATCTCTACTGTGAAAAATAAAAAAATCCCTTCAAAAGTTGACCTTTGACCTTGAATAAAAAAAAAATACCTTCTCCTAAAAAATTCAATTTTTTTACATTAATACCTTGAGTCATGTACAACAAAATCCCAAGAAGCTGTAAGTGGCTGATAACTAGTTCAATGTATAAAAAATAAATGAAGTTGGCATCATTCTTCAATTTTAGATTTTTTTTGTCAGTTCATTTATTTAAAAGTTCTGTTCTGATATAGTGTCAGTGAAGACTTAGTTCAACTTAACATTATTAGTTCAAAAACCTTTTTGTGACCTGTGCCAAAAGAAGTCTTTTAAAAGACAACCAGGGTTAAACCCCTCGACAGCCCCAAATCTACTGGAGTAGCGCTGATCCAAAGGCCCAACTAGTATATAAGTACTGTCAACTTTACAGAGTTGACTCCTGACTTCAAGTTAAAGTTAATTTATTTTTACTAAATACATGTATAAAAATTTATTTAATAATTCATTAATTGTTCATTGTTTTCTTTTCAGGATTTTCTTTGTGCTTTTGTGATTTCAGAGTACAAACATGGAACATTTAAAACTGAAACAGAAGTGTGCTGATCCTTTGCTGCGTCACAAAGGTCAGTGTCGAAAGAAGAGTTTGAGAATTGTACCACAGGAACTTGTAAATAAGTTTCCCGATCTGCACTTAACACTACATCACAGACTTTGTAAGCAGTGTAGAGAACATCTTGAGTCCTTGCCTGAGAAAGGAATAGGCACTTTGAATTCAGACATAAATGATGATTCTTCTTGTAGTAGTGAACCACCTGAAGATCTTGAGAAAATTGAAAATGTTGACAATAGTGATGCATCAACTTCAGAGCAAAACCATGAGATGTGTACTTTGAATGCTTCTTTTGTTTCAATTGGTGAATCACCCATAAAAAAGAGAAAGCTTGTAGAGCAAAAGTCATATGGAGCTAAAAAACTAAGCAAGGTGACAGAGACAGTTAAGAAGAGAATGGAAACAGTTGCAGGAAAAGAGATTTCTGACTCACAATTTAAGGAGCCATCTGGAGATGTAGACTGTTTAGAAATAATAAATCAACTCAAGGAAAAATTCAAAAATGAAAATACTAAAAGAAGTGATAAAATAAAAATCCTCACTGTATTGCCCAAAAGTTGGAGCATTAGGAAAATTGCTTCAGAATTTAACACAACAAGGCATACAGCATCTATTGCTAAAAAAATAGTTGAAGAAAAAGGTGTCCTTTCAGACCCAAATCCAAAGGGTGGGAAAAGAATTAAACAGGATACTGTTGACGCTATTAAAGCATTTTATCTTTCAGAAGACATCAGTAGAACAATGCCAGGAAAGAAAGACTATTGTAGTATCATTGACAATGAAAGAGGAAGGATACATTTGCAAAAGCATCTTTTACTTTGCAATTTAAAAGAAGCCTATCATATTTTCAAAGAAAGAAATCCTTTGGTTAAGGTGGGATTCAGTAAATTTGCAGAATTGCGTCCAAAGCAGTGTGTTATTGCTGGAGCAACAGGAACTCACTCAGTATGTGTCTGTACAATTCATCAGAATGCCAAACTTATGTTTGTAGGAGCTGAATTAGAAAAACTAACTGCAAATGATGACACACCTATTAAGAATGTACGTCATTGTGTTGCCTTTATGGAATGCAATCCTGCCTCAGAAATGTGAACAATGTGGAGATCCATCAGATTTAAAAAACAGACTACTGGACATATTTACAAACAACTTCATTGATATCATAAATTTTAAAAAGTGGACCAATACAGATCGGTCAAATCTTGAATCAGTAGAACTGAATACAGATGAATATATTGACCAATTCTGTAACCAACTGAAAGAATACCAGATACATGACTTCAAGACAAAGATGCAAGCAACTTATTACCGTGAAACAAAAATGTCTTTGAAAGATGGTGAGGTCCTTGCTGTGTGTGATTTTGCTGAAAATTATTCCTTTATTCTTCAAGATGAGGTTCAGAGCTTTCACTGGAACAATGAGATGGCTACTCTACATCCATTTGTTATTTACTATAAAAAGGAAGATGAGATTGCTCACCTTAGCTTTGTTATTATTTCAGAGTGTAACATCCATAACACAGTTGCTGTACATTTGATAAAATTCCTAAAAGATAATATCTCATCCATCGGTTCCATCCACAAAATAATTTACTTTTCAGATGGGTGTGCAGGACAGTATAAGAACTGCAAAAACTTTTTGAATCTTTGCCATCACAGAGATGATTTTGGAATTGAGGCAGAATGGAATTTTTTTGCAACAAGTCATGGAAAGGGACCCTGTGATGGTGTTGGAGGCACAGTTAAGAGATTAGCTGCAAAAGCTAGTCTACAACGACCTTATGATGAACAGATCCTTACTGCAGAACAGTTATATACATTTGCAAGTGAAAATATTGTAAATATAAAATGTCATTTTTCAACCAATAAAGAGCATGAAGAGGAAAGCCAACTTCTCCAAGAAAGACACTCAACTGCAAGGACTATTGCTGGTACACAGAAATTACACCATTTACAGCCAGTTTCATTGACTTCTCTTAAGGTTAAACATTATTCATTATCAGATTATTCAAATATTGAGAAAGTTACTGAAAAGGAAGAAGTTGTGACTGAGGAGAAAATACATGGTTTTGTTACTGCTGCATATGATGGCCATTGGTGGGTGGCATATGTGCTGGAAAAGATACCAGAGAATAGAGAAGTAAAAGTCACATTCCTTCATCCTCATGGCCCAAACCCATCATTTGTGTATCCTGGTCGACCAGATGAATTAATCTTACCATATTCAGATATTCTAACACAAGTTGAGGCATCTACTACTAATGGACGAACATACAGGATTTGCAAAGAAGTTACTTTGAAGGCATCCAAAGCTTTGGCAGATCTACAGCACAGAAAGGTAAGAATTCAAAATTAAAATGGTCATGTAACTATATATACACTGCATACATTTTAAGTTGTGATAAATGGAAATCAATGAGCACTATACCTATACATATTGTATGTACATTTTAATATGTTACTTGTATTTGTTAATTAGGTAGCTATCTAGGTATACATTAAAAATTGTTTTCTCTTCTAGAAATCACAATAAATTGGGTGGCCCACAAGAATCTTGTCAACTACTGAAAACCATCACATACATGCACAACATACAGGTGAGGTGGGTAAAGAACAAATATTTAAAAATAAGCATTTGCTTGTTTGTAGAAGGCTGCAGATAGTATGTAGATATGGGTTGTATTTGTAAGAGATTGAGCTGACCTTAGACAAAAATGGTTACTGACATACAAGGTCACAAAGTCATGACTTTTTGACAATTTTTGTATAAAATGACTTTTTTCAAAATGTTGCTTGAATTCATTATTTTTTATACATTGAACTAGTTATCAGCCACTTACAGCTTCTTGGGATTTTGTTGTACATGACTCAAGGTATTAATGTAAAAAAATTGAATTTTTTAGAAGGTTTTTTTTTTTATTCAAGGTCAAAGGTCAACTTTTGAAGGGATTTTTTTATTTTTCACAGTAGAGATATTTAACAAGAGACAATAAACAAGGGGCTACTAAAGAGCTTTAAAATGAGACCAAAATCAATGCTCTAGCTTTAATAGTTTTTTAGTTACACCGTTTTGAAAATAGTCATTTAACGCAAAAAAGGTCAAAATGTCACAACTTTGTGACCTTGTATCTCAGTAACCAAAGGTCAGTCAGCTCTAATAATTTGGGAATTTAAGTTTGGCATGTATATCTGCTATTGTGCCAAGTATGAGCAAAATTGAAAGGGGTGTGTTTTAGGTGGCTGACTTGACATGGAATGACCCATTGGCTTATCTGAAGCAGGTATTTGCACAACAGTAACTCCATGTCTTACCAGGAGGCCAAGTTGGAAGAGCTGACTGGGCAGCAGAACCTTCCTCCAAAGAATTTGCCACCACCTGGTAAGACTGGAAAAGAACCATCCATAGAGTGACTGAGTGAGGAAGATGAAACATCAGACTGTTGATGAAGTTTGGCATCATGCTCATGGGATATCGGGGTCAGTTATTAATTGGGTAGAAAAATGGTTAGAAGACAGAGAACAGCCTAATTCTAAATGGTCATGAATCTGGTGGCAAAAAGTGAAAAGTGGGATACCACAGGGATCAGTTAGGTCCATTACTCTTTATTTTATATCTAAATGATTTAGAGAAAGGGGTTGGTAGTAAAGTTTCTAAATTTGCCGATAATAAAAAAGTAGTTGCCATAGTTACAAATACAGGAAATTCTTATAAACTGCAAAAAGATCTTGATAGATTGGTTGCCTGGGCTAGTAAATGGCAGATGGAATTCGTGTTCAAAAATTTTGGTAGAAATAATGAAAACTTTAGTTAGGAGATGCAAGGAAACTGGTTAGAGGATGTTAGACAGGAAAAGGATCTTAGTATTATAGTTCATAGTGATCTAAAATTTTCTAAGCAGTATTTAGAGGCTAGAAATAAGGCAAATAAAATACTAGGTATTATTAAGCAGAATGTTTGTTACAAGAGTAAAGCAGTCATCTGTAAATTATATAAGTCTCATGTTAGGCCTCACTTGCAATACTGCACTCAAGCTTGGTCCTCTCTCCTCAGACATGAAATTGATATGCTTGAAGATATGTAATTTAGGGAAACCAAGCTTATCTCTAATCTAAGAAGATAGGAATACAGGGAAATGTTAGAGGAACTGGGCATGTTTCATTTTGAGAGACATTGTTTGAGGGGAGATATGAAATACTGTAGATGTTCAAAATTTTTTCAGGTTTGGTCAATTTAGATGTGTGTAACTCTTTCTCACTAGAGGCTGATAGGATAACTCGTGGATATAGAAAATTAGAAAACTGGTGTTCTTCCACTTTCCCTCATTAAATTAATTCCCAGTTAATTGAATGCTTGGTTAGGTCAACTGTACACTCTTGACATTTGGTTAAGTTGTGATATTTTTGTTGAAACAAAAATATCACAACTTAACCTAACTAATCATCAAGAGTATACAGTTGACCTAACAAGGCATTCAATTAACCATAAATTAAATTAACGCAGGAAAGTGGAAGAACACCAAACAGCCTTGTAGACTTGATCTATGAAAATACTTTTTCAGTCAGAGAGTAGTAGATTTTTGGAATGACTTACCATATAATGTGGTAAACAGTAGTTTGTTAGTTAATTTCAAGAAAAATTTGGACACTGTCATGAATAAAAGAAATAGTTTTTAGATTTAATGTATATTCTTAAGCTTAAGTTATGTAGGCTATTTTAGTATAGGAAATTGTTGTATGTTAATTAGCTGACTTGAGATTGATGTTTTGCAAGATTTTGTTGTTATTATGAAATATAGCTCATGAATGTGACTTGGGTAACTTCCAGACAAGGGGTCAATTACTGGGTTTCTATTACTATTGATTCTTTCTATTACTATTACTTTAATTTTCATCTATTACTATTACCTTTGTATGTGGGATACTTCACTCATTTGAAAAGGATCTTTATGTCTATTTAAATGCAATTAGAAGTAGTGTGTTAACAAAAACTATTTTAGACTCAACAGGTACAAACATTATACAAGAGGTCCATAGAAGATTGAGAGATAGTTGTCTGGAGCATTGACTAAGTAGGGCAGTGAATCACTGTGTATAATGAATATACAAATACAATGATCCAACCATGAGGTGGTGTGCCAACTATCACTAACATAAGTAAAGCTATCACCAAGAAGACTACATATGGATGAAAGGGTCAAGTTATTATCTTCACAGAAGGCTTTTAAGTGGTTGCTAAACAAAGATTTATCACTCACATTAGCATTAAAGTCACCAATAATAGCTACACATGTTGTATCCAACTCATCAATAATACTGCTGACCTGCCCCAATTTAATGAGGTAATCATCTTCATTATCAACTGCCTAAAAAGGCATATAGATACACAGAATTACAAATTTTTTATTGTCTACACAAATTTCTATTCCAGTCAGCAAATTCAAACCAAGTTTTAATTCACTAATATATTTCCCATCCCCCAACCTCCATAGAATAGCTACCCCACCAGGTGGGTGGCCTGCAAGGAGACCATCTTGTTTATCTCTGGTGGCCTCGCCTATCCCATGAGTTACTGGACAGGCTATTCAGGTTTGTTAAGTCCTGTTTCCATAGCCATGTTTCCTGCAGACAGAGAATATCAGCATCCTCTAACAGCTTATCAATTATGATCTGCTTGCATTTGCTGTTATTGCCTAAGCTTAGGCCTCTACAATTATAAGAGATTACTTTGAATGCTGCAAAATTAGGAAGATGCAGGAGTTCTGCCAGCCATCTCTACATGTTGAATTCCACTTATACGAGGCACAGCAGTTACAGCATTAGACCCAGCTGGATTTTCGTCCACAGTATGACACATGATGTCTCCATAATTACCCTCTCCAGCACTTGTGAGAGGGGCTGCAGGTGTTTTTCTTTCCTTCTTCTCATAGAACTGCCATACATATACCCATTCCAGCCATACTGCTGGATCCATAAATACCCCTGGATCATCACAGACTGCTTAACTTGAAAGGAACTGTACATAGTCCATCTGGAGTCAATTTTCCTACATGTAACCTGAAGGTTCACTTTATCTTCCACAAATGCCTGCAGCTCCTCAGCCGTAAGATCAGCTCAACATCTTGAGATGAAAATGTTTGCAGTCTTCGTTGGTACAACCATCACACAATCTGTTTTGGCACCCCCTATGATACCCCACCATCCTCTGTCAGCCTTTGCCACAAGTTGATTCCCTTTAGCCAATGCATGAGTGGGACCAGACCCCCTTGAGGGACCACCACCATTAGCTACTGCAGCAGTTGCATTTCTCGGAGGGGTTGCTCACTTCCAGCCCCTCCTTACCACCACTGTCCAAGATGTCTCCTCATCATGACCCCCAACTGCATTCCCAGCATCCCAATTCACCAAGGCCCCTCAGGGGGTACCCTGTGTGAGATGGTACTGAGCTGGTGATGTAGCAGTGTCTGGATTCAAGAATCTAGGATAAGACTGAGAAGCAGAGGGCTCTGCACTCATGGATCCAGGATGAGGCTGAGAGGCAGAAGGCTCTGCACTTATGGATCCAGGATGAGGCTGAGCAGCAGCCAAATAACAAATATTTGTTTCAACTAAATCATTACAATTTCAGAGACTAGGTCTTCATAAATTTTACTTTATTGAAGGGTCATTCTCTGTCAGATCAACCAAAAAAAATTGAAATTAACACCCTCATCTCTCATATTTTGCTGAAATTTGGTTTATAGGGAGTTTGTGAGCCCTGAATCCATTTCTGAAATTATAAGGTCAATCCGACCAACGGTTCAAGAGATATGACCTCGGGCAATTTGAGGTCACTCGCGAGGTTACTAACATTTGGCGAGCCATAATTTGGGTAATAATTGTCATAATTATATAAAAGTATATATATTTAGAATCAGAAAATGACAAGGAATCCAAATATGCAGGTTTTAGAACTCTAGGTTGAAAAATAAAAAAGTTACACTGTAACCAAAATTTGAGGTCACGATTTGACCTCTCGGGTATCAAATGAGAATTTTTTTTTTAAATGTAAAAAATGAAGGCATAGGCATTGGCTATTAGAATCAGCAAAAAAAAGTTTGTTTATGTTAGTATTTTTCATGTAACTAACATATAAGTGAACACCATATTCATAAGTTGTGCGTCAATTCTACCTATTTTTTCACACTTAAGCTCATAATTTGACCTATAGAAATTAAAATTACATTTTTTATAGATATAAAAAACAAGTCAGAGTTCTTGACTAATAGAAACAATCATAAAAAGTTTGTTTATGTTGGTACTTTTCATGTAACTAACTTATAAGTGAACACCATATTTATAAATTGCTTGTCATTTCAAGGAATTTTTATATCTTAGCTATCAATTTGACCTCAAGCTCCAAGAATTTAATAAAAATTGTATTTCACTGCTAATCTACACTGGCAATAATAGTTATAATAGTGAAAGGGGAAGACTAAGCTCACATGTAGCCTAAACAAACCTGTTGAAACATGTTGCTACTTGTCTAAGTGCAGAATCAACATAGATAGTTGCAAAATTCCTTGTCTACAGGTTAGTACAGTTCCAGCCAGCACTGTGGGTGGCTGGTGGGTATGGTGTTTTAATGAGCCTCAGAGACTATCAAGGCCTAAAATATTAAGTGTGTATAGCTATATATTTTCTAAAAAATATATATTACCTAATTGTAAATCCTATATCTTTACAGATCAAAATACAATGGTTCGGCACTTGAAATACTGCCAGGACCCTATTCAAAAACACAAGAAACGCATAACAATCAATCTTAGAAAAGTGACTGATGTACTTGTTGAAAAATGTGCTGGAAGAGTGAAAAAAGACTCATTGTTGTGTGTGAACTGCTGGACACTGATAATGGAAAAACCCCACTATACTTAGTACCACTGAAAACAACGAGTCTGAGCAGGATTCAAATGAATCATCTACTATCAGTGGCTTGAGTAACATCTCTTCAATTCAAGATCTGGACAATGACAGTGATTGCTTGATAAAGGAAAATCCTTCAACTTCAGTTGAACCAGTTCTAGCATTTCTGGACCAAACACCAGTTAAAAAAGTAAGTAATAAATTAATATAATAACTTATACTTTACTACAAGGTCTGTTTGATCTACTATATAGCCAATTATATAGCATTTAAGGTACTACTATAATTAATATTTAATTAATATTCAGGTGTGTGAAACCTTTTTTTCTGTTCTTTTCAGAAGGGCTGTCATTAAGCCAGAAAAAGCGCAAGGCTCGTGGTAAGCTATCATCTGCTCAGAAACACCTGAAGGAGAGGCTAGAACTCAGTTATGGTGTTCAAATTACCGAGGAGGTAAGTGATACTTCAAAACCTGAAACTAAATCTGAAAAACATCTAGACAAATTAATGAATGAATTGAAACAGTCATTCCTGGAGAGCAAATGTCACCATCACAAACTACAAATATTGACACTCTCACCATACACAATTGAAAAAACAGCTAGTTTCTTTCAAACTACAACATACATGGTGAAAAGAAGCCATTCACTTAAATCAGAACATGGAATCCTTCCGAAGATTCCACTAATGAGCAAAGGAAAAGTGATATCTGAAGAACACAAAGATATAGTTAGAAGATTCTATGAGTCAGAAGAGGTTAGTCGTATGTGTCCTGGCCAAAAGGATTGCGTGAAAGTTATCAGTGCTGAAGGTGCAAAAACGATTGGTCCTCGGGAATTTAAGAGAGATGTTTGAACTATATAAAAATGATGAAAAGAATCCCAAAATAGGATTTTCCACATTTGCAAAATTACAGCCATCATATTGTGTGCTTGCCGGTAGTGGTGGGACTCATTCTGTCTGTGTCTGCACATACCATCAAAATCCAAAATTGCAGCTGGCTGCATTGGGAGAAAGAGGTCTTTCATACAAGGATCTTATGGATTACAGTGTCTGCAGTACAGAAAGAGAGACTTGCATGATGCAACTTTGCAATGATTGCCCAAGAGAAGAGGGTGTCCTGGATTTTCTTGAGTTACTTGACAGTGTGAAATCAGCTCCAAATGAAATATCTTACAAGCAATGGGTGACTGTTGACCGTTGTACAATGGTTGATAAGGTGGAGCCACTTCATGAATACTTATCATCCCTAAGCATGAAAATATCCTGCATGGTTCGTCATCACTTTGTTGCTCAGCAACAATCACAGTACTTCAAGCAGTTGAAAGAAACACTACCACCTCAGAGCGAGGTAGTTATAGTAGGTGATTTCTCTGAGAATTATTCTTTCATTGTCCAGGATGCTGCCCAAGGGTTTCACTGGGACAATTCACAGTGTACAGTTCACCCTTTTGTCATCTATTATAGATCATCTGCAGACCAGGAACTTAGCCATTTTAGTGTCTGTTTCTTATCTGCATCACTAAAACACAACACTATAATGGTTTACTCATTCATATTGAAGCTTATGACATATGTTAAATTCAGATGCCCACAATTGAAGAAGGTGCACTATTTCTCAGATGGATGTGCTGGCCAATATAAGAACAGATACAACTTCACAAATCTGTTACCATGAAGAGGATTTTGGTCTGTCTTGTGAATGGCACTTCTTTGCTACATCCCATGGCAAAAATGCATGTGATGGGATTGGAGGAACAGTGAAAAGAGCTACTGCTCGTGCCAGTTTGCAGAGAACTACAGAGAGGCAAATTCTTACACCAGAACACATGTTTCAGTTTTGTGAAAAAAACTTGAGCAAGAAGATAAATTTTTTCTTTGTAACTACAGCTGATTTGAAAGATGCAGAAGAACGGTTGGAACATCGATTCAAGGATAGTAGGGCTATTCCTGGAACTCAGAAATATCATAGATTTGTTCCCCTAAACAAGGAAGAACTGATGGTGTATCCCATTTCAAGTGGCATTGGAGAAAAGAATAAGGAAAAGTCATTTTACTAATGAACCTGCAATGCTTGGTAACCTAAAATATGTCAAACCAGGAGAGTATGT
This sequence comes from Bathynomus jamesi, assembly GCA_023014485.1. NCBI lineage: Eukaryota > Metazoa > Arthropoda > Malacostraca > Isopoda > Cirolanidae > Bathynomus > Bathynomus jamesi. Next base: position 1,188,930 of record JAJOZX010000447.1, read on the forward strand.
TGGCTGCATTTATGACATGCAAGTTTGGTATGGAATTGTGGAGGAATATTGTGAAGAGTTTGATGATTTCACTGTGAACTTTCTACATCCCTCTGGGTCATCAGGATCAAGTGCATATTATTATCCATCAAACAAGGATTCATGTGGTGCCAGGACATCATATATTAACTGTAATGAGTTGTCCTACCCTAAGAGGAGGCAGCAGAATTCAATACATTTTTCCACAAAAAGAAATTGATGAGAGCATCGAGCATGCAAAAATTGTATTAGGCTAGCACATGAATCCTCTAAGTAGGTCTTCCCCTTTCACTATTATAACTATTATTGCCAGTGTAGATTAGCAGTGAAATACAATTTTACATTTTTTGCCTTTGTTTTTATATCTATAAAAAAATGTAATTTTAATTTCTATAGGTCAAATTATGAGCTTAAGTGTGAAAAAATAGGTAGAATTGACGCACAACTTATGAATATGGTGTTCACTTATATGTTAGTTACATGAAAAATACTAACATAAACAAACTTTTTTTTGCTGATTCTAATAGCCAATGCCTATGCCTTCATTTTTTACATTTAAAAAAAAAATTCTCATTTGATACCCCAGAGGTCAAATCGTGACCTCAAATTTTGGTTACAGTATAACTTTTTTATTTTTCAACCTAGAGTTCTAAAACTTGCATATTTGGATTCCTTGTCGTTTTCTGATTCTAAATATATATACTTTTATATAATTGTGACCATTATTACCCAAGTTATGGGTCGCCAAACGTTAGTGACCTCGCAAGTGACCTCAAATTTCCCGAGGTCATATCTCTTGAACCGTTGGTTGGATTGACCTTATAATTTCAGAAATGGATTCAGGGCCCACAAACTCCCTATAAACCAAATTTCAGCAAAATCTGAGAGATGAGGGTGTTAGGCACTGGTTGATCTGACAGAGAATGACCCTGAAGGAAAAATTTGCCACAATATTAATTCACATACATGTTTATTTTAGTTTAGAATAGATTTAGTTCACTTTTCAGTTCTTTGTTCACACAATATGTCCATTGCCACTGTAATAGAAAAGTAATAGACTATTATCTATTAGCTACTTTGCTTTCTATTACTATTACCCCATATCTGGTAACTTCAATAGGCCTCAGTGGCTTCATGTTTTCCAAATGAAATGTATTGAACGAGACAGTTTGTAGATTGTAAAATGGTGTATATTCCAGGGCTGTGGAGTCGGTAGACCAAGCCTCCGACTCCTAGAATTTTAGAAGGGCCAACTCCAACTCCTGCCTCTAAATAATAATATAAAATATACTTTGATTATATTAACCCAGAATGGCATTTCATCACTACCAAGTGAATCATCAGGCTACTTTTTAAGCTCAATTTCTCTAAATTTAAGTCTTAATGGTTGTAGCTATGCCATTATGGCGTTTTTATTTAAGGAAAAAAAATTATTAAACCAAAAACATTACTTACAGTCTACATTAACGAAAGTAAAAATCTACTATTGTATAACTTGATATATATATATATATATATATGTAATTTATTTGCTAAGATCAAAGTGAAAACTTAAATAGCTGCATGACAAAAAAAAATAATAAAATTCCATTACACAAATAAATATAGCTAATCAAAACATGTTGGTACATGTTTACAATCAAAACGCATTGAGCAATTGTAAATTAAAAAGGAGTCGGAGTCGGTCCATTTTTACCGACTCCGACTCCTCTAGCAATGAATTTACTTCCGACTCCGACTCCACAGCCCTGGTATATTCTCAGCTTTAAGTTATGTAGGCTACTTTGGTAGCTCTGAAAATGGTTTAAGTTAAATAGTTGACTTGAGATTGTCATTTTGCTCAATTTTATTGTAAAATATAACTCATGACTTGGATAACCTCAATAGGCCTGAGTGGCTTCATGTTTTCCAAATGAAATTTAATATATACATAGCTATTAGCTACTGCACAATTTAGTGACTTCACAACCTTGTAGCCATGAAGATTGAGATCCTCCTTGATAGCAGAGATAGCCTCATCACAATCAATGCAGTGGGTCCCACAACACTATGCATAGCCCTGGTGGTTGACATGGTTATCTATACACTGAACCTTCCAGTTGCCAAACTGGGTAAATCTTAAGATGTCATTACCTGAATTTCAAAAATATAACTATATGGCTGTAATCTACATAACAATATAACACTTTTTTTCAAGAATACTGTTTTTAGTGCTATGTTATAAGCAAGTTAATTATGAAATATAATATCTTATTGCTATTCATTCATTGCATTTTGCTATGATTTTGCAGGTGATGACATTTCCTTAAGATTTACTTGAGGCAGTTATTTGTGATATTTTTGTTAGTTTTAATGAAAATATCATGACTTAATCTAACCAATCATCAAGGGTGTACAGTTAACCTAACCAGGCATTCAATAATTTTCCCATCTAGGTTTTCATTAATAAAATTAATTGAAACCTATGGGAAAATTATTGAATGCCTGGTTAGGTCAACTGTATGCCCTTGATGACTGGTTACATTAATTGTGATATTTTCCTTGAAATTAACAAAAATATCACGAATAACTTCCTTGCAGCCACAGTGGAAATATATGTCACATGATTGGTTGAGCATGTGAATAAATAGCAATGAGATATTATATTTCATAACAACTTGCTTATAATGTATTTGCACAAAAAAACAGTACTCTTGAAAAAAAGTGTTATATTGTTATGTAGATTACAGCCATATAGTTAATTTTTCAAAATTCAGGTGACAACATCTTAAGATTTACCAAACTGAAATGGGACTTTCAGAAATTGAGTGAACTACTGTTGCAGTTAATATGTTTTAAATGATATGGGCTGGACCTGTAAATCAAAATAACTTTTTATGAGGTTGTGGAAAATTTGGGAGTACCAAAATGGAAGACCCACCCACCTAATCTGCAGAGAAATCACTCACTATGTCTAAGCTGACTGCTCTAGATGAACATGTGTAAATTAGCCTATGATGTACATTTTTTGTTCTGTTGTTCCTAGACCAACAGTCAAACTTCCTGTATAGTCTATGCCAACTGTTTCAAAAGGCCTATTTAAGGCCTCTCTCTGTTGGCAAATCAGGAGGATTGGTCTTCCTGAAAGATCTGGAATGAATCCTTTTGCAGGTGACACAGTTATTCAAAACTGTCTTTACAGTCATTCTGCCTTTGGGTATCCAATACAACTTTCTAATGGCATTTAATGTTTGTGGAACACACATGTGATAAAGTTCAGTTTCTCTCTAATAATTAGGGTTGTAATGTGATGGAACCTAGGAAGAAGGGTTGGTTACTGTTATATGTGATTTGTTTAATCTACCCTTACATCTTAATAAGCCATCTTTGTCAATGTAGAGATTCAAGTTTATTACCACAGAGGGTACTTTGTTCATTTGTTTACCAATTGTTAGAAAATCTATTTCATTTTTGTATTCTGTTTGTTGTATGTGGTTAATCCAATATTTGATAGCTAGACTTGTATAAATTTCATTATCATTATTTCTTTATTTATTTATTTATTTTCTTTAAACAGTTATGAATGAATCTGAGACAGTAAGATGTTACCCTTATAAGTTTGCTAAAGTCAGAATAATTATTATAATCTAATAGTGGCTCAACTTTATTTGTGGTTATCATGTTAAGCTTTACATTGATTTGTTCTGCTGGCCACATTGTTTCATCCTGAATCAATTCAGGTCCATGAAACCCATTTTTGTTCGATTTTAGTAATTTACAGGATAAATGATTCTGCAGAGAGATCACTCACTATGTCTATAGCTTTAGAAGATTTTGTGCTAAGCATTCTGTACCCAAAATTGTTTGGACAGATAATGCAACATATTTCAAGGCTGGTGAAAACCAAATAAATGACATATTACAAAATTCACATACCATAACATATCTACAAAATAACAAAATAAAATGGAAATACATCCCTGTTGCATCACCATGGTATGGAGCAATCTGGGAAAAGAATATCTAAACAATAAAGAATTGCCTAAAGAAATCAATAGGTAAAAAACAAATTGAATTCTTTGAACTTCTCACTCTCATTAGTGAAATTGAGAATGTTGTCAATAACAGACCTCTTACTTATGTAGTGGATAATATTAATGATGTAGAGCCTCTCACCCCAAATCATTTGATTAAGGGAGAAGTCATTAACCCTCTACCTGATTACAATATCTCCTTGGATGATCCACCTTGGAGTAATAATAATCATGATTTGCAAAATAGATTATCACAAATAACAAATATAAAAAAAATTAAAAAGCAATGGAGTGATGAATACCTTGTTGGGTTGAGAAAGGCATAAATATATACAAAACAAAGACTGGGTTAATGAAATCAGGGTAGGAGATGTAGTTCTAATAAGACAAAATACACCAAGACAGTGTTGGCCATTAGGTAGAGTTCTAGAACTAAAAACTGGGGAAGATGGATTAACCAGGGTTGTAAAACTTAAAACCACTTCAGGTGAAACTATAAGAGATGTATCAAGGTAGTTTTAGTTGCTTTATTCAAATTTGTCACTCATTTTTTGTGCAAATTATTGTAGAAAATAATAATAATAATAATATAAATATATATATATTTAGTGTATTTGTAGTCAGGGGTGGTATGACATCATGTTACTCTGCAACTTAATTACCTAGTTTGTTGGTTTCTGTTCTGGCTATTTTTTTTTTCTAATTGGATTCAGTTTGGTGGTTTGTGATAGAATTATGATGTGCTATTTGTGTGGTTTCAACTTTGAGAAATTGATTCATCATGTGCCCTAGATGATTAATTAAATGATTAATTGAATGTCCAGTTAGGTTGTCATGATATTTTCATTAGTTTAAACAAAAATGATGAGAGCAAACTTTTCTGGTTAATTTTGAGGTGTTTTGCACATTTCCTATGGTAATGCATCATTTACGAGATCTCGTAACATGAACATGTTAAGTTATGCTATATTGTATAAAATGCAGTAAAAAATATATTTTTCAAGTGTATTTTGGTGTGCTTTGTTTGAATATGACCTTCATTTCTTGTGCAAATGAACAGATATAGTCATCATTGCATGGCCCAAACATGTATTTCTGTTCATTTGCACAAGAAATGAAGGTTATATTTGAACAGAGCACACCAAAATACACTAGTTGAATATATTTTTTATTTCAACTTCAGGCCATGTCATTTGCAACCATCACCACTGTTGCAATGGTGACAAATACTGCATCTGAATTTCTCTGGAAGGTATACTTGAGTAGACCAGCATCCGAAAAAGGGGAACCCTTCATAGTGATAGTAGAGCTAATTAGATTAGGTAGCAGTAAGTGAAACTACGGGAGTAAGGGAAGGCAATTTATACAAAAACTCCTGCAGGATCCAGAGCAGGTCGATCATATGAGTGATATGACCAACGTGCCAAAGCAGGCAAAGCAGACTCCACAGAATGGGAGAGAGCTGCAAGAGCAGAAGTGCTTCAAGGTAATGGCCCTGCCATCTTCACCATCAGAGACCAAGAGTTGGCACACCTAATGCAAAAGCACCCCCTGTGTAATTTCTTTATTTATGGTCAGATTTTTATGAAATTTTTAAAAAATGGTGCCAGTTATTCCAATGTCCACCTTGAAAACCTCTATATTAAAAATTTCGGTAATTATTCGTTTTTTGACCCAGTCTCTTTTTAAAATGAGAGCAAACTTTTCTGGTCAATTTTGAGGTGCTCTGCACGAATCTGCCATCCATTTCCTGTGCAAATGCATAGTTTTTGAGATATTGTCATCTTGAAAACTACGCATTTGCACAGGAAATGGATGGCAGTTTCGTACAAAACACCTCAAAATTAACCAGAAAAGTTTGCACTCATCATTTTTGTTTAAACTAACAAATTTAAACGAAAATATCATGACTTAACCTAACCAATCATCTCGGGCATACAGTTGACCTAACCGGTGTCACATACTGAACTGTCCACAAAACATTAGGACCAATCAATTTGTGATGCATGATCTTTATGAGGGCTCCGCCCCTGTACCCCC